>VZQC01004828.1:102829-172091 GCA_009823505.1 Rhizomys pruinosus
GGGCTGGAGAGATGGCCTAGCGGTTAAGAGCGCCGACCGCTCTTGCAGAGGACCCGGGTTCGATCCCCAGCACCCACATGGCGGCCGAGAGCCGTCTGAAACTCCAGTTCCAGGAGAACTCCAGTTCCAGGGGAATCCGAGACCCTCTTCTGACCTCCGCGGCATTGCACGACACGGGTGCACAGACCTGCATGCAGACAGTACATTGATATACATACCGAAATAAATAAAATAAAAAAAAATTAAAAAAAAAAGTCTAAGATTATAGAGATGCAGAGTTATTATTACTGTTATGTCCCGCGCTGTGTAGTCTCGCCGGCAAGAACTTCACACGGACAACAGGATTCTTCTGTGGTAATATTTATTGTGCACAGCTCTTTTGTGAGAAGGACCCCGAAATGGGGCAGAAGCACTGCTTAAATAGCAGTCTAGAGGGTTCGGGTATGCTCTGGATTGGTGCACCGTCCGATGCCTCATTAGCATGCCCAAGGCGCGGGCCCAGAGAGCGCGGGCCCGGGAGCGCAGTTTGCCCAATGCAAAGGCAACGGCGGGAAACGGCTTGTAGTTGTTCTTGCAACTCAGGAAGTCAGCGCCACCTTAGGGCGTGGTACAGCACACATTGTGTGGTAGGCTGCCAACACTGTTACGGTCAAAATTTTCAGTCTGCACCTCTGGCTTGTGCTACACACCCAGTCACAGTCTTAAATGAAATGGACACAAACACCTATTGGGTTACCTATGGCTACTGAAAAATGTCATTTATGTTTCTCTGTATTATACAAGTGTCACTTTTAATATTTCTTTTGCACATAACAAGAAGCTTGTACAAGACTCATGAAGACTTAACCAGCCCAAACCTAGCAGAGAACAGTGGAAATGGGCAGCAGTTCTGAATATTAGTAGAACTATTGGCAGCTTATTACTGTTGGGTGGAAAAGAGCTGATCTTCTTAAAGCAAGGGACTCTGGATGGGGTGACTAGACATCAGTGGATGAACTCGCACTGAGGAATGTCTGGAGACATTAACTTGACACAATGGGCCTTGGCACAAACGACAAAGGGCATGAATTCCAGTGTGGGTGGTGCTGTGGAAGGGTGATGGTGGGGAAGGGGGTACAATGGGGATTAAGATTGATTGATCGAGACATTCTGTATTAAATACACAAAAATTCAGGGGAAAATGTAACAAAAAAGAATGCACTCTTTCCTAGGCTCACATTTCTTCCCTAGAAGGAGGGCCTTGCCTATCACAGAAAGCCAGCTGCCATGTCAAGATTGTGGGCAGATTTTGAAGTTCCATTGGGAGAAAATCTGGGTAACTGGACCAGGAACCTCTCAAGGACAGAGCTAAACTGCCACCGTTTTTCATGGCTGTGGATACACAAACCTGAAAGGCTTAGTCAAAACCTGCCTCAGTGCAGGACTTTAATCCCAGCACTTGGAAGGCAGAGGCAGGCCTTGAACTCACAGTTCAAGGCTAGCCTGGTCTACAGAGTGAGTTCCAGGACAGTTGGGGGAGACCCTGTCTCAAAAAGATAAAACAAAACAAAACAAAGCAAAAACCAACAACAACAACAACAACAAACCACCTGCCTAAATGCTGGGAACAGAGTAAACCCAGAAACCTAGTCTTCCAGAAATCAAAACCCAGCCCTGGTCCAGTTTAAACCCAGGTTTATTTACCCATCTGCTTAGCGGAGGAAAAAAAATATTCTATTGACAAATTATACACAATGTTTCCAAATAGTAGTAAAATAAACAATAAAGTAGTTAAATAAGGATCATGTGAAAATCAGTGGTGTGGGGGTGGGGAGGGCACTTGGGAGGCAGAGGCAGGCAGATCTCAGTAAGTTCAAGGCCAGCCTGGTCTACAAAGTGAGTTCAGGCCAGCAGGGACTGCAGGGAGACCCTGTCTCAAAAAGACCAAAAAAAAAAAAATTAGTGGCAAAGCACGCATTATTTATTATTCATGAGAACAAGTTTCAATCCTAACTGAATAAACAATAAGAAGTAGACATAAAAACGTAATTTATTGACAAGGTAAAAAAAGTCACAGCACAAACTGACACATAGATTATACAACACATAGATTATGCAGATTGGTAGACAAGGCCTTTAAACATTTTCTACTCTTTGTAGAAAAACTGGGCCTTTCACTTTTTTATAAATTAATTCTTTATTTACTTTTCTGTTAAGATTTGGTTTTACTTTATGTGTATGAATGTTTTGTCTGCATGCCTGGAGCACTGTGGCCACAAGAGGGCATCAGATTCCCTGAATCCGGAGTTGTGAGCCTGCGTGGCACGTGACAGCCAGAAACACACATATCTCTCTGGGCAGCTTCCTTTGAGGTCGCCTCACAGTGCATCATTCCTGCGGAAATTTTTCCAGTAACGTCTATGGTGTGACACCTTCCTACAGATGGTTTTCTTCAGCACCCTCCTGACCCACCTACACTTGTCACTGAATTCTACTTTCCTAGAAATTCAATGAACTTCAGCATCTGGTGGGTTATGGCTTTACCATCTCCAACCAGATAGACTATGCAACATGGGGGAACAGAAGATGAGGTCAACCCCTCATCCAGTGTTGTTCTTCCTGGACGTCAGAAGTAGAGGCTGCTCCCTCTGGCTGCTATTCCTCTGCTGCTTGGAGTTCTTATTTCTCTATGACATCCTTGTCCAAATCACTGTGTGTTTCCTGTATCTTAAGCAATCCCTAGCTGATCATGGCTACCCCAGTGAAAACCAGCTACATAAGAGATCCAGTTCTGGACCTGAAGAGCTGGCTCAGTGGTTGACAGCACCGGCTACTGTGGCAGGAATCCAGGAAGAGAAGGCCGGTGCAGTGGCTGCCACTGCTCTTTGCTATCAAAGTAGACAGTTAAAGGTAGTTTGAAGCTGATGGGCTGTAGATTGGTAACTGGGATGATTAGCTGTGAAAAATCATTTAATAGCCTCTACTAAAGCTAAATATACATATGACTTGGCCTCAGTACGTCTACACCTAGATGTATACCTGCAGAAAAAAAATGCATGGATAAACTTACTCAGAGACAAGAATGCAGCACCTGCTTTATTCATGGTAGCCTCTGATGGATGATGAGAATGTCCTTCCATAGGATGAAATATTTGAACTGTTGGTCCCCAGTTGGGGTTGCTGTTTTGGGAGGTCATGGAATGTCTGGTAGGTGTGATCTTGCTGGAGGAAGCTTTTCACTGGGGGATGCTTGGTCCCACTTGTAATTCGATCTCCCTGCTTGCTTGCCTTGAAGATGCCAGCTCTGAGCTTTGGGCTCTAGCCACCATGATGGACTCTTATAAGTTCAAATAAACTCTTCTCTTATAGGTTGCCTTGGTCATGGTATTTTATCACAACAACAGAACTAATAAATAGTAACAAACTAGAAATAATCCAAATGTTTCTTAAGATGATAATGATTTTTTTGAATTGTGGTTAATTTAGGGTGGAAAACTGTATTACAAGAAAGAAGAAAGAAGTGACAAAACAACACCAATGAAGCTTGTAGATATGGCATCAAGTGAACAGAGCCGGATGCAAAGGACAAGACCTTTGAAGTCCAGTAAACAGAGAAAGCAGCTGATAATGGCAGAAGTCAGAACAGCGCTTCTGTTCAGGGTAGGACAGTGCTGGCGAGCCAACTGGGAAAGCAAGGCCAGAAATGCTGTGTGTCTTGATGGGGTGGTGATCACAGGCACGTGTAATTTGTGAGCACATCACGCTGAGCTTAATGATTAACATACTTTACACACTCCAGTATGTTATACCTTCAAAACTCTAAATCGCCCCACTTGTGACTAATATGTTTAATAAAATGGAGAAAAAAGTAAATGGGATCAATGAAAAGAGAAAGAGTGAAATGTACATATAAAGTTGAAAGTTATAGGTAATTGGGAACTAGTTCCATCAGTTTAATGGCATGCTGTGTAGATACTTGAACTGGAAGACAAATCAAAAGATAACTAAAGCACAGAGGAAAACAAACTAAAGCCCAAAGATAATAGCGCAAAAGTTAAATAGGCTGAACCAAAATAGGAGAGGATGGAGACAGAACAGTATACAAAATTTCTATTGACATATGGAGAGATAAAGGTATAGGATTTTCTAAATTTTATAAAAGACCAAATCCACAGAGTCAGGGAGATTGACACTCCAAAATGATAAGCAAAAAATAAATTCACAAACATGAAACCACTTTGAGATTCCACCTTACCCTAGTCAGAATGGGAATGATCAAGAAAACAAGTGTGAACAAGTGCTGATGAAGATGTGGGGAAAGAGGAAGCCTTATCCCCTGTCAATGGGAATGTAAACTAGTACAACACTACAGAGATCAGCATGGAGTTTCCTCCAAGAATTAAAGCTAGAACTATCATGTAACCCATCTCTACCGTGCTCTCTCATATGCAGGTCCCAACTTTTAATATTTGTTGTAAAAAATCCTAATGTGTGTGTGTGTGTGTGTGTGTGTGTGTATCTTGCATGTGTGTGAACACCTGGTGCATAAAGGTGCCCCTGGAGGTCTCTACACAAGGATTGCAGCTCCCAAAGACATTTCCAGTGAGGCAAGGAACAGGATGGGTCTGCAGGAGCCAGGAGTATCATTACAGGTGTCCCAAATGTCAGAGGAATCCTATGCCAGCTGGGAACACAGAGTAAAGCAGCAGTGAGATTCAGAGTAACAGTAAGTAACTGGGAAAGTCTTGAATTTCCCAGTATGGAATGCAACTGGCTAACACTTAATTCTGACACCACATAGGATGAATGCTTCAAATGAAAATCAGCTGTGTGGCTTTGCTTGCAACAAGGGGCTTGTAAAGTTTTAATGTTCATCACTGCACAGTGGGGAGGGACAAAAAGGTGTTTGCTATGGAGGGCCAGGTGACCTGGAAGAAATGTTCACATACCAGCATGTGTGGATGATTGAAAATGTTAGAAACAGAATGAGAAATGAAGCTTCCATAGATCAAATATACACACACAGGGAACAGAAATATGTTTGCAGTTACATGTGGAACAAGCAGGCATGTCCAGATGTTTTCCATGAGGCTGCACTGGGGAACGAGAGCAGAAAGGGGGACTGTGTAGCTGGTGTTACCTAGAAAACATGTGCTAACATTCCACCGGAAGAAGGTATACTCTCACAGGAAAAGGGAAGTGAGGCTGGGAACAGTGGAAACAGTGAAAGTGCCAGAACAGCAGCACATTAACATGGTAGCCTCAGGGTGTGCCTTGCCCTGGGTTATAGTATTCTTCAAAGCAGCATTTGACTCCTTTTTGAGTTCAAATGGGGAATGTATACAGACAATGCCACCTGCCTTGCACTACCCATGAGGCTCATGACTTATTCCCATAAATGAAAGTCTCCGCCTATGAACTTATCAAAGTACACTGGGAACACATGGGAACTTGGGTGTATTAAAACTTTCAGGAAAGGGGACTGGAGAGATAGCTCAGTGGTTGAGAGCACCAACTGCTCTTGCAGAGGATCTGGGTTCGATTCCCAGCACCCACATAGTGGCTAAAAACTGTCTTTAAGATGGCCTGGTGGCACATGCCTTTTATCCTAGCTCCAGGCCAGCTGAGACTAAAGGGAGACCCTGTCTCAAACACACACACACACACACACACACACACACACACACACACACACAGAGCCTAACAGAAAATTAACAACATGGGAAAAGCAAATAATAAATCCCCACCAAAATCTATAAGTCCTATAGAAGACTCCAACAGTGACTTCTCCCTGGAGATACCCAGGACTAAACCACTATAGAAAGAGAACAAAGGACAGCTGGGGCTACAGGGAGACCCTGTCTCAAAAAAGACCCCCCCCCAAAAAAGGAGAAAGAAAAATCAAATCTTTCATGACATAAACAAGATGAACGAATTCATGTCCAAAAAAACCAACCCTTCAGAAAATACTTGAAGCGATTCAAAGGTCAGAGGAAAGGAGAAACTATCCCCAAGCAGGTAGAGAGAGTAATGAATAAAAGCATAACTGCAGAAACACAAACCTAGACCAAGAATGCAAACAGAAAATAAGGTAAAAGGAAGCAACACACATCTCTCAATAATAACCTTAAATATTAATGGGATGAACTCCCAAATCAAAAGACATAGACTGGGAGAATGGATTAGGAAGCAGAACCCATCTATATGCTATCTACAATAAACCCATCTCAACCTCAAGGATAGGCATCAAATTAAAGTGAAGGGATGGAAAAAGATATTCCAAGCAAATGGTACCAAAAAGCAAGCAAGAGTTGCTATTCTAATATCAGACAAAATAGACTTCAATGTAAAGAGGGCCACTACATCCTTATCAAAGGAACAATTAATCATGAACATTTCACAATCATGAATATATATGCACCAAACTCTGGTGCATCAAACTTTATAAACACAATCCTGAAAGATATTAAGGCACAGAATAATCCCAGCACACTAAGAGTGGGGGACTTCAATACCCCACTGAGACCCTTGGATAGATCAACTGGACAAAATTAGACATTAGAACTGAACAGTACAATATAACAAATGGACCTCACAGACATCTACTGAATATTCCACACAAACACAAGAGAATATACGTTCTACTCAGCACCCCACAGAGCATTCTCCAAAATCAACCACATACTAGGACACAGAAAAAACCCTCTACAAATACAAAGGATAGAAATAATTTCATGGATTTTATCAGACCACAGTGTAATAAAGCTCAATATCAACATCAGAATAAACCCTACTATCTACAAGAACACATGGACACTAAACAACACACTCCTGAATAATGAATGGGTCAAGGAAGAAATAAAGAAATAACAGCCTTCCTGGAACTAAATGAAAATGACAATACAACACAACAAAACCTATGGGATACTTTTTCTTTTTAAGCAGTCTTAAGAAGGAAGTTTATAGCCCTTATTACTGACATTAAAAAAAGCAGAAAAGTCGGGCGTGGTGGCGCACGCCTTTAATCCCAGCACTCAGGAGGCAGAGACAGGTGGATCTCTGTGAGTTCAAGGCCAGCCTGGTCAACAGAGTGAGTTCCAGGCCAGCTGGGGCTATAGGGAGACCCTGTCTCAAAAAGACAAAAGAAAAGAAAAAAAAAAAAAGCAGAAAGACTGGAGAGATGGCTCAGTGGTTAAGAGCACCGAATGCTCTTGCAGAGGACCGGGGTTCTATTCCCAGCACCTACATGGCAGCTAAGAACTGTCTTTAACTCCAGTTCCAGGGGAATCCGATGCCTTTTTCTGACCTCTGCAGCATCGCATGACATGGGTGCACCAACATACATGCAGACAGTACACTCATACACAAAGAAATTAAAAAATTAAAAAATATAAAAATAAATTAAAAAAGCAGAAAGAGAACAAATAAATGAATTAACACTGCAGCTAAGAACACTTGAGAGACAACAACAAATGAGCCCTAAATGCAACAGATAGGAAGAAATAACAAAAATCAGAGCAAAAATCAATGAAATAGAAACAAAGAATATAATACAAAGAATCAGTGAACCCAAAAGCTGGCTCTTTGAAAGGATAAACAAGATAAATAAACCTCTAACCCGATTAACCAAAAGAAATAAAGAGGAACTACAAATCAATAGAATTCATGATGAAAGGGGAAATATCACAACAGACAACAAAAGATCCAGACAATTATATGGGAATATTTCAAAAACCTATTCAGTACTAAATTTGAAAACCTAAGAGAAATGGATGAATATCTAAAATCCTGGAATTCACCAAAGCTTAACCAAGAAGATATTGTCAGTTTAAACAGACCCATAATATATGAGGAAATTGAAAATGCATTAAGAAACCTCCCAACTAAAAAAAGCCCAGGCCCAGATGGTTTCAAGGCAGATTTCTATAAAACATTTCAAAAAGACTTACAACCATTATTACTCAAATTGTTCAGAAGGATACAGGCAGAGGAAAATCTCTAAAATTCCTTCTATGAAGCCAGCATCACTCTAATACCAAACCCAGGCAAAGATATAACCAAAAAAGAAAACTATAGACTCATCTCATTAATGAACACAGATGCAAAAATTCTCAACAAAATATTCACAAACCATATACAGACCCATATCAAAAAGATCATCATGACCAAGTTGGATTCATACCAGAGATCAGGGATGGTTCAACATATGAAAATCAGTAAATATCACAAAAACATAAATGGAGTGAAAGACAAAAATCACACAATCATTTCAATTGACACAGAAAAAAATCTTTGACAAAATCCAGCATCCCTTCATGCGTAAAGGCCTAGAAGGAATTGGACTGGAGGGAACATTCCTCAATGTAATCAAAGTCATATATAGGAAACCCACAGCCAATATCATCCTAAATGGAGAAAAACTAGAAACATTCCCCTTAAAGGCAGGAACATAGCAAGGCTGCCCCTATCACCAATCCTATTTATTTATTTATTTATTTATTTATTTATTTATTTATTTATTTATGTGTATGAATGTACTGTCTGCATGTAGGTTTGTGCACCCGTGTTGTGCAATGCCGCAGAGGTCAGAAGAGGGTGTCGGATTCCCCTGGAACTGGGGTTCTCCTGGAATCCGAGTTACAGATGGTTCTTGGCCGCCATGTGGGTGCTGGGGATAGAACCTGGGTCCTCTGTAAGAGTGGTCAGCACTCCTAACCGCTAGGCCATCTCTCCAGCCACACCAATCCTCTTTAAAACAGTGCTTGAAACACTTGCTAGAGCAATAAGGCAAGAAAGGGAGATTAAAGGAGTACTAATTGGAAAAGAGGAAGTAAAATTACCCTTCTTTGCAGATAATATGATGGTTTACCTAAGGTATGCTTAAAACTCTACCAGAAAACTCCTAGAAATGATTAAGAGTTTCAGTAAAGTGGCAGGATACAAAATTAACCTGTAAAAATCAGTAGATTTCTTTACACCAACAACAAGTAACTGGAGAAGGAATATAAGAACTTGCCACTCACAATAGCCTCAAAAAATACCTAGGAACAAACTTAAGCAAAAACATCAAAGATCTCTACAACAAAAAGTGTAAACCCCTGAGGAAGGAGATTGGAGAAGACATCAGAAGATGAAAAAACCTCCTATGCTCATGGATTGGAAAGGTTAATATAGTAAAAAAATGTCCGTTCTAGCCAAATTAATATACATATTCAATGCAATCCCAATTAAAATCCCCATGAGTTTCTTCACAGACTTGAAAAAAAATCCTTAATTTCATATAGAAAAACAAAAGATCCCAAATAGCTAAAGCAATCCTGAGTGAAAAGAGAAATATAGGGGGGGATCACTATGCCAGACTTCAAACTATATTACCGGGCTATAGTCATAAAAACAGCCTTGTACTGGCACATAAACAGACCCATTAACCAATGGAACAAAATTGAAGATCCAAACTTGAGCTCATACAATTTCAGCCACCTCATATTTGACAAAGAGGCCAAAAAGACTTAATGGAGGAAAGACAGCATCTTCAACAAATGGTGCTGGCAAAACTGAAGAATGAAATTAAACCCCTACCTCACACTCTGTACAAAAATCAACTCCAAATGAATCAAAGACCTCAACGTGAAACCTGAAACTCTGAAGGTGTTTCTTCTGAAGAAAAAAAAGTTGGTAGCAATCTACAAGACATAGGTGTATGAAAAGACTTTCTTTTTTAAAAATTTATTCTTGTATGTGTATGAATGTACTGTCTGCATGTAGGTTTGTGCACCCATGTCGTGCAATGACACGGAGGTCAGAAGAGGGTGTCTGATTCCCCTGTAACTGGAGTTAAAGATGGTTTTCAGCTGCCATGTGGGTTCTGGGGATCAAACCTGGGTCCTCTGCAAGAGCAGTCAGTGCTCTTAACCACTAGGCAATCTCTCCAGCCCCCATAGACTTTGAAAATCAAACAGCAGCTGTGCAGGAAATAAAGTCAACAGTTTCAAGTGGGACCTCATTAAATTCACAAAGTTCTGTACAGTGAGAGAAACAATCAAGGAAGTGAAGAGAAAAACCACAGAGTGGGAGGAAACCTTCACTAGTGATACATTTGAAAGAGTGTTAACATCCAGAATATATAAACTACTCAAAAAACAAAGAAGCAAGAACATAAATGACTCACTCAAAAGATGGAGTAAGAGCTGAACAGAGGCTTCACCAGTGAGGAAGTAAAGATGGCTGAGAAATATCTTAAAAAGTGTTCAACATCTCTAATAATTAAGGAAATGCAAATTAAAACCACTTTAAGATATCATCTCACTCTGATAAGACTGGCTAGGATGAAGAAAACAAATGATACCAAGTGCTGGAGAGGTTGTGGGGAGAGGGGAACACTCATCCATTGCTGGTGGGAATGTAAACTTGTACAACCAATATGGAAAGCAGTGTGGAGAACCCTGAAAAGACTAAAAATGAGCCTACTATCTGACCCAGTCATAACACTCCTGGGTATATACTCACAAGGCTCATTCCTACTGCAGAGATACATGCATATACATGTTTATTGCAGTTCTCTTCACAATAGCAAAGAGCTGGAAGTGACCCAAGTGCCCCTCAAGAGAAGAGTGGATAGAGAAAATGTGGTACATTTACATAATGGAGTTCTATGCAGTGGTAAACAAAGATGACATCATGAACTTTGCAGGTAAATGGATAGAACTAGAAGACGTGTGTGTGTGTGTGTGTGTGTGTGTGTGTGTGTGTGTGTGTTTACCTGAAAGCAATTGTACCATTATAATATGAATCCCCTAATGGGATCTAGAATTAACATACCACTTATTTTCAGACTTTGTAATTGTGGTATATGGAGGGAGGGTATGTATGCACACTTCAGAGTAATATAAAATTAAAGGGGAAAATGTGAATTATTAAACATGCTGTGGAATTCACATACAGTTTACTTTCAGACATCATAATTT
Source organism: Rhizomys pruinosus (assembly GCA_009823505.1). Classification (NCBI taxonomy): domain Eukaryota; kingdom Metazoa; phylum Chordata; class Mammalia; order Rodentia; family Spalacidae; genus Rhizomys; species Rhizomys pruinosus. Next base: position 113,773 of record VZQC01004828.1, read on the forward strand.
TGGTATATGTGTGATGAACACATATTTTGGAGCAATACATATTGGAGGGAACAAAAAAAGGACTGGGTCAAAGAACTGAATGAAACAGTAAACTTCAACCCAAAACAATAAAACTCTGCATAGAAAAACTTTTAAAGTTTAAAGACTGAAAAAAAGAGATGTAAGACGTGTATGGCAAAATGCATGAACTTGAGTGGGGGGTATGGAAAAGGGAATGAATCTAAATTGGACTGAAAAGTGTTGTATGAATTGCACAAAACTTCAATTAAAATGTAAAAAAATAAAGGAAAATTGAGATCATTTAAAAAAGTTGTCAAGAATTGTGAAGTGGAAGCCAAATATGGTGGCACTTGCCTGTAGCCCCAGGTATCTGAGAAGCTGAGGCAGGAGGCTCTCTTGAGCCCAGGAGTTCAAGGTCAGCCTGGGCCACATATAAGATCTCATCCCAAACAAAATATTGTGACCTCTGAAATTTTTCTTCTCCTTGCCAGCTTACAAGCTATTCTCTCATAGTTCATAGATGCAATCAGAATACAAAAAGCTTCTGAGTCCGTTACTAAAAACAAAACCAGTAGCCAGCTTGCAGAACCTCCAGTTACTACAGGACAAAACCAAGAAGACCAGGTACAATCTATATATGCAGTGGTGTGTGTCAAAGGATAAGAATTCTATCTCCAAGAACACAAAACATCTACAATGGACAGTCAATACACTTCTGTGGAGGAGGCACTTACAGAGAGGCTGTAAGCAAACTTTGCTTTAGAAGTATACTCTGTGTTTCAAGGATGTTCACTATACAAACATTCCTGAAAAGCAGTCAAGAATGAAGGCATTCAACACTTCTGCTTGCAAAACATGCAGAAACTCAAGAGACAGTTGGAGAAACCCCTGCCCACATGAGGACCTATGGCAAGACTTGCATGCAACATACACAATGGCTCTGTGATACTCCTTGAGAGATCAGGAAAATGGTGTACTTGGAAGCTTTAGATGTTGTGGTGGTTTGAAGGAGAATGACCCCCATAGGCTTCAAGTACTCAGTCATTTTGTCCCCAGTTGGTGGCACTGTTTTGGAAGATCTTAGAAGATGTGGCCATGCTGGAGGAAGTACATCACTGGGGGCAGGCTTAGAGTGTTCAAAAAAAAAAAAAAAGCCTTTGCTTAATATATGATATTGATTAATTTACCTGCAGGCATAGATGGGAATATTTCTACCTGCTATATTTTTGCTATATCAATATTCTCTAAGAATTGCTAAATCAATATTTTACTTTGCACAAAAAAATACTACCTACAAAATGGGCAGTAAATCCTTCAAAGGAGGAGCCAAGTTTCCATGAGAATTTAAGGGGAAAATTTGCATGATTTTGTCAATAAAAGCATAAAAGCGGGGCTGGACAGATGGCCTAGCGGTTAAGAGCTCAGACTGTTCTTACAGAGGACCCGGGTTCGATCCCCAGCAACCACATGGCGGCTGAGAACCGGCTGAAGCTCCAATTCCAGGAGAACTCCAGTTCCAGGGGAATCCGAGACCCTCTTCTGAACTCCGCGGCATTGCACGACACGGGTGCATAGACTTGCATGCAGACAGTACATTCATACACATACAGAAATAAATAAAATTAATTTAAAAAATTAAAAAAAATAAAATAAAAGCATAAAAGCGGGTACAAATTTCTGTGTAAGGATTTGAAGTTAAGTTCAATTTGCTTGTACTTCTACAGAATCAATACAAGCAGGGTCACTGGAGTTTTAGTGATTTACTTAAACCTGCTGTTGCTCTAGATCACCCATTCACATTCCCCCCTTTTAAAATGTATTCCTCAGATTGTCAGACCAAATGCTTTATAATGTGACTAGCACTTAAGTTCTTTGGCAGAACAGAAAGCTACACTACAGCTATTTCTTTCTTTTTTTTTTTTTTTTCACTATGGCTATTTCAAACACACGCTCCCTAATCTCCAGGCTGCAGTGTTCTCTAAAAAAAAGCCTTGCCAGTTGACAGTTGCTCTCTCTGCTTCCTGTGCTAACTGGAAGATCTGAACATCAGCTTTTTGCTTCAGCTCCTGCCATCATGCCCCGCCAAGTCACAATGGACTCTAGTTCCCTGGAACTATCAATTGTAAGCTCAAATAAACTCTTCATTTTACAACTTCCCTTGGTCATGGTGGTGTAATCACAGCAACAGAAAAGTGAACTAATACAGTACCAGAGAGTGGGCTGTTGGCTGTGAAGAACCTGAACATATGGGTGTTTGGAGAAATGTGGAAGACTTTGGAACTTTGGGTTAGAAAAGCTGTTGACTGCTGTAAGGAGAACTTAATGGAACATTCTAGTAGAAGCCTGGAAGAAAGCAGTGCTGAGAAAAAAGTACCTCTAGAGGAAAATAAGGACTTGAATAGCAACTGGGATATTTTGGCAAAGAGTATGGCTGGAGTGTAACCATGGCCCAAATGCTTGCCTGAGGCTAAATTGAAAAGCAATGGGCTAATGTCTTTGGTGGAGGATATTTCAAGACAGCCTAATGTAGAAATGGTGGCATGGCTATTAATGGATAATATTATACAGATCTAGAGTGAAAAAGAGCAAATGGGGCAGAAAGACACAACAAAAAAGAAAACTATAGACCCATCTCATTAATGAACATAGATGCAAAAATTCTCAACAAAATACTCACAAAACATATACAGACCCACATCAGAAATGTCATCCATCATGATCAAGTTGGATTCATACAAGAGATGTAGGGATGGTTCAAAATACATAAATAAATAAATATCATAAAACATCAATGGACTGAAAGACAAAAATCACACAATCATCTCAATTGACACAGGAAAAGCCTTTGACAAGATCCAATATCCTAGGCTGGGCATGGTGGTGCACGCCTTTAATCCTAGCACTTGAGAGGCAGAGGCAGGTGGATCTTTGTGAGTTCAAAGCCAGCCTGGCCTACAGAGTGAGTTCCAGGACAGCTGGGGCTACAGGGAGACCCTGTCTTGAAAAGACCAAAAAACAAACAACAAAAAAAGATCCAATATCCCTTCATGTTTAAAGTTTTAAAGGGAATTGGACTGAAGGGAACATTCCTAAATATAATTAAAGCCATATACAACAAACCCAGAGCCAACATCATCCTAAATGAAGAAAAATTAGGATCATTCCCCTTAAAGGTGGGAACCCAGCAAGGCTGCCCCCTATCACCACCCCTTTCCAATATAGCGTTTGAAACACTTGCTAGGACAATAAGACAAGAAAAGGAAATTAGGGGCTGGAGAGATGGCTCAGCAGTTAAGAGCACTGACTGCTCTTGCAGAGGACCTGGGTTCGATTCCCAGCACTCACATGGTGGCTAAGAACTATATTTAACTCTAGTTCCAGGGGAATCTGATGCCCTCTTCTGGCCTCCATGGCATTGCACAACACGGGTGCACCAACCTACATGCAGACAGTACACTCATACACATAAAAAACAATATATAAAAAAGATTTAAAAAAAAGAAAGGACCCGGGTGTGGTGGTGCACCCCTTTAATCCTATTTAATCCTAGCACTTGGGAGGCAGAGGCAGGCAGATCTCTGTGAGTTCAAGGCCAACTTGTTCTACAAAGTGATTCCCAGGCCAGCTGAGACTAAAGGGAGACCCTGCCTCAAAAAGACCAAAGGAAAAAAAAAAGGAAATTAAAGGAGTACTAATTGGAAAAGAGGAAGTCAAACTATCCCTGTTTGCAGATGATATGATAGTTTACCTGAGGGATGCTAACAACTCCACCAGAAAACTCCTAGAAACAATTAAGAGTAAAGTGGCAGGATACAAATTTAACCTAGAAAAATTAGCAGACTTTCTTTACACCAACAACATGCAACTGGAGAAGGAATATAAGGAGACCTTTCCACTCACAATAGCCTCAAAAAAATAAAATAACTGGGAATAAACCTAACCAAAGACACCAAAGACCTCTATAATAAAAATTTTAAACCCCTGAAGAAGGAGATTGAAGATGACATCAAAAGATGGAAAAACCTCACATGCTCATGAATTGGAAAAATTAATATAGTAAAAATGTCCATTCTACCCAAATTAATATATAGATCCAATGCAATACTAATTAAAATCCCCATGAGTTTCTTCACAGACTTGGAAAAAATCCTTAAATACATATGGAAAGACAAAAGACCTGGAATAGCTAAAACAACTCTGAGCAAAAAGTGCAATACAAGGGTGCGGGGGGAGGGGGGAATCACCTTACCAGACTTCAAGCTATACTAAGGGTTATAGTCATAAAGACAGCCTGGTACTGGCACAAAAACAAACCCATTGACCAATGGAACAAAACTGAAGATCCAAACTTGCGCTCATACAATTTCAGCCACCTCACATTTAATAATTGGTCCAAAAAATCTCATCAGAGGAAAGATAACATCTTCAGCAAATGGTGCTGTCAAAACTGGATCACCATGTGTAGAAGAACAAAAATAAACCCCTATTTCTTACCCTGTACAAAATAAACTCCAAATGGATCAAAGACCCCAATGTGAATCCCAAAACTCTGATGGTATTAGAAGAAAAAGTTGGTAGCAATCTATAAGACAGAGGAGTAGGAAAAGACTTTCTAAATCAAACACCAGCTGTGCAGGAAATAAGGCCAACAGCTGACAAGTGAGACCTCATCAAACTCAAAAGCAAAAGAAACAATCAAGGAAGTGAAGAGAAAACCCACAGAATGGGAGAAAATCTTCACCAGTGATACATTTGACAGAGCATTAACATCCAGAATATATAAACTACTCAAAAAACAAAGAAGCAAGAAAACAAATGACTCACTCAAAAGATGGAGTAAAGACCTGAACAGAGACTTCACTAGTGAGGAAGAGAAGATGGCTCAGAAACATCTTAAAAAGTGTTCAACAGGCTGGAGAGATGGCCTAGCGGTTAAGAGCATTGCCTGCTCTTGCAGAGGACCGGGTTCGATCCCCAGCACTCACATGGCAACTGAAAACCATCTTTAACTCCAGTTCCAGGGGAGTCGACACCCTCTTCTGACCTTCAAGGTATTGCACGACATGGGTGCACAAACCTACAGGCAGACAGTACATTCATACACATACGAAAATAAATAAAATTTTTAAAAAGTGTTCAGCATTTGTTAATAATTTAAGAAATTCAAATTAAAACCACTCTAAGATTTCCTCTCTCTCCAGTAAGACTGGCTAAGATTAAGAACACAAAAGACACCAAAAGCTGGAGAGGTTGTGGGGAAAGGGGAACACTCATCAACTGCTGGTGGAATGTAAACTCATACAACCACTGTGGAAAGCAGTGTGCAGAACACTTAAAAGACTCAAAATGAATCTACCACCTGACCCAACCATACCACTCCTGGGTATATACCCACAACACTCATCCTACTGCAAAGATACATGCACAGCTATGTTTATTGCAGCTCTTTTCACAATATTGAAGAGTTGGAACCAACCCAAGTGCCTCTCAACTGATCAGTGGATAACAAAAATGTCCTACATCTACACAATGGAGTTCTATGCAGTAGTTAACAAAGATGACATCATGAACTTTGCAAGTAAATGGATGGAACTTGAAGCTATTATGGTAAGCGAAGTAACACAGTCCCCCCAAAACAAACGGGGAATGGTTTCCCTCATTTGCGGATGCTAGTACCAACTCTCCCAATTGAACAGCAAGCTGAGCAATGTTGTTATATTTCTTTCTATCCGAAAGCAGCTGTGATGTTATAATGTGAATCTCATAATGAGCCCTAGAATTAACTTACCACTTACTCTCAGACATGGTAATTAATATATATGGGCAGAAGGTATATATTCATATTTTAGAATAATATAACATTAAAAGGAAAAAATGTGAATTCCAGGATATATATCAGAGTTACAATTTATTCCTCGAGGACATAATTCTAGTACATATATGACATGTACATGGGCATACTTTGGAGTGGAACAGTTGGGAGGGAACCACAGCAGCATGAAGACTGGGTCAAGGAATGGACTGATGTGGTTGAATTCTGCCTAGGACAATAAACCTTTGCAGAGAAAAAATTTGGAGAGACTGAGAGAAAGATGCAGAACATGTAAGGTAGAGTGCATGAACTGGGTGGGGTGGGGTCAGGGAAAGGGGAATATGTCTAAATTGAACTGAAATATGATGTACAAAATATACAAAACATCAATAAAAGTATTATATTCAAAAAGTATTATTTAGAAAGAAAAGCAATGGACTAATGTATTTGGCAGAGGATATTTCAAGACAGTCTAATATACAAATGGTGATGTGGCTATTAGTGGTGAATTTTATATGGATCTACAGTGAAAAAAGACCAAATGGGGCAGAAAGAAATGCAGAATGTACAGTTTGGATTGGAAAAGTACACTAGGAAGATTAATGTTGGAGCCAAGGCAAGTGAAGGAGAGGATTCCTTTGATAAGGAGATTAAAGTGATTAAGGAGAGACCTGTAGATTTAAAAGTAAACAATAGAAACAGTACCTTCAGGGCAAGACCACACCCAGCCAAGCCTCCAACTTTTGAAAGGAAAATACTAAATGGGTTTTCCACTCCAACAAGTCCAGGGCAGAGAAAAGCTGCAATGTGGTTGAAATAGGCCAGGGTCCATCCCAAACTTGCAGCCAAACTCAGCAGTTTCATTTACATGGTGCTGGCTTTAGAGGCCTGAAAAATGCAAGAGTGAACCGGTCATCAGTTCTTCCTTTGAGGTTTCAGAGAGTGGCTGAGGCCAGGCAGAGTGCAGCAAGTGTGTCCCTACATGAAGAAAGCCCTGATAGGCCATTACATGAAGCTGTGAAGGTGAAGCCTGGCTGGCAGTGGAGACTCCAAGAAGACCTTCGAGATGCTAGTGCTATGAGATATTTCCCAAAGAGAACTGCATACAGGGAGTGGTAACCAGCCCAAGAAAGATGTATGTTGCAAGCAAAGCTGGATAGCTGAGCCGTATAAGCTGTTTGGAAGTAAATTCCCAGAAGTCGCACATGGAGCTACTGAACTTGGTGTTTGCCCTGCTGGTTTTCAGGCTTGTTTTGGTCTATTATTTCTTCACTATGCCTCTATTCCTCCCTTTTGGAATGGGACTGTGTATTCAGTTCCACTGTATGTTGGGAGTATGTAATTTGTCTTTTGATTTTACATGAGCTTACAGTTAAGAGATTGGCCAGGGTCTCAGAAGAGACTTTGGAGTACAGACTTTTGAATAGAGTTAAGATTGGTAAAGACTATGAGGACTTTTAAGATTGGACCAAATGAACACAGTCCCAGAAAAACAAACAACGAAAGGTATCCCTCATCTGTGGATGCTAGTGCCAATAACCTAGTTGTAAACATTTCTTGTTGGGAGTGATTCATATTGGAAAGGACAACAACAACACCAACAACAGAAAAGACTGCATCAAAGAACTGACTGAGGGCTGGAGAGATGGCCTAGTGGTTAAAAGCACTGACTGCTCTTGCAGAGGACCCAGGTTCAATCCCCAGCACCCACAACGTGGCTGAGAACTGTCTTTAACTCCAGTTCCAGGGGAATTGGACACCCTCTTCTGACCTCCATGGCATTGCACTACACGGGTGCACAAACCTACATGCAGACAGTACACTCATACACATAAAAAAAAAGAAAAAAAAAGAACTGACTGAAAGGGTGAATCTGGTGAGGTGGGGGGTTGGGAGGGGGACATGGATCTAGATTCGACTTGTAACATAATCTTGTACAAAAAATATATGTAAAACAACAAATTAATAAAACAAAAACAAAAAAACTGGTTGGAGAGCAGTTTGCATGGTCAAGACCAAGGGAAAAATAAGTAGAAATTAAGAAGACTTGGAGTCATAGAAAAGCAAATTTAAACTGAGAGAGAAAGGGAAATGAGAAATAAAAGGAACCCTTCCTATATCCTGGAGGAAGTCAGATAGCAACCTACTCTTGCATGGTCTTCCAATGTTAAAAAAAAAAAAAAAAAGATTGGACCAAATGAATTTTCCATTTTATATGGTCATGAGCCTATGGGGGCCAGTGAGTGGAATGTGGTGGTTTGAATGAAAATGTCCCTCATAGGCTTCAAGTATTCAGACATTTTGTCGCCAGTTGGTGGCGCTGTTTTGGGAGATCTTAGAAGGTGTGGCCATGCTGGAGGAAGTACATCATTGGAGGCGGACTTAGAGAGTTCAAAAAAGCCTTGCCAGTCTCCAGTTGCTCTCTCTCTCTCTGCTTCCTGTATTCACTGGAAGATGTGAACCTCAGCATTCTGCTCTAGCTCCTGCCACCATGCCTCCCCACCACGATGGACTCTAATTCCCTGGAACCATCAATTGTAAGCTCAAATAAACTGTTATAAATTCCCTTGGTCATGGTGGTTTTATCACAGCAACAGAAAAGTGACTAATATAGATGTCAAATTGGGACATTTGAGATACAGGAGCCTCGAATGTGGACTTGCTTCCACTGGAACCGCTGGTGGCTATGCCCATGAGGCATTTTCTTAACCCTTGTCAAGCCATGTGCCAGGGCCCAACACACTATGGGTGGTGGTACCACCCATAGGCAAGGGGTACTGTATGATGTGAGAAAACAGGTTGGGCACAGAACAAAGGAGCAAACCAGGAAGCAACATTCTTCCATGACCTGTGATTCAGCTCATTTAGGAATTTATGAGGTCCACTTTCGACCTCCCTCAAGAACCCACATTTAGGACTTCACCATGTCCTCCATCAACCTTCCTCAACGCTCCTTTCCCTCAGGTTCACAAATTTAGCTCTTCTGATGGTACTTTAGCAATCATCCTAAGCAGCTCACATGTAACATATCTCAAGGTCTTCCTTCAACCTCCCTCAGTGTTCTGGATAGCTGTAGTGTCAACTAGACACACTTAGGTTGAGGGAGTATCATTTGAAGAATTGGCTCCACTGTACTGATCTATGGCCATGTCTGTGGGGGTATTTTTTCCACTGTTGAGTGATGTGGGAGGGCCTAGGCAAGAACACTGTGGGCCATGCCACCCTTGGGCATTTGTTCTGTATTATATAAGAAAGCAGGCTGAGAAGGGCCAGGGAAGCAAGCCAGTAAGCAGCATTCCTTCATGACTTGTGCTTCACCTCATGCCTCCAGGTTCCTGCCCTGAGTTCCTACCTAGGGCTACCTCAATGATAAACGTGGGAGATATAAGCCAAATAAACCCTTTCCTCCCCAATTTGGTATTGGTCAGAGTGTTTTGTCACAGCAATTGGAAGCAAACTAAAACAGAAGTTGTTACCAAAGAGTGGAATATTGCTGTGAGAGATCTGACCCAGTTGTTTTGGAGAGGATTGTGGAAGCATTGGCAACATTGGGCTAGAAAAGACATTGAAATGCTTAATAAGTTTGTTGCAGTGGCCTGGAACAGTTATGCTGAAAGGGTTGTAGATGATGGAGGCCTGGCTTGTGGAATTTCAAAAGGAAGTGGACACCATCAGGGCTGTTTGTGTGTTCTGTGGACAGCATACTCAGAGAAGTGAAGTTGCTGAAACCCTTTGTAGCCCAGAAGATCGTAAGTGAATCCCAGATGTCTAACTGCATTAGTCACTTTTCTGTTGCTGTGATAAAGCACCATGACCAAGGAACTTATAAAAGGAAGAGTTTATTTGGGCTTACAATTGCTGGTTCCAGGGAATTAGAGTCCATTGTGGCGGGAGGCGTGGCGGCTCAATCTGGAGCAGCAAGTCGAGGGTCACATCTCACAAAGAGCACAGGAAGCAGAGAGAGAGAGCAACTGTAGACCACGAGGCTTGTTAAAACTCACTAAGCCTGCCCCCAGTGACATATTTCCTCTAGCACAGCCACACCTTCTAAGACCTCCAAAAACAGTGCCACCAACTGGAGACAAATGTCTGAATACTTACAGCTTATGGGGACACTCATTCAAACCACCACATTCCACTCCCTGGCCCCCATAGGCTCCCAACCATACAAAATGCAAAATGCATTTAGTTCAACCTTCAAAGTCCCCACAGTCTTTACCAGTCTCAATGCCATTCAAAAGTCCACAGTCCAAAGTCTCCTCTGAGACTCAGGCCAATCTCCCAAACTGTAAGCTCCTGTAAAATCAAAAGACAAATTACAAACTCCCAACACACAGTGGAACTGAATACACATTCCCATTCCAAAAGGGAGGAATAGAGGCATAGTGAGGAAACACTGGACCAAAACAAGACCAAAACCCAGCAGAGCAAACTCCAAGTCCAGTAGCTCCACATGCAACCTCTGGGACTTGACTTCCAAAGGGCTTAGATGGCTCAGCTCTTCCAGCTTTGCTTGCAACATACATCTCTTTCTTAGGCCAGTACCACTCCCCGTATGCAGCTCTCCTTGGCAAATATCTCACAGGTCTGGCATCTCGAATGTCTTCTTGGGGTCTCCACTGCCAACCAGGCTTCACATTCACAGCTTCATGCAATGGCCTGTCAGGGCCTACTTTATGCAGGGACACCCCTGCTGCGCTCTGCCTGACCTTGGCAGCTCTCTGAAACCGTGGAGGAAGAACTGATGACCCCTTCACTCTTGCAAACTTCATGCCTCTAAAGCCAGCACCACGTGAATGAAACTGCTGAGTTTGGCTGCAATTTTGGGATGGACCCTGGCCTATTTCAACCACATTTGCAACTTTTCTCTGCCCTGGACTTGTTGGAGGATTAGCTGGGTGTGGTCTTGCCCTGAAGGTACTGATTCTTTTGTTTACTTGTAAATCTCCATGCCTCTTCTTAATTGCTTTAATCTCCTTATGAAATGGAGCCTCTCCTTCACATGCCTTGGCCCCACCTTTAATCTTCCTAGTGCAGTTTTCAGATCCAAACTGTACATTCTGCATTTCTTTCTGTCCCATCTGTTCTTCTTCACTGTAGATCTGCACAATATTCACCATTAAAAGCCACACCACCATTTCTACATTAGGCTGTCTTGAAATATCCTCCGCCAAAGACATTAGTCCATTGCTTTTCAACTTAGCATCAGGCAAGCATTTGGGCTGCAGGCAAACTGCTGTGGAGTTCAGAAGATGGTTTCAGATTCCACTGAAACTGGAGTCAAAGACGGTTCTTAGCTGCCATGTGGGTGCTGGAAATTGAACCTGGGTCCTCTGCAAGAGCAGTTGGAGCTCTTAACAGCTGAGCCACCTCTCCAACCCCACTGTAAACTTTTAAGTGTTGAGATTTTTTTAAGGACAGTGGGAATTTTAAGGTTGTACTGTCTTATGTTGTGATATTAATGTTGGGGACATTATCTTGGGGATAAGAGATGGAAAGGTGGTGTTTTAATAGTGATGTGTTTTGTGTGTCAAGTTGACAAGGGGTCAATTGTGCTGGATAGCTGTAATGTCAATTTAACACACCTGGGTTGGGGGAGCCTCAATCAGGGAATTGCCTTCATTGGATTGGCCTAAGGCTGTGTCTGTGGGGTATTTTCCTGATTTTTGAGTGATGAGGAAGGGTAGAGACCACTGAGTATGGAGCCACACTAAGCAGGTTATTCTGTTTTTTATAAGAAAGCAGGCTGAGCATGGGACAGGGGCACAAGCCAGTAAGTATTGTTCCTCCATGGCCTATACTTCAGCTCCTGCTTCCAGGTCCCTGCCTTGAAGTACTTACCTTGGGGTCTGTATTAGTTACTTTTCTGTTGCTGTGATAAAACACCGTGACCAAGGGAACTTATAAAAGGAAGAGTTTATTTGAGCTTATGATTGACGGTTCCAGGGAATCAGAGTTCATTGTGGTGGGAGGCATGGTGGCTGGGGCTGAAGCAGAAAGCCAAGGTTCACATCTCACAATGAACACAAGAAGTCAAGAGAGAGAGACTAGAGACTGCAAGGCTTGTTAAACGCACTAAGCCCACCCCCAATGACATACTTCCTGCAACATGGCCACACCTTCTAAGACCTTCCAGAACAGTGCCACCAACTGGGGACAAAATATCTGAATACTTAAAGCCTATGGGGGACACTCTCATTCAAACCACCACAGGGTCCTTAAGTGATGAACTGTGATCTGGCAGATGTAAGATGAATAAACCATCCTCCCCTACCACAAGTTGGTATTGGCTAGAGTGTTTTGACACAGCGATTTAAAATGAACTAGACCAGGGGCTGGAGAGATGGCCTAGCGGTTAAGAGCACCAACTGCTCTTGCAGAGGACCCGGGTTCAATCCCCAGCACTCACATGGCAGCTGAGAACCATTTTTAACTCCAGTTCCAGGGGAATCTGATGCCCTCTTCTGACTTCCATGGCATTGCATGACACAGGTGCACAAACCTGCATGCAGACAGTATATTCATACACACACAAAAAAAATAAATAAAATAAAAAATGAACTAGACCATTCAGCAGCCCGCATTTATACTTCTTATGGTGCTCCTTCACCCTCTCTGTGCAGCCCATATTTAGTGCTTCTCAAGGTCCTCTGTCAACCACACTCAGAATACCACATTTAACTCTTCTCATGGTTCTCGTTAAGTATCCCTCAGCAGCCCATATTTAGATTTCTCATGGTCCTCACTTACTACCCCCCCAATTAGCAGCAGAAATTTAATTCTTCTCAAGGTCCTCTTTTTATATCCCTTAGCAGCCCACATATAGCCCTTTCTCAAGGTTTTTGTTTTTCATCTTCCCTGTGCAGCACATATTTAGCTATTCTTGACATCCTATTACAACCAGCATGGAAGCCCACATTTTGTGTTTCTAAAGGTTCTCCTCAACCTTCCTCACAAGGCCATATTTAGACCTTCTTAAAATCCTAATTCAACATCCCTCAGCAACGAAAGTTTAGTGGTTTTCAACGTCCTCTTTCAACCTCCCTCAGCAGCCCACATTTATCCTTCTCATTGTTCTCAGTCAACCTCCCTCAGGAGCACAAGTGTAGTGCTTCTCAAAGTACTCTTTTGATATCTCTTAACTGTTTACACTCTTATAGGTCTCTTTCAACCTTCCTCTGCAGCCCATATTTTGCACTTCTCACGGTTCTCTTTCAATGTCTCTTAATAGTTTGTAGTGACTGAAGTAAATAAATTTTACTTAAGGTAGCCATTTTAGAGGCCTGCTCTACAACTCCAAGAAGTTATGACCACAAAAGTCCTTTTTTTACCCCTTCCCAGGAATATGTGACTGTCATAAAATGATTAACTAACTGCTTGCTCTGGCTTCTGCTAACTTGCTTAATAGCTACATGAACAAGGAAACCATGATACTATCTCACACAGGTGGGAATTCCACTGATGTGAAGTACTTGTGCTCCCCCCTTTCTTTGCCTTTAAGAACCCCATTCCTGCTTCAGCCACTTACTACATCCTCTATTCTTGACCTGGAGGCTGTGGTCAGCTGCAGCTCAAATAGATTCAGATAATTAAAATTTGATCAAGTCTGGCTGGTCTTTCCCAGAGCCCTGAACTCCATAACATTTGAAGGCCCCAGCGAGATTCTGGGAAAATTCCCCCGCCCTCCTCTAGCACCCCACACACAAATACAGACTCCCCAACTCAGAGCTTCTGGTCCTGAATAGGTTGGACATGGGAATGAGCCCACCTATAGACTTGCAGGCCCTCAGGAACCCAAGACTGCAGCTGCCACAAATTAGAGGAAATTCAGGATAGGCCTAAACACAGGGGTAAGCTCATCTGTGGATTTGGTGGACTGTGGGAGGCTGAGATCATGACCACCACTAATTAAAGGAAAATCAAATTAAAGCAAAAAAAAAAAAAAAGTAAAAATGCCAGCTAACGTACACTTAGGACAGGACACATCAGTGAGTTGTTTCAGGATCCGGACATTTGGGGAGACTTTGGGGATGTTAGACACAACTGATTAACCCAGTCTCCAGGGGCAGCAGATGTCCCCCTGTACCCCTGGCTATGATTTAGGCACATGAGTGAAGGTGGTCACCACATATCTGTGTTTGTTTGGTCTTCTTTTTCTGGGTGTTTTGTTCCTTTGTATTCCTTGTTTTGTCTGGTGGATTTGTGTTTTCTGGTGTGCTTCTAAGTTCTGTTGTAGGCATAGGAGCCAGACCAGGCACAGCCAAGATCCCTGTGGGCTTCATGCTATGTCACTTTCAGGATTTCCGCAAAGTAAGCTGTGGAGTCAAGATGTTTCCCAGGAAACACACATTTTGTGAACTAGAGTGGCCCTCTTTTAGTGTGCAGTGGATAGATGTGGGGTTGTTCTCTCCCAAAGGCAACTAGAGATTCCGGCTGGTGGCTATGGGACACCCTGGACACCTGATCAGTTTCCCTACATTGCTAACTCCTGCTCTCACTCTACCCTCCTTGGCTAAACTTAAACATGACAACTCAGCTGTGGTAATCATGTCTCTGAATAAGAACACTGAGCCATCAGTTTGGGGTTCTGGGGAAGAGGAAGGCATTCTCCTACCTTACCATCCACACACCCAGCTGGTTCAGGATCCAACTGTGTCTGGGGCCCCCTCTACTCCCTCTGCAGCTCCAACTCCAAGACTCTACCTTACTTGCCCCTGCCCTAACCCTTGCATACTCAAAATGGGGTGGATTATGCCTGCCTCAGTCAGCTCAAGTCTCTCCTTCAGCTATTCTCCCTCTTATGGAAGTACCTCAGAGTGGGCCCCTCCATTAGGAGGGGGTTCCCAGATTTCCCTTAAAGGTATATGTTCAACCAGTGACCTGTATAACTGGAAGACTCAGAACCCCTTTCTCCAAAAAACACCAAACCCTTATCAGTCTGTTGGAAACTGTTTTCTTTACACACCATCCCACTTAGGCTGATTGCAAGAAGCTCCTAGATACCATTTTCATAGCTTAGGAAAGGGACCAAATACTAATTGAAGCAAGTAAAGCTATAGTAGGCCCTGGGGCAACGGGGGGGGGACTGATGGGAGAGATGAATGAATTCTGCCCTTGACTCTACTGAACAGGGATCCTAACACCAACTAATCTAAGAGAGCACTAGACACAGCCATGGGACCCTCAGCATTAGCCCTAGGGAAGGGATAATAATTTCAAGACTTTAGCCAGGCATGGTGGCACACGCCTTTAATCCCAGCACTTGGAGGCAGAAGCAGGTGGGTATTTGTGAGTTCGAGGCCAGCCTGGTTTACAGAGCAAGTTCCAGGACAGCTGAGGCCACAGGGAGACCCTGTCTTGAAAAGACCAAAAAAAAAAATTTCAAGACTGAGTTTCAGAATACATCAGGACATGGATCACATTAGGAACTCTATAGGTCAGTGAGAAAAGCAGGTAGACTCCCTGGAGAAATGATGTTACAAAACTGACCCCTCCAGTGGGTCAGTCAACGGGGGTCTGGAAGAGAAGGAGTGAGGGGAAGGGACAAGAGACGCAAGGAATGGATACAAGACAGGTTCTGATCAAGTCTCGTTTACTGCAGGTTCATACAGAATACAAAGGGTATGCATAAGAGGAAGTGTTTGCAACTGTTAAGCCACAATGTTGCATAAAGGAGCAAACATGCTGATACAGATCATTGGGATTAGTCAACACTAGGGTTCAAGGAGCATCCTGTTTGCAGAACATTTCATGGTTAAAGTTAAACTGACTTCCCTACAGCTGACTGACTGACCTTGAGAGGGGGCCCAATGGAAAATTACTACTTTGGCTGAGTAGAAGAATCCAGGTACCTGACATGGTCTAGGGACCCCCACAGGTCCCTCTTTTTTATTTTTTCAAAAAATGACCCATGGGAGTTGTGCCTGTCTTAGGTTCGGACCCACCCAAGCACCCTCCTTAGCCGTCATTGGGTAGAAGAGCTCTAAGCGTCAACCCCCTGTCTTAGCTTGGTAGGGCAGGCAAAGCTCAGGAGTGGTGGTCCTATTACCCGTCTCTGGCTATCCAACTCTGCTCATGGTGAGGAAGTTGATGGTCTAGAGCACTCAGAGGAAGAATCCTCCATAGCCAGTTGTTGATAATGGATCTGCAAAGGCTTCCTTTGGATGGCTTCAATTTGAGATCGCACAAAAGCTATTAGTTTATTAAGTAGTATTGGACCTAGAGAGATTAATAAAATCAGCCCAAGTAGAGGACCCAAGATAGAAGGTAAAAGAGTCGTCAGCCAAAGGGAGGTACTAAACCAATTGTTGAGCCAGCTATGTTCCTTTTCCCTTTGCAACTTTCTATGCTCCAAACCTTCTCTTACTTTTTGTAGAGAATCTTTAACCACACCAGAATGATCAGCACAGAAGCAACATTCTTCTTTTAGGGCAGCACACAAACCTCTTTGTTGTAGCAGCAACAAATCTAGGCCCCTACGGTTTTGCAGGACAGCCTCAGCTAATGAAGATAGGGACTCTTGCATATGACTTATAGCTTCTTCAAACTGTTTTATGTCAGCGTCTATTGCTGCAGCAATAGAGACAAGATTCCAGTGCCTGTACCCACAAGGCCAAGCCCCAGCAAGACTGCTACTGTGACAGCAGTTACTGGCTCCCGTTTATTTCTAATGCATGTTGGGGGCTCCCAGTACAGGTTGAGTTCTCCGCCAGAGCAATAAGTTACTTTTGGCACCAGTTGAATGGCTACACAAAAATCTTTATCTAAGAGTGTCCCTGCTACATAAGAGGTGATGCCACTGGAACAGGCCCACCAGGCATTAAAAGGGGGAACGAGGTAGTCGGTGGTGTTAGTATGTAGGGTTGAGTTACGCAGCTCTTGTTAGGAGGGGGTGACTTTCCCAATACAAACTCTGGTTCCCTGGATTTCTGCTAAAGTAAGCTTATGCCCATGTTGATCCCATCTGCATACGGAATGGTTATTAGTGAGCAGTATGTTGCCAGAGATAGCTATACCTTCATAAAAGGGGGGCGAGCGGACATGCAAAGCCAGCAGTCCTGAGTGAGATTGGGCTGGGAGCTATTTAGAGCCTGATAGGTATAGGAAAGCAAATTTACTAAAGTTTCCTCATTAGAGGTAGGGGCAAATGGGGCAATGAGTGGCAGGGAGAAGGTATTATAGCAGTTAGCAGAAATGGAGGGGGTGATGGCAGTAATAGGTGGTACTTTTGGAGTGGGTCTAGATGGAGCTAAGAGTCTATTAGGGCCTATCCCTGTCTTATGTTTGATGGGTAATTCTAAGCACTTTATCATAAAATGAACTCTAATATCATATCCATTTTTATAAAGCCTAAATCCCCAAATGGGTCCTGTGGACCAAGCATGTGATTTTTTCCCATGCTCAGTGAAACTGATGTTGAGAGTGTTGGAGTTAGATATTTGGGCAAGGCGGATTAGGTCAGGATAGTTAGATGAAGGTACCCACCCCTCAGCAGAGGTCTCACATCCCCAGTAAGCACAATAATATCACTGTGGTCCCCACATCCCCTCCCCCCAGCTGTTAACTGCCAGGCAGGCATAAAAACCAGTCTTTTTTTTTTTTTAACACTTCTATTGCCGAATTTGTATGGCATCTGGGATGGCTGTGGAGGGGGGTTGGCTTAGTAAACTTGCTTGATTCAGGATCCTGGGAGAGCAGGTAACATATATCTACCTTCAGTGAAGGCCACCAGGTACCTTGAGGGTGAGTTCCGCTGACTTGGGCCACCACGGATTGAGAGAGCTGGGTGTGAAGATTTGCCAGGTTATATTCCAAGGTTCATGAATGTTGGAGGTCGAGAATACCCAAGGTGTTTAAATGCTGAATAGGAGGTTCACGATCAGGAAATGCAACATCTTGTACTGCCTGTGAACGAAAAGGGTTAGATTTATCTCAGGAATGGGAGTCATTCCTGGATAATTGGTTAGTCTGTCTTATTAATCTTTCAGGCAGCCATCTCACTGAATCAGTTTCCTTTGAGTAAATACATACTGATCCTCATCCCCAAATAAGGACTATATCAGGTCCATTCCATTTATTAGTGTATTAGTCAGGGGTCTCTAAAGAAACAGAAGCAACAGGATGAATATATAGCTATATACAATTTATCAATTTGCTCACGTGACAGAGTTCAAGGAGTCCAACAGTAGCCGCTCCACACTGGAGAGGCTAAGAATCCAGGGAACTGCTCAGTCCACAAGGCTGGATGTCCCAGTAGTCCCAATCTGGTGCTGAAGGCCCAATGGATTCCAGGAGATCTGTCAGTCTCAGTACA
Source organism: Rhizomys pruinosus (assembly GCA_009823505.1). Classification (NCBI taxonomy): domain Eukaryota; kingdom Metazoa; phylum Chordata; class Mammalia; order Rodentia; family Spalacidae; genus Rhizomys; species Rhizomys pruinosus. Next base: position 131,898 of record VZQC01004828.1, read on the forward strand.
CATTGGGATGTGTAAGGTTGATCACAGCAGTAAGACAAACTCACCAGTGAGAGAGAGGCATGCTGCAGGAAAAAAGGGACCAGATCTCTCTGGCGTGGCCTTTAATACTGCCTGCCAGCAGAAGGTAATGCCCACATTTGGGGTGGGCCATCCGGGTTGAGGTAGTCCAATCCGAAGATCCTTTTTCTCTTATTTGTTCCTTAGTCCAGTCAAGTTGACACCCAGCATTAACCATCACAATTAGTAAGAGAATCTTTCCACATGACTGAGGCATAATGTTCTTTTGTTATGGACTTCCAAAATCTTTCTGCAGCTGTGTGTCCATCACGGTCCAAGGTTAAAAAATTTAAAATTAAGAGTGAATGATTAAGAATGTTACATGGGGACCCTTTGGTGGGGTACCATTCCCCTTTTTTTACTTTATCAGGGTAAGATTTGAGTGTTTGATGAGCTCTCTCAACTATACCTTTTGCCCTTGGGGGTTGTAGGGAATGCCTGTTTTTAAATTAATGGCTAATGTTTTACAGAAAATTTTAAAAGAGGCACTAGTATATCCTGGGCCATTGACAGTTTTGATGGTGGTAGGAATGCCCAGGGCAGGAAAGGTCTGTAAGAGATGTGTAATGACATTTTTTGTAGCTTCTCCTGGTTGGAGAGTAGCAAAGATGAAGCCATTAAATGTATCAATACAGACATGAACATATTTTAATTTGCCAAATTCAGGATAATGAGTGATAATCTGGGGTTCACACCTAGGTGCAAAACAGGCGAATGGGTGACAAAATTCGAACAATTTTTAACAATGTCTCTAGCTTGTTCTTTGGTTATTTTGAATAATAGACGAAGAGTGTGAGCATTAAGATGATGTAGAGAATGAGCTTGAACAGCAAAGTCAACAGGGGACATGGATTGAGAGATCATGACTAGTTGAGTGGCGAGATCTGCTTTATTATTACCTATGGACAGTGGACCAGGTAACCCTGAATGAGCCCTCAAGTGTCCCAAGTAGAATTTGTGTTGTCTATGGATGATAAGATCTCTACACTGTTCAAAGTGTTGAGATGTGGTGGAGGTAGGCTTTAGTTGACTGACTGTTTCTAAATAAGGGATGGACAGAGCCAGGTAAGCACTGTCAGTGTAGATATTCAGGGGTAAATGAGGGAAGGCCCGAAAGACAGCCAGGAGTGCACAGAGTTTTACTATTTGGGCAGATTTTGAAGGATTATTAAAGGAGACAGTCTTGTCCTGATAAAAGAAGCAGCGTGTCCTGTTGAGGACCCATCTGTAAATATTAGTAGAGCATTTGGGAGAGGCTCAGTGGAGGTAATTTTTGGGAACATAAATTCATGTCTGTTGTAAAATTGTATAAAATTATCAGGGGATAGTGGTTATCCAGACTTCCTGAGAATGAGGCACAAGCTATAGGCCATTCTTCAGTGGTTTGTAATAGCCAATTAGTTGAGTTTATTGTATGGTTGTATAATATTTTCTGGATCCTTGCCAAAATATTTTCTACTAGTTTCTTGGCCAAGCTGGATAATGTCAGTGACTGAGGTATAGTAAGGATAAATGACCTTTTTGGGGGAGGAGGGCAAATGCACCCACATGATGGGGGCAGACTGCTATAATACCACAGTGGGAGAGTACAGGTTGTTGAAAATTAGATAAGACAAGGGTTTAGAATAATCAATGCTAGTGACAAATTGTGAATGTATGGCAGTAGCTACCGTTTGCAGGCCTAGTTGACCTTCACTAGTTAGGGTTCTGGGGGACTGTGGTGGTTTGAATGAGTGTCCCCCATAGGCTGTAAGTATTCAGACATTTGTCTCCAGTTGGTGGCACTGTTTTTGGAGGTCTTAGGAGGTGTGGCCATGCTGGGGGAAATGTGTCACTGGGGGCAGGTTTAGTGAGTTTTAACAAGCCTCGTGGTCTACAGTTGCTCTCTCTCTGCTTCCTGTGCTCATTGCGAAATGTGACCTTTGGTTTGCTTCTCCAGTCTCCAGCCACCATGCCTCCCGCCACAATGGACTCTAATTCCCTGGAACCGTCAATCGTAAGCTCAAATAAACTCTTCCTTTGGTCATGGTGTTTTATCACAGCAACATAAAAGAGACTAAAACAGTAATTTGGTACCAAGAGTGGGGTGTTGGCTGTGAAGAACCTGACCATGTGGATTTTTGGAGAAATGTGGAAGACTTTGGAACTTTAGGTTAGAAAGGCTGTTGACTACTATAAGCAGAGCTTAAAGGGCCATTCTAGTGGAGGCCTAGAAGAAAGCATGGCTGCAAAGATGTGGTTCCAGAGGAAAATAAAGACTTAGGCAGCAACCGGGATATTTTGATAAAGAGTCTGGCAGCAGTTTGCCCACAGCCCAAATGCTTGCCTGATGCTAAGTTGAAAAGCAATGGACTGATGTCTTTGGCAGAGGATATTTCAAGACAGCCTAATGTAGAAATGGTGGCGTGGCTTTAATGGTGAATATTGAGCAGATCTACAGTGAAGAAGAGCAGATGGGGCAGAAAGAACCACAGAATGTACAGTTTGGATCTGATAACTGCACTAGGAGGATTAAAGGTGGGGCCAAGGCTTGTGAAGGAGCGTTTCCTTTTGATAAGGAGATTAAAGTGATTAAGGAAGGGCCTCAAGATTTACAAGTAAACAACAGAATCAGTACCTTCAGGGCAAGACCACACCCAGCTAATCCTCCAACAAGTCCAGGGTGGAGAAAAGTTGCAAATGTGGTTGAAATGGGCCAGGGTCCGTCCTGAACTTGCAGCCAGATTCGGCAATTTCATTCACGTGGTGCTGGCTTTAGAGGCATGAAGTTTGCAAGAGTGAAGGGGTCATCAGTTCTTCCTCCATGGTTTCAGAGAGCCAAAGAGGCCAGGAAGAGTACAGCAGGGGTGTCCCTGAATAAAGAAGGCCCTGATAGGCCATTGAGTGAAGCTGTGAATGTGAAGCCTGGTTGGCATCAGAGACCCCAAGAAGACTTTCAAGATGCCAGACCTATGAGATATTTGCCAAGGAGAGCTGCATACGGGGAGTGGTACTGGCCTAAGAAAGAGATGTATGTTGCAAGCAAAGCTGGAAGAGCTGAGCCATCTAAGCCCTTTGGAAGTCAAGTTCCAGAGGTTGCATATTGAGCTACTGGACTTCGCATTTGCCCTGCTGGTTTTCAGTCTTGTTTTGGTCCAGTATTTCCTCACTATGCCTCTATTCCTCCCTTTTGGAATGAGAATGTGTATTCGGTTCTACTGTATGTTGAGAGTATGTAATTTGTCTTTTGATTTTAGAGGAGCTTACAGTTTGGGAGACTGGCCTCAGTCTCAGAGGAGACTTTGGACTGTGGACTTTTGAATGGCATTGAGACTGGTAAAGACTGTGGAGACTTTGAAGGTTGGACTAAATGCATTTTGCATTTTATATGGTGAGGAGCCTATGGGGGCCAGGGAGTGGAATGTGGTGGTTTGAATGAGTGTCCGCCATAGGCTGTAAGTATTCAGACATTTGTCTCCAGTTGGTGGTACTGTTTTTGGAGGTCTTAGAAGATGTGGCCATGCTGGGGGAAGTGTGTCACTGGGGGCAGGCTTAGTGAGTAAGCTCACTAGTGAGCTTACTCACTAAGCGTGCAACTATAGACCATGAGGCTTATAACTTACTCACTTAGTTCCTGTGCTCGTTGCGAGATGTGACCTTCGGTTTGCTGCTCCAGTCTCCAGCCGCCATGCCTCCCGCCACAATGGACTCTAATTCCCTGGAAACGTCAATCGTAAGCTCAAATAAACTCTTCCTTTTATAAGTTCCTTGGTCATGGTGTTTTATCACAGCAACAGAAAAGTGACTAATATAGGGACCAAGGATCAGAGTCGCCTCTGAGAATGTCAAATAATGGTTTTAATTCTCCAGTGGTAAGTTTTTAATAAGGTCTTAACCAATTAATGTCTCCCAATAGCTTTTGGAAATCATTGAGCGTTTTAAGGTGGTCTGTTCTAAATGAGGTTTTAGCACTAGTTATTTTTCTGCCATGAATATGGAAGCCAAGATACGTATAAGGATCTTGGAGCTGGATCTTATCTGGAGCAATTTGTAGGCCTGCTTGTGTTAGGGCCTCTTGCATATCTTTAAAGCAGCTGAGAACCTGTTGATTTTTGGATCCTGCCAATAATATATCATCCATGTAATGTATTAGGTATATGTCTGGCCAGGCATCTCTGACCTGTTGGATGGCAGTGGCCACAAATTTTTGGCATAGGGTGGGACTACTGGCCATGCCTTGTGGCCGTACTCACCACTGATATCTTTTCATGGGTTCTTTAAAATTAATAGATGGTACCAAAAAGGCAAATCTTTCCCTATCATTTTTGTGTAAGGGGATAGTGAAAAAGCAATCTTTTAAGTCAATGATAATTTTGTGATAATTTAAAGGAACAGTTACCAGTGATGGGAAGCCAGGCTGAAGAGCTCCCATAAGTACCATGGTTTGGTTAACTACTCTCAGGTCCTGTAACAGCCTCCATTTTCCTGATTTTTTCTTTATGACAAAAATGCACATATTCCATGAGGAGTTACTAGGTTCTAAATGTCCTGCCAAAAGTTGTTCCTGCACTAACAATTGGGGTGCCTGTAACTTCTCTTGGGTAAGGGGCCATTGATCTACCCAGACAGGTAAACTGTCTTTCCAGGTGATGGGATCAGCAGTAACCACTGGGTGTGCAGAGGATGCAATGGCCCCTATTAGGGGTGTCCTAAGCCTCGCGTATTGGGGTATTGAGCAGGCTGAATTGGCTGCGCTATTCCTCGGGAATGTTTTCCTAGTCCCTGATCCGGGGAGTAACCGAGATTTAACATTTGGGCAGTAACAGTATCATTAGGACTTAACATAAAAAGACTCATTTGTGATAATAGGTCTCTTCCCCAGAGGTTGATGGGGAGGCCAGGTAAAACATAGGGTTGGATTTGACCTATATTTCCTTTCTTGTCTCTCCAATTTAATAATTTGGCACTTTGTTTAGGGTTTTGGCTTTGTCTGATTCCTTGTAGGTGGGTGATTGTAGGAGTTAGTTCCCAATTTTTTGGCCAATCTTTCTCTTTTATGATAGTAACATCATCACCAGTATCTATTAATACTTGGAAGACTTTTTCTTCTGCCCAGGGGTGAGAAGGGGCTTCCCTTTACCTAGTGCTTGGACCCAATAGGCATCAGAGGACCTGAAACTATTGTTGCCTCTGTTGGCATTTTTAGTCTGATTATTAGTATTAAGCATGGGTAGCATAATTAATTGGGCAACGCGTTTCTGGGCTCAGATGGTGACTATGTTATGTAGGGATTTGGCCATGATTTTAATTTTTCCTGTAAAATCATTGTCTATGACCCCTGGGAACACTTCTAATCCTTCCATAGTTCTGCTACTTCTGCCCAATAAAAGCCCAAAAGTCCCCTTGGGGAGGGGGCCAAAAATGCCTGTAGCTAGGCTTTGGGGTCCCATTTTGGGGGTTAATACTGTGTAGGCAGCGGAACTGAGGTCCAGTCCGGCACTTTCTTGTGTAGCTCTGCAGAGGGAGTGAACGGATTGTTGTTCCCTGTTGAATTGGGAGGCACATTGACTGCCCTATATGCCTGCCTGGACTGCTGATTGAATGGGGCCTGGGGCAGGCCCCTGCGCCCATTTCCCAACAGCGGTGGCAGGGGGTTTCCTTGATTATCCTTTTCGGACCTACATTCATTTTGCCAATGTTTTCCTCTTTTACAGCAGGGGCATAAGTCAGGCTGCAGTTTTGCCTAGACACTGTCTACAGGATACATGGTATTTTAGGACTTAGTAAAAGTAAAAATGTGTATATTAAACAACATTGGTTTACAGAATCTGATAAAAACGGTAATGCATCCGAGTTAAATGGAGATATAAATCACTGTCGTCCACATTTGTTTTACATAAAATTTGTAGAGCAATAACTCTGGGATTGTCACATACAAATGTTCTCTATAGTTTCTCTGTTGTACAGTATTACCTTGTAGCATTCTCTTTAAGATGATTTAACATAAAAATTAAGTTTGCTCCCCAAGTTAATCATATATAGTCACCCAAAACAACATGGGTAAATTTGATGAAATCTGTGCCTAGATTCCACCCTATATTTATGTATAATACAACTGTCTTCTGGAGATTCATGGGTTAAAAAAAAGGGGGGGTACAGATAGACATGAAACTTTCTCGTCAAAAACCTTGCAATTCAAATCTTAAAATAACTATGGGAAAAGATTTGTGTGTTCCAACAGGACAAATGTCACCAACTTACAGCTGAGAAAGAAAAGATACAGCTTTGCATTGAGTAGGATGTACCAGAAAATGCAACAGAAAGGTTGACCGTCTGAATATCGAAAGGAAGAAAAGCTCAGTTGCCATAAACATCGAACCCTCTGTGGCCCCTACATGTAACAACTATTTATAATGAGTCCTAATGAAACTTACCTTCTAGGTGCGCCAAAGTTTTGATATGAGAGACTTTCTTGCCTCTCACCAGAACAAGGAGAAATATGACGGTGATGAGGTTGCTCTCCAACTGTAAATTGGAGCAACTATTATAGAGGTAATCTCTTTTAAAACTGGTAAAACTGCCTTCTTTAATTGACAATAGACATAAAACTGTGAAAAGGATTTTTCTGTTCAGAACCAAATATAATACTAAAGTCCTTTAAATATGCCTTAAGCAAAATATATCAATACAGGAGCTCTGACATCAGTAATGGATTATTCCACCGGGAGTGTGCCAGGGGATCAAGGCCCCACAAAAGGTAAAGGCTCTTGCCTCTAAAACTGGGATACCTGCAAGAAGAGAGGTGATAAGGCCCTGCTGCTGAAGACCTGACGTTAAAATGGGAAAGAATGGCTGAGACCACACATGCAAGTTGACAGATGGCCTCTGGACCCAGAGAGTGTTACCAAAGGCCACTACTAAACCAATAAAGCAAATCGGGTCTCCTTGAGTCAAGCAAGACTCCCCGTCACACCAAGCTACCACCTCATCTGCACTGAACATACTGTGCAGCAGAGGCAGCCATATGCCTTATATCCAAATCTAATTGGCTATTGGCTCTCTCCTTGGAGGAAACCCATGGCTGATGTGCACAAGCTTACATCCTCTACAGTTAGGAGATGTCATAAGCCACAGTAAGACCCTGTCATATTTAACAGGAAAAAATGTAATTCATGGATCACACAATCATCTAAACATATGTGTCTATCCAAAGTAACCACCATAACTATTATGATGTTTAAATACCTATATTTAATTGCTTGTGCTTATTATAGATCGAAGGTTATTCCTGGAGAAACCTGTCAGCCCATGAAAGGAAACAGCCAGAACTAACCAGAATCCAAGACCAGCAGCTCCAGAGAGTGGACTGTTCTGCTCTCATCCACCTGTGCCCCTTTCTAAGCCCAGGGACTAATCTGGGGAAGGGGGGGTAGGTAGAATGAAGGGCTAGTAGTGTTGGTGAGCGAATGGTGATGAAAATACAGCATGTAGTTGGACCCTCATTTGATAACCTGATTTAACATACAACCCCTCACCCCCGCTGGAGGTGGGGCTGTGGAGGTTTAGGCACAACAGCCTGCAAAATTGGTTTTACATGAAGTATGCTGTACTTCATGGATTATCACTTATAGCTAAAAATGGAAAAATACTGAGAGACATATGCAGGATCATATGGCAAATGCATGATCTCGGTTGGGGTGGGGGTGGGATGGTGGGGAGGGAAGGGAAAGGGAAATATGCCTGAACTGAATGGAAAATGATTGGTAAAAATGTACAAAGCATCAATAAAAAAGTTTAATAAAAAGAAAAAGAAAAAAAAAGAAAAAAGTGGACATGTACACAATGGAGTTCTATGCAGAATAAGGAAGGATGATATCGTGAACTTTGCAGGTAAATGGATGAGCTGAGGATATTATATTAAGTGAAGTAACACAATCACAGAAAAGCAAACGACAAATGGTATCCCTCCATATGTGGATACTAGCAGCAATACACCGAGTTATTAATATTCTTGTGAAGAGGGATGCATATTAAAAGAACAACAGAAAGACTGCATCAGAAAACTGACTGAAGGGGTGAACTGGTAGGGGTGGGAGGGCTGGAGAGGGACATGGGTCTATATTCAATTAATGTATATTTAATTTAAAAACATATGGTATTTTACTCAAAATTTATATGACAATAACTTTGGGATTAACATAAACAAATGTTTCTATAATTTTGGTTTGTTATCAGTATCATCTTGTAACATCCTCTTTTCCTGTAGATATTTAACTTAAGGATTTAAGTTTGCTTCCCAAATTAACAACATGCCTCACCCCCCCAAAAAATGGACAAATTTGAGAAAATTTACACCTTGATTCCTGCCTATAGGTATGTATACTACAACTGCCTTTTGAGACTTCATGGGTCAAAAATAAAATAATTTTAAAAAGGGAATACAGATAGCAAATTAAACCTTTTTGTCAAAAACTTTCAATTTAATCTTAGATAACTATGGGAAAAGATTTTATGTTCCACAGGTCAAAACGTCATCAACTCAAATGGCTGAGAAAAGAAAGGATACAGCCTCCGTCGTGTAGGTTGTACCAGAAATACCAGCAGAGAAGTGCACCCATCTTAACACTAAAAGGAAGTAAAGCCTCAGACTGCTACAGGCATCAAACATCCTGAGGACCATAGGTGTAAACATCTGTTTACAGTGAGTCCTAATGAAACTTTACCTTCTAGGTGCAGCACAGTTTCAATATGAGAGACTCCTTACGTCTTTTTCATAGAACAAAGGAAAATAGGGTGGTAATGAAGTCATCCTCTAATGTAAATTAGAGTGACTGCTATAAGAGGTAATCTCTTATAAAACTGAAAAAACTGCTTTCTTTAATTGACTAATATGACATAGAAACTGTAAAAGGATTATTGTCTATTCAGAAACAAATATAATACTAAAGTCTCTTTAAGTAGTTCATATAATTAAAACAAGAGAGCACTGATAGCAGCAATGGATTATTCTCCAAGGAGATGCTAGCCAGGGGACCCAAGCCCCCCCCCAAATAGGGTAAGGCTTATTGCCTGGAAACAGGGATACTGCAAGAAAAGAGGTGGTAAGGTCCCCGCTGCTGTCAATGACTGATGTAACCATGGGAGGATTGTATCGAGACGACACTTACAAGTTACAGTTGGTCTCTGGAATACCAGAGAGTGTGCCAAAGGCACTGAACCAATAAAGCAAATGTTGGTCTCCTTGAGTCAAGCAAAACCCCGTCCACCAACATCAGCTACACCCCATTGCTTGGAGATACTGTGCAGCAGGGACAGCCATATGTCTGTATATATCCCAACTTTATTTGATTATTAGCTCTCTCCTTGGAGGACTAACTTGTGGATGTCGCCACAATCTTATACCTTCTAGTGATTAGGAGAATTTATATGCCACAGTAAGCCTTGTCATCCTCTCAGGGAAAAAAAAAGTAATCCAGGCTAAACACACCATCCAAACATCTGTGTCTATACCAAAGTAACCTACCATATAACTAAGATGTGTAAATACATATATATCTAACGCTTATGCTTCATTAGCTAGGATTGAACCTGTCCCTGGGCAATCGTCAGCTCATGAAAGGAAACAGAAAGAACTGATTGGGGCTGGAGAGATAGCTAGCGGTTAAGAGCACCGACGCTCTTGCAAGGACCCGGGTTTGATCCCCAAGCACCCACATGGCGGCTAAGAACCGTCTGTACTCCAATTCCAGGAGAACTCCAGTTCCAGGGGAATCCGAGACCCTCTTCTGACTCCGCGGCATTGCACGACAGGTGCACAGACCTGCATGCAGACAATACATTCATACACATACAAAAATAAAAAAATAAAAAAATAAAAAAAAGAACTGATTAGAGTCCAAAATGACATCTCCAGACAAAGTAGATGTTGTGCTTCTTGTCCACCTGTGCCCCATCTCTAAGCCTAAGGAACAATCTGTGGAAGAGGGGAGTGGGTATATTGTAGGGGCTGCAATAGGGTGAATGGTAAAACTATGACAATATAGTCTGGACACTTATTTGATCAATTGATTGAACATTGAAGCTCCCAGCTGGATAGTGGGAGCCTTGGGCTGTGTGGGCTGGGCACAACTGCTTGCAAATTGGTTTTATTAAGAATTTGGAAAAAAAAAAAAGGGAGCTAGATACTGACATTTGAACTAACTGGAAATATAAAATGCTAGTTTTGTTTTATTTATAGTTTGTATTGGGTTGGTCTCTATATTTTTCTGAAATACACAACATCACAGTGTAACACTTTTTTTATCTTGTAGGACAATTTAAGGAATTAAGCTCAAATTCTTACTTCCCAAAAAGTAGAAGTCTTAGTCCAGTCATATAGCTTAAAGAGCAAAGTGTTTATTGGGTAAATTTATTTAGCAGATACTCAACTCTGCCCAAGTTATCCACCAAGTATAGGAATTTTAAGGCTTAGTGAATTGTTTAGATTAGTTAATTTAGGTGTTAGGTTTTGGTGGAAATGGTAATACAACTGAATAATTGGAATATAAATGTAATGGTTTGTATTTATAATTGTACTGGGTTAAGTATACAAATGGCCTATATATTTTTTTTGAATAACACAACATCACATTATACATTTTCTTTTACTTGTAGGACAATTTAAAGGAACTAAACTTAAATTTCCTTCCCAATAAGTAGCATACAGTCAATGAGAAACAGTTTGGGTAAATTTAATGAAAGCTTACGCCTTGGCCCCTGTTTATGGATATGTGTAATACAACTTAGGCATCTATAGGTAAAACATAAAAACCGAAAAAAAAAAAGAGGGAGGTGGGAGGTGGGGTACTGTCCTTTCTGTGCTACAAATGGAAAACTCTGTGTTCCATCCTATTGATAAATTTTTTGATCTTGAAGCTAACAATGGGAGAAGATTTTATGTTCCCACAGTAAAAATCAATCTAATGCTGAAACAAACTTTGGCTTGCAGGATGAACTGGGAATTCCAGCAGAGAGTTAACCCATCTGAACATTAAGAGAATGAGGAACCTCAGACTGCCTGAGTCACGGACACTGAGCATCTCTCTGAATATATTGGGGTTGACTGTTTATTAATGGACCCTAACGAAGTTTACCTTCCAGGTGCTGAGAACCTTCCTACCTCTCCCCCTTTTTTGGAAAAAGAAAAACATGATGGTAATGAAACCACTCCCTAACTGTAAACTAGAGCCAACTGTTACAGTGCTAATTTCCTATAAAACAGGCATAACGTATTAATCTGATTAATAGGCATAAGAACTGTGAAAGGTTTCCCTATACTAGAGCCAAATTCAATAGTAAAGTGTTTATAAGTTGTGTAATTAAGCAAAATAATATTATACAGGAAAAGCTCTACATCAGCAATGATTATTCTGCCTAGGAGATGTGGCTAGGGGATTCAAACCCCTCCCCCCAAATTATAAAGGCCGTCTTTCCTATAAGTGGGATATATGCAGAGAAAAGGCAGTAAGTCCTGTTGTCGAAGACCTGGAGTGAGCGTGAAAAATGTTATGAGACGTATTGCTAGCATACAACTGGCCTCTGAAAAGGCTAGAGAGCATTAACAAAGGCCACTAAAGCAATACAGCAAAATATTGGTCTCCCTGAGACAAGCAAGACTCCTCTGTCAATATCAGCTACACCTCAACAGCCTGGAGATACTGTGCAACAGTGGCAGCCAAGTGTCTATATATATCCCAAATCTATTTGGCTATTAGCTCTCTCCTTGGAGGAATAACTCACAGCTGATACCACAAGCTTGTGTCCTCGGGTGGTTGGGCAATGTTGTGAGCCACAGTAAGAACTTGTCACCCTTTATAGAGAAACCGCAGTTTGCAGATTAGCATGCCATCCAAGTATCTGTGTCTATGCTCACAGCTTAGCTTGACGTAATAAGTGGTATTCCTTAAATGCCTGTACATCCAATAGCTTGTGCTTTGTTAATATGACTAAAAAGGGTATCACTGGGAAAGCTGTCAATGCATGAAAGGAAACAACCTGAACAGACTGGAGTCCAAAATGACAACTTCAAAGAAATTAGACTGTTTGCTTCTCACCCACATGTGCCCCTTTCCCAAAGCCCAGGGAACAAACTGCAGAAGAGGAGGCGTGTAGATTGTAAGGGCTGTGGAGAGATAGGGGTGAATCATGAGACTACAGGAATATAGTCTGGACTCCTGATTGATCAACATGTCTGTGAATACAAGCTTCTCCAACTGATCTATGGGAACCTTGGGTTGTTCAAAATTTGGACATAGATACTTGCAAAATGCACCAATTACCTGACTGTATGACATAATGAGTGACGTCAAAGCTATCTGCAAACAACTGTCATTGTATTGTAGAATCCCTTAAAAAAATAAATTAATAAAAAAAAGAAAAAAAGTGTTTAAAATAACTGTTGCAGCTGTCTATATAAAGATACTTTATTAAAGATTTATATAAAAATAATAACACAGTCAAAAATTAATAAGACAGGCTATATGTTAAGGTCTAAAAGGGTTTGTTATAATAAATAAAGGTTGGAGCTATATGAATAAGCTTAACTTCTCAAGGTCATGTTTCAGTTAAGTAGTTTAAAAAACAAAATGTATATCTGGTCAAGGTTTATTTTAAAATATTCAGTTTTTGCCCAAGCTTTATCTACACATTATATTGTATTTAAAGTTTTAGTAAAAATTAAAATGCCTATATTAAATTGAATAAATATTTTCAATATAAAAATGGTAACACTCTTAAACTAATTGTGGCTACAAAAATTTTAATATTTGTTCTACTCCTAAGTTGTATGAGATTCCTGATAACAGCTTTGGAATTAATTGTACATAAATATCCTCCATATTTTTCTTTATTGTACAAATATTACCTGTGACATTTTTTTGGTCTTTTTGAGACAGGGTCTCCCTTTAGTCTCAGCTGGCCTGGAGCTTGCTGTGTAAACCAGGCTGGCCTTGAACTCACACAGATCCACCTGCCTCTGCCTCCTAAGTGCTGGAATTAAAGGTGTGTGCCACCCTGCCTGGCTACCTGTGACACTTCTTTTGCCTACAATGATAATTTTACTCAAGAAAAACTGGGTTTTACCTCCTCAAATCAACAGTATATAGTCCAATAGGAAAGAGTTTGGATGGATTTAACAGAACTTTACAACATGTATCCTTTATATGGGCATGTAATACAACTCCTGCCTGTAAAAAATATATATAAATCAAAATATAAGAGTCTAAAAAACAAGAGAGACTGTTATATTCATGGCACAAAGACAAAAAAGAGGGCGAGGAATATTGCTCCCTCTGGGATGCAGCTTACAGAGCACTCTCTAAACCTTTTGTCAATTTTTTCAATTTAAAAATGAAAAATGACAACCCCAATCCATAAACATTGGAGCCCTCTGACAGGCCATAATTAATGCCATTGGTGCTATGGCAGGGTACAATGTGGGGGACGAAGTAAAAAACCAAACTACTACTAACTATGGCAAAAGGGTTTGCTTGTATATTGCCCACAGGCAGAGCCTCATCCAATCTGGGTGCCTGCAAGACGTGTCTGTCCTTGGACTATAAAAGATGGACCAGGAGCCACCAGCAGAGACATTGAGCCATCTAAAGATCAATAAAGAACAGGAAAAGCCTGAGAAAAGGCCACTTCACAGGAACTACCACACAGGGTGACACATAAGTTTTCCTGATGGGATTTCTCTGGGTTAAAGGTCACTCATTATGGCAATTACCCCTTATAGAACCTGTTTGGCTGCTGCCTTTAACTAACTGTCATGAGATCTGTTTGGAGCGATATTCTTTATCCCCCAAAAGAGAAAAATAAAGATTAAAATTAAATGATACCAAAGCCAAATTCTGTGCTGAAAAGCCTCTGAAAGGCTTTAAAGCCTGAGGAACTATTCACAAGTGGTATACAAATAATAGGATCTGTTTGGGGGTAGGTAATGAACCCCTCAAGTTAAACAGAGTGACTTTCTTTGCTGAGAAAAATTTTGCTGGGGGTGAGAGCAGTTTGCATGTCCCCAATGGGGCTTCCCCCAGCAGTCAGATGGTGTCAGTAAAAATAAAGCAGGTGTTGAGATCACAGCCAGAAGTCAGGACCAGGGCCTCCCTGACTCAGCTAATCAGCAAGTACAACAGAACCAAGGGGAGACATGTCCCTCCTTGGCCCTGTGCCAGACTAGGCAGCTTGATTCAGGCCCCATGAGTCTATTCAGGATAAAGGAATATAGGGAGGCTAAAGAAAAAAGAAATATGAATTAAAGAAGATTACAGTTGCTAAAATTAACTAAATTAGTGCCCCTCATTTGTGCACAACAATTATCACAAACAGATGGAATAGTCCCGTGCTATGTTGGACCTGGTTTTTATTTAATCTAATACCTAATAAGAATGTCTGAGTGTATTACAGAAGTTGAAGACATATCCCACACACACCTAATGGAACAAAAATAAAAAGTTAATTCAGTAAGGAGGGGTACCAGGCTCAGCTATAATTATGAAATCTTTTTTTTTAATGACATCTTTAAAAGCTTAATGGTCAAATAAAACATAATAGTGAGCCAGGTGTGGTGGCACACGCCTTTAATCCTAGCACTTGGGAGGCAGAGGCAGGCGGATCTCTGTGAGTTCAAGGCCAGCCTGGTCTACAGAGTGAGTTCCAGGACAGCCAGAGCTACAGGGAGACCCTGTCTCAAAAAGACCAAAAAAAAAAAAAAATAGTAAAGAAGGACTTTGGTACCAGGTTTTTCTAAACATCCAGAAAGTATTGTGACATTGACATTTGTACTTGTCCCTTTGGATAAATGGCCTACCTCTAAATTTTGCTCTATTGGGTGAGACATATTGGTAAATAAAAGCTTATGGTACCAGTTATGGACTACTTTTAACAAGGAGATTTTGGCTAGGGAGCCCTAAAACCCCCCAAAACAAAGGCTATTTGCCGGTAACATTGGGGTACACACAAAAAGGGCAGTAAGACCCTACTGCTGAAGAAATGGTATTAGCATGGAAAGGAAAAATTGTGTTGAGACCTTGCATTACAAATGGACAGCTGACCTTCATGATGTCAGAGAGTATTATGCAGATCACTGGAAGGAAATGGTCTCCTGAGTCAAGCAAGTCTCAACAGCTACAACTCACTTGCCTGGAGATGGTGCAGTTAGTGGCAGCCTAATATAAGTGCACACCCCCCAAAAAATATATAATCGGCTGTATAGTCCATTCTTTGGGGGTAGGGTAGCACATGGATAATATTATAAGCTTGAACCCTCTAGTGGCTAAAGACATTATAGGCCACAATAGGAAGCTTTACCATCCGTTTTCACCAAAGGCCACACTTCCTAGAATAAACTACTATCTAAACATTTATGTCTGTTTTCATAACATGACTTGTCATGATACTTAATGTTTTAATGCCCTTGCTTCTTGCTATATGAGTTTTATTAGTAGAATTAAGAAGGGGACCCCTGGATGAGACCAGCTCTTTGGAAGCAAAGCTTGGACAGACTTGAGATTCCAATATGTCACTTCAAAGAAAAATGGACTGTTTTAATTCTCACCTTCACCTGCTCCTTCTCTAAGGCCCAGGGACCACTGTGCCAGGCATGGGCTGGGAGGGGGTAATTGTTAGATCACAGCAAATACAGAGTGGACCTTCGTTTGGTCAGCATAATTGTATGTTCAGGCCTTTCCAGGTATGCTTGAGACTTTGGGGTACAACTAAATTCAAGTGCCCACGTTTTGCAGTCTCATATCCCTCTTCTATCCTCCATAACCAGCCTACATTTAGCATTTCTCAAGGTCCTCTTTCATCTTCTTTAAGTATCCCACATACCCACATTTAGTTCTTTTCAAGATCCCCCTTAAACATCCCTCAGCAGCCCATATTTCCATCTTCTCATGGTCCTCATTCAACCTCCCTACACAGCAGAAGTTGAGTGCTGCTCAAAGTCCTCTTTCAATATCCCTCATAGCCCATTTAGCCCATTTGAGGTCCTCTTTTACCTTCTCTCCACGGCCCACATTTAATGCTTCTCAAGGTCCTTTTTTTCAACCATCCTCGTAGCTCAAATTTAACACTTCTAAATGTTTCTCCTTCAAACTCCCTCAGCAGGCCATATTTAGTGTTAGACTTTTCAGAGAGGAAAAAGACAGAAGTTAAAGTTAAAAAATAAACAGAGCCAGGTTGGAAGATTTTATTCAGTTTTGGGCCCAGTTGGAATGTGTTTGCTCCCAAGGCCTGGTGTCCTTGGTTAGTTCAAAACCTGCTTTTGATTTCTCAGGAAGAACCTGCCAGCACTTAAGGGCTCGAGGGAGACAGTATAGAAAGGATCCAGTCTCTTTCCACCCAAGCAGTGACCAACTGATAAGGCTTGAGCAGGGCCAGGTGGCCATGTTAGGGCGAGCTTCTCATTTTAAGGGGTTTATGACCTTATGGCTTTCCTAATGGAGCTTAGGACACTTTTGTTACTTCACACATTCTAATATTCCACACCCTTGGGGACATATAAATCAAGAAGTGCATAAAGAGCACAGGGTAGGATGGGACTACAGGTGGCATCTTTCCCTTTAACTACTTCCTGCTACCATTTTGGATGATGATGGGGAAAAGGAAAAAGATCTTTGTAGGAGTGTCCATATTGAGCACATTATGTTTTTCATGCTCATGAGCAAGGGTTTCTTCTTCAGACTCTTGTTTGGATTCTTCTGCCATCTCTGAGGCTTGAAGAGGCTGATATTCCTCCAAAAGGAACAGCTGATAGAGGGTGGAGGAGCTGAGGGTCTGCACCTTCTTCTGCAAGAAATTGAAAAAAAGTTTTACTATACAGGGCCCCACAATGAGAGTCAGGATAACCATGACAGTAGGTCCTGCAAGGGGTAATACCCATGATCTCCAAGAGGAATTCCAACTTTGCCACCCATAAGATTGAAATTTGGGATCTCTGGCCCACCATGGAGAGACAGAAGATGGCCTCCAAATGGGGTGGGGGTCCTGTAGGTTCCAGTATTCACGTGAATGCCTGGAGTTGGCCTCCTCATGGTAGTAGGAGCCCCCAGTTGCCCTGTGGGAACCCAACCCCTCTACCCTTAGCTTGGGAACATCTGAATGCCCTCTTGCAGCTTCAGGCTAGGATCCTCCACCCTTGGACCCAGATACAGACATCTTCAGCACCCACCTCCCCCAGAGACTGCAACTGGCCTGCATGTGGTGGGGACTGTCCCATGGTTTCCAGTCTGCCTGTGAATGCCTGGAGTTGGCCTCCTTGCAGTAGCGAGAGACCCAGTTGTCCTGTGCCAGCCCAAATCCCCTGCCCCTTAGCTCAGGAACATCTTAAGCTCCTCTTGGTGATTCAGGATAGACTCCTCTTGCCCCTGCACCCAGATCCAGAAGTCTCCAGGCAAAACTGGAGGGCCAGCAGGCAGCCTCCACGTGGTGCAGGGGTCCCATGGATTCGGGAATGCCTGATTGATACTCGTGCCTCTGGAGGACTCCTGACTACCTGGAGAAGACCTAGCAGTTAAAAGTGCTGACTGCTCTTGCAGAGGTCCCGGGTTTGATCTCTAGCACCCACATGGCGGCTGAGAACCATCTGTAACTCCAATTCCAGAACTCCAGTTCCAGGGGAATCCAACACCCTCTTCTGACCTCCGTGGCATTGCATGACACGGATGCCCAAACCTACATGCAGACAGTACACTCATACAAATAAATAAATAAATAAATAAATAAATAAATAAATAAATAAATAAATAATTTAAAAATTATGCAGAAGCCAATGAGTAGAACTTCTCAAAGTCCACTCTGAATTTCCAACAAGTCCCTACAATTAGTGCTTCTCAAGCTTCCCTTTAATTTCAATGAAGCCCTCACATAGAGGCCTGCACATGTTGATATGAAAACCTCCCTCTCATGCTCACATGTAGTAACTCTACTGTAAGTTCTTCAGAAGCCCACATGTAGTTCTTCTCAAGTTACTCTTGCAATTTCTTTTTTAAATATGGGTTTGAGTGTATTGCCTGCATACATGTAAGTGCATCCGTATCGTGCAATGCCCAAGGGGGACAGAAGAGAGTGTCAGATCCCATGGATCTAGAGTTACATATGGTTGTTAACCATCATGTGGGTGCTGGGAATTGAACCAGGGTCCTTTGCAAGAACAGCCTGTGAGCAATCTCTCCAGACCCACTCTTGCAATTTCAATCAGTGTCACGGACATAGTGCTGTTCTAGTTCATTACAATTTTAAAGACTCCCAGGCAAAGAGCTTCCATAGGTCCACATTAAAGTCTCACACAAGGGATGTGCAGTGGTTAGATCAGGGACTTGCCAGGACCACCTGAAGCACAGAGTACCGGGGTATGGATTAAGTCAGGCATATCCCCCCCACCAACTGGAATTGCTGAGAGAGTGTCCAACTGGATTTTTGGGAGAACCTTCAGAACAGAAAGGGAAGAGTGAAATAGACTTCCAATATATAAACAAAACTAAAAGCCTGAAACCTAGACAAGTCAACACTCCATAAACAAGGAGGGAAAAAATAAGTCATCTGAAGGAGGCAAGCAAAGCAAGCCATCAACACAATGAAAAGGCATTTGTGATTTGCATCAGAATACAGGGAAAAAAAGGGAAACCCATATGCCAGGGACATGACGAAGGGACAACATGGGAAAGGTGCAGGATAATTCCACACCAAGCTCTACCAACCCTGTAGGAGATCGCTACAGTTGGATCCCCTTGGGGGTGACCCAAGAAACAAATCTCAGAGGAACATTTGAAGACCTATTCAGAGAAATAAATTAAAGAATATAAAGAACAAGCCAGAGAACTAAGGAGAGAGAATGAAAAACTCAAGAAGGACCTGGAGGGAGACAATGACAAACTTCAGAAAGAACTAAAGGGAGAGAATGATGAACTCCAGAAAGAACTAGAGGAAGAAAATGACAAACTCTGGAAGGAAGTGGAAACACTGAAAAAGGAAGCCAATCAGCGAAGTAAGGAGCACCAAGAAGAGACTGAGAAGCTCCAAAAACGATGTTGTAATACTAAAGAAATCACAGGATGAAATGAAAAAGGAAAGAGAACACTCATCCAATCAAGAGGAAAGGAATAGAAAAAGCCTCAGAAATAGAATGGAAGGGAGATGGAGAGATAGCCTAGCAGTTAAGAGCACTGACTGCTCTTGCAGAGGACTGGGGTTCAATCCCCAGCACCCACATGGTGGCTAAGAACCGTCTGCAACTCCAATTACAGGAGAACTCCAGTTCCAGGGGAATCCGAGACCCTCTTCTGACCTCTGCGGCATTGCATGACACGGGTGCACAAACCTACATGCAGACAGTACACTCACATACATACAAAAACAAATAAAATTAAAAAAAATAAAGAAATAGAATGGAGGAAGCAGAACAAAGAATATCAGACCTGGAAGATAACACAGAGCAACTAAAAAGCTCAAATAAAGATTATGAAACATTTAAAAGTACACAAGAGTGGAAGAACCAGGAAATATAGGATACGATGAAAAGATCAAACCTCTGCATCATAGGAATAAAGGAAAGAGAAGAATCCCAAGAGAATAGTATTGATCAGATCTTCAACAGAATAATAGATGAAAATTTCCCCAAACTAAAAAAAGACAAACCCATAGAAATACAAGAAGCACATAGAACTCCAAACAGACAAGATCAGAAAAGAAACTCCCCACGCCATATCATAGTTAAAATGCTAGATGCCTAAAACAAAGACAAAATTCTGAAAGCCACAAGAGAAAAACAACAAGTCACATATAAGGGGAAACCCATCAGAATTATGACTGACTTCTCGGCGCAAACCATGAAAGCAAGAAGAACATGAAGCAAAGCATTCCCAGTGTTAAAGGACTGTGGATGCCAACCCAGGTTACTATACCCAGCAAAAATGTCGATTATAGTTGAAAGAGAGAGAAAAATCTTCCATGACAAAAACAAGATGATAGAATACATATCTGGAAAACCAACACTTCTGAAAATACTTGAAGCAATTCAAAGGACAGAGAGAGGAACAATCATCCCCAAGCACCCAGAAAGAGAATCTAATCAAAACATAGCTGCAGAGGAAGAAACTGAAACTAAAAATGCAAATGGATAATAAGGTGAAAGGAAACAACATGCATCTTTCAATTATAACCTTGAATATTAATGTACTAAACTCCCCAATCAAAAGACATAGATTGGGAGATTGGACTAGGAAACAAAACCCATCTATATGTTGTCTACAAGAAACCCATCTCAATCTCAAGGATAGGTACCAACTTAAGGTGAGGGGATGAAAAAATATTCTAAGCAAATGGTACCAAAAAGAAAGCAGGTGTTGATATTTTAATATCAGACAAAATAGACTTCAAAGTAAAAGAAATCAATAGCGACAAAGAGGGCAATTACATCTTTATCAAAGGAAAAATTGACCATGAAGACTTCACAATCATCAATATATATGCACCAAACTCTGGTGTACCAAACTTTATAAAGACAATTCTTCAGGACATCAAGGCACAGATTAACCCCAGCACACTAACAGTAGGGAACTTCAATACCCCACTGAGTCCTTTGGACAGAACAACAGGACAAAGAATAAACAGAGAGACATCTGAACTGAATGATATGATACACCAAATGGACCTCACAGACATCTACCGAATATTCCACACAAACACCAGAGGATACACTTTCTACTCAACACCCCACAGAATATTCTCCAAAATGGACCACATACAGGGACACAGAAAAAACTCAACAAATACAAAAAGATGGAAATACTTTCATGCATTCTATCAGACCACAGTGCAATAAAGCTCAATATCAACACCAGGATAAGCCCTACAACCTACAAGAACACATGGAGATGAAACAACACTTTCCTGAATAATGAATACGTCAAGGAAGAAATAAAAGCATTCCTGGAACTGAAGGACAATGAAAATACAACACAACAAAACCTATGGGACACTTTATTTTTTTCCTCCTTTATTTGTTTATTTTTTTTTATTATTTATTTATTTTTGTATGTGTATGAATGTACTGTCTGCATGCAGGTCTGTGCACCCGTGTCGTGCAATGCCGCGGAGGTCAGAAGAGGGTCTCGGATTCCCCTGGAACTGGAGTTCTCCTGGAATTGGAGTTACAGACGGTTCTTAGCCGCCATGTGGGTGCTGGGGATCGAACCCGGGTCCTCTGCAAGAGCGTCGGTGCTCTTAACCGCTAGGCTATCTCTCCAGCCCCATATTTGTTTATTTTTTAAGGGATTCTACAATATAATAACACAGTTGTTTTCAGATAACATTGATGTTACTCAGTTTGCTGTACAATTAGGTAATTGGTGCATTTTTTTGACGTGAGCCAAATTATTAAGCATAAGCAATGAGTGTAAGTAACATTCATGTAAAACCAATTTGCAAGTATCTATGTCCAAATTTTGAACAACCCAAGGTTCCCATAGTCCAGTTGGAGATGCTTGTATGCACAGGCATGTTGATCAATTAGGAGTCCAGTCTATATTGCTGTAGTCTCATGATTCACCCCAATCTCTCCACAGCCCTTACATTCTACCACGCCTCCTCTTCCACAATTGGTTCCCTAGGCTTCGGGAAAGGGGCACAAATGGGTGAGAAGCAAAACAGTCTATTTTCTCTGAAGATGTCATTTTGGATTCTAGTCTGTTCAAGTTGTTTCCCTTCATGGGTTGACAGCTTATCCAGTGATACCTTTTTAGTCATACTAACAAACACAAGCAATTGGATGTACAGGCATTTAAGCTGTACTAATTATTATGGCAAGGTAAGCTGTGAGCATAGACACAGATGCTTGGATGATATGCTAATCCAGAAACTGTGGTTTGTCTATAAAGGGTGACAAGTTCTTATTGTGTCTTAAGCACCTCCTAACCACTAGAGGACATAAGCTTGTGGCATCTGCTGTGAGTTATTCCTCCAAGGAGAGAGCCGATAGCCAATTAGATTTGGGATATATATAGATACATGGCTGTCACTGTTGCACAGTATCTCCAGGCAGTTGAGGTGTAGCTGATACTGATGGAAGAGTCTTGCTTGCCTCAAGGAGACCAATATTTTGCTGTATTGTTTTAGTGGCCTTTGGTAACACTCTCTGGCATTTCAGAGGCCAGTTGTACATTAGCAAGTGACGTATCATAACATTTTTTCATGCTCATACCAGATCTTCGACAACAGGGACTTACTGCCTTTTGCCTTGCATATATCCCACTTTTAGGCAAAAGGCCTTTATAATTTGGGGGGGTTTGAATCCCCTAGCCAACATCTCCTAGGCAGAATAATTCATTGCTGATATCAGAGCTTTCCTGTACTAATATATTTGCTTAATTACACAGCTTATAAAGACTTTACTATTGAATTTGGCTCTAGATAGAGAATTATCCTTTCACAGTTCCTATGCCTATCAGTCAATTAAAAAAGTGTAGTTATACCTGTTTTATAAGAAATTACCTCTATAACATTTGGCTCTAATTTACAGCTAGGGAATGACTTCAGTACCATCATGTTTTTCTTTTTCCTATAAAGGGGAGAGATAGGAAGGTTTCTCAGCATCTGGCAGGTAAACTTCGTTAGGGACTATTATAAACAGTTAACCCCAATAGAATTCAGAGAGATGCTAAGTGTCTGTGACTCAGGCAGTCTGAGGTTCCGATTTCTTTAATGTTCAGATGGGTCAGCCACTCTGCTGGCATTTCCCAGTCCATCCTGCACAGCCAAAAGTTGTGTTTTCAGGCATTTAGATTGGTGTTTTTACCTGTGGGAACATACAAATCTCCTCCCATTGTTAGTTTCAAGATCTCAAAATTGAAAATTTACCAATAGGATTGGAACACAGAGTTTTCCATTTGTATCCCAGAAGGGATATTACCCCACCTCACACCTCCCTCTTTTTGTTTTTTTAAGTTTTTATGTTTTGACCTATAGATGCCTAAGTTGTATTACACATACCCATAAACAGGAGCCAAGGCATAAGCTTTCATTAAATTTACCCAAACTGTTTCTCATTGACTGTATGCTACTTATTTGGGAAGTAAATTTAAACTTAATTCCTTTAAATTGTCCTAAAAGTAAAAGAAAGTGTTACAATGTGATGTATAATTCAGAAAAATATAGACACCATTTGTGTACCTTAACCCCAAAGTTACTGTTGGAAGTTCAATACAAATTATAAATAAAACAATTAACATTTTATATTCCCAATTAGTTCAAATGTATTACCATTTTCACCAAAACCTACAACCAAATTTAACTAATCTAAACATTTCACTAAGCCTTAAAATATCCTATAATATGTGAATAAAGCTGGGGCAGAGTTGAGTACCTGCCAAATAAATTTTACCCAATAGACACTTTGCTCTTTAAAGCTATTAGCTCTCTCCTTGAAGGAATAACTCATGGATGTTGCCATAAGCTTATATCCTCTAGTGATTAGGAGATGTTATATGCCACAGTAAGACCTTGTCATCTTTTACAGGAAAAAAGTAATCCACGGATTAACACACCATCCAAAAATCTGTGTCTATACCAAAGTAACCTACCATAATAATTAGCAATGCTTAAATACCTATATGTCTAATTGCTTGTGCTTCATTAGTAGGATTGAAAGGTTATTCCTGGACAAACTGTCAGCCCATGAAAGGAAAGCCAGAACTGATCAGAGTCCAAAACGACATCTCCAGACAAAGTAGACAGTTCTGCTTCTTGTCCACCTGTGTCCTCTTTCTCTCTAAGCCTAAGGAACAATTTGTGGAAGAGGGGGGGGTGGTAGAATGTAAGGGCTGCAATTGGGGTGAATGGTAAAACTACAGCAATATAGTCTGGACATTTATTTGATCAACTTGATTGTACATTCAAGCCCCTCCAGCTGGATGGTGGGAGCCTTGGGCTGTGTGGGTTTGGGCACAACTGCTTGCAAATTGATTTTATATGAAGGATGCTTGTACTAAAAAAAAAAGGAGCTAGATACTGAAAAGTCTTTAAAGCAGGTTTTCATGTCAGGCCTGAAGAAGGCCAAGAGCTTGAAGGAAAATAGTCATTAAAATCCACTCTGTAAGATTTGCAGTTTAGAAGGGTATACTTAAAAATAACATCTATTGGGGCTGGAGAGATAGCCTAGTGGTTAATGCTCTTGCAGAGGATCCAGGTTCGATCCCCAGCACCCACATGGCGGCTAAGAACCATCTGTAACTCCAATTCCAGGAGACCTCCAGTTCCAGGGGAATCTGAGATCCTCTTCTGACCTCCGCGGCATTGCACGACACAGGTTCACAAACCTGCATGCAGACAGTACATTCATACACATACAGAAATAAATTTTTAAAAATTAAAAAAAAAACATATTTATATAGAGAGGTATTTCAATAGAGATTTGTACAAAAATACAAAATAAACCATATAAGTTAATGGACTTGATTTCTCTCAACTCATAATCCAGTCATATACCTGTGGGGTACTTCAAAGCAGTCCTAAGAGGGAAGTTTATAGTCCTGAGTGCCTACACCAAAACAAAAAAAAAAACCACAAAAAAACAGAAAGAGCACAAGTGAATGATCTAACACTGCAGCTAAAAACACTTGAGAGACAACAATAAATGAACCCTAAACATAGCAGACAGGAAGAAATAACAAAAATCAGAGCAGAAATCAATGAAATAGAAACAAAGAAAACAATACAAAAAAATCAATGAATCAAAAAGTTTGTTCTTTGAAAGAAGAAACAAGATAGACAGACCTATAGCCCAGTTAACCAAAAGAAAGAAGGAGCAACTCCAAATCAATAGAATCTGTGATGGAAGGGGAAATATTACAACAGACAATGAAAAGATCAACAATCATATGGGAATATTTCAAAAACCTATACTCTACTAAGTTTGAAAACCTAGAAGAAATGGATGAATATCTGAAATCCTGGGAATCGCAAAAGCTCAACCAAGAAGAGATTGACAGCTTAAACAGACCCATAATATATGAAGAAATAAAGACATAGTAAGAAACCTCCCAACTAAAAAAAGCCCAGGCCCATATGGTTTCATGGCAGAAATCTATAAAACATTTCAAAAAGACTTACAGCCATTATTATTCAAATTGTTTAGAAGGATACAAACAGAAGGAATTCTCCAAAATTCCTTCTGTGAAGCCAGCATCATTCTAATACCAAAACCAGGCAAAGATACAACCAAAAAGGAGAACTATAGACCCATCTCATTAATGAACACAGATGCAAAAATTCTGAACAGGATACTTGCAAATTGCACACAGACCCACATTGAAAAGATCATCTATCATGACCAAGTTGGATTCATACCAGAAATGCAGGAATGGTTCAACATATGAAAATCAATAAATATCATCAAACATATAAATGGACTAAAAGACAAAACCACATGATCATCTTAATTGATGCAGAAAAAGCCTTTGACAAAATCCAGCATCACTTCATGCTTAAAGTCCTAGAGGGAATTGGATTGGAGGGAACATTCCTCAATGCAATCAAAGCCACATACAAGAAACCCACAGCCAATATCATCCTAAATGCTGAAATGACAGAAGCATTCCCTTTAAAGGTAGGAACTTGGCAAGGCTGCCCCCTGTCACCACTCCTCTTCAATATAGTGCTTGAAACACTTGCTAGGGCAATAAAGAAAGAAAATGAAATTAAAGGAGTTCTAATTGGAAAAGAGGAAGTCAAGCTATCCCCTTTTGCTGATGATATGATTGTTTACTTAAGGGATGCTAAAAAAATCCACCAGAGAACACCTAGAAATGAATAAGAGCTTTAGTAAAGTGGCAGGATACAAAATTAGCCTAGAAAAATCAGTAGCCTTTCTTTACACCAACAACAAGCAACTGAAGAAGGAGTACAAGGAGACCTTCCCACTCACAATAGCCTCAAATCAATAAAATACCTAGGAACAAACCTAACCAAAGACACCAAAGATCTCTACAACAAAAATTTTAAACCCCTGAAGTAGGAAATTGAAGAAGACATCAGAAGATGGAAAAACCTCCCATGCTCATGGATTGGGAAAATTAATATAGTAAAAATTTCTATCCTATCCAAACTATTGTACATATTTAATGCAATCCCAATTAAAATCCCCAAGAATTTCTTCACAGGCTTGGAAAAAAAACTACCAATGCCTCCTCTTCCCTCTACCCCGCAAATTTTTTCCGCTAGGACTTTGGGAAAGGGGGACATTGAACAACTTTTTTAAGATGTTTCTCAGCCATCTTAATTCCTTAACTTGTGAAGTCTCTGTTCAGCCCTGCCTTCTTTACTCCAATCTTTTAGAGTTAGGCCTCAATGAAACTATTAAAGTGGAAGTGGCCAATTGAGAAGCATATAAGTGTAGGGACTTGATTGGAAATTGAAACCAGGCACCCTTGAGAGAAGCCCTACTGCGACGGGCCTTCTGGTGAAGATTCTCTAATGTGGACCTAGAGAAACGCCACTTGTGGGAGTCTTAAAGATTGTAAAGAACAACTAGAGCAGCACTAAGTCTGTGCCACTGATTGAAGGTGAAAGAGTAACTTGAGAAGCACTACATGTGGGCTTCTGTAGAACTTAAACTATACTCATATAATTAGTTCATGTGAGCATGAGAGGGAGGTTTATGTATCAACCTGTGCTGACCTCTATGTGAGGGCTTCATTGAAAGTTAAGGGAAGCTTGAGAAGCACTAAGTGTAGGGACTTGTTTGAAACTGAAAGAGGAAATTCAGAAGCTCTACTTGTGGGCTTCTGTGAGATTTTCATGTGGACCTAGAGAAGCCCCACTCATGGGAGTCCTTAAGATTGTAAATAGGGCCTGGAAAGATGGGCTACATGTCCTCCGGACGCTCTGCTATGAGGACCCTAGGTTTGATCTCAGCAGACGCAATTCCGTTAAGAAAAAAACTGACTTTAAGCCAGGCATGTGGAATACACCTTTAATCGCTAGCACTTGGGGGCAGAGGCAGGTAGATCACTCTGTGAGTTCAAGGCCAGCTAGGCTACGAGTGAGAGTTGCAGGCCAGCGAGGGAGCTTATAGGGAAGAACCTGTCCCTCAAAAAAAAAAAAAAAAAGATGTAAATAAAACTAGGAGGGGCAGAACTAAGTCTGTGCCACTGATTGAAATTGCAAGAGTAATTTGAAGACCACCTACATGTGGGCTTCTGGAGGTAAAAGTAGGGTCTTGAGAATTCCTACATGTGATCATCTGAGGGAGGTTTATATAGCAACCTCTGGAATCCTCTATGGGGGGGCCTCGATGAAAATAAAGGGAATCTTGAGAGGCCCTAAGTTTAGGGACCTGTTTGAAATTGAATGAGGAACTTGAGAAGCCCTACTTGTGGGGCTTGGGTGGTGAGATTTATTGTGATTTTGTTCCTTTTTCTTTTTTTTGTCCGTTTTCTTTCAAGACAGTCGCACTATACACAGCTGAGAGGAACTCACTATGTAGACCACAGGCCTTGAATTGAACTTAAGAAAGATACTCCTGCCTGCTGCCTCCCAGTGCTAGGATTAAAGGCAATGTCACCACCCACCCGACGTCCTTTCTTTTACATTTCAATTTTCATTTATATTTGTTGTCCATTGGTTGATGTATTACATTTTTTTGTACAAAGATTAAATGTTACAAATCAAATCTAGACCACCCTGTGTCCCCCTCCCAAACTCCCACCCCACCGGATTCACCCTTTCAGTCAGTTCCTTTTTTTTTTTTTTTTAAAGTTTTTAAAATTTAATTTATTTACTGTTTGATGTGTATGAATGTGTACTGTTCCTGCATGCAGGTTTGTGGACACCAGTGTCGTGCAATGCCGCGGGAGTCAGAAGAGAGGGTCGTCAGGGATTTGGCCCTGGAACTGGAGGTCTCTCATGAGTTTCAGACGGTTCTCAGCACGCCTGTGGGTGCTGGGGATCGAACCCAGGGATCCTCTTAAACTCACGCTCTCCAACCGCTGTGTCAGTCTCTTGCCAGCCCTCAGTCGTGTTGTTTAGATGGCCCAGGGTCATTTCGTGGTCTGTCTGCTTGCTCTTGGCTTGTTCTTTCCAATATGCATGCACTGCGGGTAACAAGAAATGTTTTTTACAACGTAGGTTAGTTGGAACCTAGCTATCCACAGAAAGATAAGCGATTGCGTTATTTGTTTTTCGCGTGGGACTGGGTGTTAGCTGTTCACCTTAACCATAATATCTCTCCCGCGTTTCCCTCCATTTACCTTCGAAGATGTCAATGATGGTTGTTCTCTTTTGTTTACTGCTGTCAGTAGAACTCCACTTCGTGCTAGATGGTACCCCACCGCTTTTTCTTCTGAGTCCATTGGCCTCGATGTGATGGGTGCATTTGGCTTGGTTCCAGCTGTGTTGTGTATTGGGGCGAACTAGGCTGCAAATAAACATAAGCCGTTGCAATTGTAATCCTCATGTGGTAAAGGAAAGTCTTGTGGGGTATAATACCACCAGGAGTGGGTAATGATAAAGAGGTCAGATGGTAAGCTCATTTTAAGTCTTACAAGGTTTCTCCACACAGCTTTCCACAATGGCTGTACAAAGGGTTACATTCCGATGGCCCAATGGATGGAATGTATCCTCTTTTCTCCCAGACCTGTGCAGGCACTTGGTGTCATTTGTTTTCTTGATCCTAGCCAGTTCTTATTGGAGTGAGATGATAACTTTGACTGGTTTTTTAATTTGCATTTCCTTAATTATTAGGGACACTAAACACTTTTTAACATGTTTCTCTCAGCCATCTCAATACCTCACTTGTGAAGTCTCTGTTTCAGCTCTTTGTTCCATCTATTGAGTGGGTAATTTGTTTTCTTTGTTTTCTTTCTTTTTTTTTTTTTTTTTTTTTTTGGATAGTTTATATAACTCTGGAAATCAAATGCTTTGTCAGATGTAATCTGCATGAAGTGTTTCCTCCCACTCTGTGGGGTTTTCTCTTCCTTCTTTGATTGTTTTTCTTTGATGTACAGAAAGCTTTTGAGTTAATGAGTTTCCACTAGTCAATTGTCGAACTTAATTCACGCGCAGCTGCTGTCTGATTTAGGGTCTTTTCCTATGCCTTTGTCTTTTAGGTTGCTGCCAAACTTTTTCTTCTATCGCCTTCAGAGTTTGGGGTTTCATGTTGAGGTTTGAATCCATCTGGAGTTGGACTTTTGTACAGGGTGGAAGGTAGGGGTTTTAATTTCAATTCCTTCTACAGTGGTGATCCAGTTCTGACAAGGCGAGAGCGGCGGGAGATGCTATCTTTCCTCCATTGTGTCTTCTTTACCCCTTTGTCAAATATGAGGTGGCTGATAATATTAATGTGCTCCAGTTTGTATCTTCAGTTTTGTTCCCTTGGTCAACAGGTCTGTTTTGTGCCAGTACCAACTGTTTTTATGACCTATGCTGTAAATATAGTTTGAAGTCTGGTATAAGAGATCACCCGGTATTGGGCTTTTTCACTCAGGGTTGCTTTGGCTAGTCCGGGTCTTTTGCTTTTTCAAATGAATTAAGGACTTTTTTCCAAGCCTGTGCAGGAACTCTTCAGGTTTTCATTGGGATTGCATTAAATCTGTACAAGAGTTTGGGTAGAAATGGATATTTTTAACTAATAATATTTTCCCATCCATGAGCATGGGAGTTTTTTCCATCTTCTGATGTCTTCTTCATTCACCTACTTCAAGGGTTTTAAAATTTTTGTTGTAGAGATCGTTTTGGTGTTTTTGGATAGTTTTTTCGCTTATTTTATTTTATTGATTTGAGGCTATTGTGAGTCGGGAAGGTCTCCTTGTACTCCTTTCTTCAGTTTTGCTTGTTGTTTGTTGTAAAGAAAAGGCTACTGATTTTCTAGGCTAATTTTTGTATCCTGCCACTTTCTAAAGCTCTTATTCATTTCCTAGGAGTTCCCTGGTGGAGTTTTTATCATCCTTAAGTAAACAATCATAGCATCATCAAGCAAAAAAGGAATAGCTTGCCTTCCTCTTTTCAATTAGAAACTCCTTTAATTTCATTTTCTTTCTTTATTGCCCTAGAAGTGTTTCAAGCACTATATTGAAAAGGAAGTGGTGACAGGGGGCAGCACTTGCCAAGTTTCCTACCTTTAAGCGAATGCTTCTGTCATTTCAGCATTTAGGATGATATTGGCTGTGGGTTTCTTGTATGTGACTTTGATTGCATTGAGGAATGTTTTCTCCAATCCAATTCCCTATAGGACTTTTAGCTGAAGTGTGCTGGATTTTTGTCGAAGAAGGCTTTTTCTGCATAATTAGAATGATCATGTGGTTTTTGTCTTTTAGTCCATTATATGTTGATGATATTTATTGATTTCAATATGTTTGGACCATTCCCTGCATCTCTGGTATGTCCAACTTGGTCATGATAGATGATCTTTTCAATGTGGGTCTGTGTGCAATTTGCAAGTATCCTGTTCAGATTTTTGCATCTGTGTTTCATAATGAGATGGGTCTATAGTTCTCCTTTTTGGTTGTATCTTTGCCTGGTTTTGGTATTAGAAATATGCTGATGCTGGCTCACAGAAGGAATTTTGAGAATTCCTTCTGTTTGTATCCTTCTAAACAATTTGAATATAATGGCTGTAAGTCTTTTGAAATGTTTAGAGAGTTCTGCCGACTGAAACCATATGGGCCTGGGCTTTTTTTTAGTTGGGGGTTTCTTACTAATTGTCTTTATTTCTTTCATATATTATGGGTCTGTTTAAAGCTGTCAATCTCTCTTGGTTGAGCTTTGCGATTCCCCAGGATTGTTCAGATATTCATCCATTTTCTTCTAGGTTTTCAACCATTAGTAGAAGTATAGGTTTTTGAAATATTCCCATTGATTGTTTGAATCTTTTCATTGTCTGTTGTAATATTTCCCCTTCCATCACAGATCTATTGATTTGGAGTTGCTCCTTCTTTTCTTTGGTTAACTGGGCTATAGGTCTGGCTATCTGTTCTTCCTTTCAAGAACAAACTTTTTGATTCATTGGATTTTTTTGTATTGTTTTCTTTGTTTTCCTATTTCAATTGATTCTGCTCTGAATTTTTTGTTATTTCTTCTTCCTGTCTGCTATGTTTAGGGTTCATTTATTGTTGTCTCCTCAAGTGTTTTTAGCTGGCAGTGTTAGATCATTCCTTGTGCTCTTTCTGTTTTTTTTGTGGTTTTTTTT
Organism: Rhizomys pruinosus; assembly: GCA_009823505.1. NCBI lineage: Eukaryota > Metazoa > Chordata > Mammalia > Rodentia > Spalacidae > Rhizomys > Rhizomys pruinosus. The sequence continues at coordinate 163,153 of VZQC01004828.1, forward strand.
TTTTGTTTTGGGTAGGCCAACTCAAGGACTATAACTTTCCCTCTTAGGACTGCCTTTGAAGTACCCACAAAGGTATATGACTGGATTATGAGTTGAGAGAAATCAAAGTCCATAAACTTATATGGTTTATTTTTGTATTTTTGTACAATCACTGATTGAAATAACCTCTCTATAATAAATATGTTTTTTTTTTAATTTTTTAAAAATTTATTTCTGTATGTGTATGAAATGTTACTGTCTGCATGCAGGTTTGGTGAACCTGTGTCGTGCATGCCGGCCGGAGGTCAGAAGAGGATCTCAGATTCCCTGGAACTAGGGTCCCTGATTGGAGTTACAGGATGGTTCTTAGCCGCCATGGTGGGTGCTGGAGATCGACCTCGGACCTCTGCAGAGCATTTAACTGCTAGGGCTATCTCTCCAGCCCCAATAGATGTTATTTTTAAGTATACCTTTCTAATGCACATCTTACAGAGTGGATTTTATGACTATCTTCCTCCAAGCTATTGGCCCTTCTTCAGGCCTGCATGAAAACCTGCTTTAAAAGACTTTTCAGTATCTGCTCCTTTTTTTTTTAGTTACAAGCATCCTTATAATGAAAATCCAATTTGCAAGCAGTTGTGGCCCAAACCCCCAGCCCAAGGGCTTCCCACCATCCAGCTGGAGGGCTTGAATGTACAATCAAGTTGATCAAATAAAATGTCCAGAACATATTGCTGTAGTTTTTAACCATCCACCCCAATTGCAGCCCTTAACATTCTACCACACCGCTCTTCCCACAAATTGTTCCTTAAGGCTTTTAGAGAGAAAGAGGACACAAGGTGGATGAGAAGCAGAACTGTCTACTTTGTCCTGGAGATGTCGTTTTGGACTCTGATCAGTTCTGGCTTTTCCTTTCATGGGCTGACAGTTTGTCCAGTGATAACCTTTCAATCCTACTAATGAAGCACAGCAATTAGACATATAGGTATTAAGCATTGCTAATTATTATGGTAGTTACTTTTGGTATAGACAACAGATTTTTGGATGGTGTGTTAATCCGTGGATTACTTTTTTCCTGTAAAAGATGACAAGGTCTTACCTGTGGCATAATACACTCTATCACTAGAGGAATATAGCTTTATGGGCAAACATCGCATGATTTATCCCTTCAAGGAGAGAGCTAATAGCTTTAAAGAGCAGTGTCTAATTGGGGTAAAATTAATTTTGGCAGGTACTCAATCTGGCCCCAAGCTTTATTCACATATTATAGGATATTTAAGGCTTAGTGAAATGTTAGATTAGTTAAATTTGGTTGTAGGTTTTGGTGAAAAAATGTTACATTTGAACTAATTGGGGAATATAAAATGTTAGATTGTTTTATTTATAAATTTGTATTGAACTTCCACAAGTAACTTTGGGTTAAGGTACACAAATGGTGTCCTATATTTTTCTGAATTTACAACATCACATTGTAACACTTTCTTTTACTTTTAGGACAATTTAAAGGAATTAAGTTTTAAAATTTACTTCCCAAATAAGTAGCAAACAATAAATGAGAAACAGTTTGGGTAAAAATTTAAATGAAAGCCTTATGCCCTGTGGCTCCTGGTTTATGGGTATGTGTAATACAAACTTAGGCATCTATAGGTCAAAACATAAAAACTTAAAAAAAACAAAAAGAGGGAGGTGTGAGGTTGGGTAATATCCCTTCTGGGATAACAAATGGAAAACTCTGTGTTCCCAACTGGTAAATTTTCAATTTTGAGATCTTGAAACCTACATGGGAGGAGATTTGTATGTTCCACAGGTAAAAACACCAATGTAAATGCCTGAAAATGTACCACTTTTGGCTGTGCAGGATGGACTTGGAAATGCCAGCAAGAGAGGCTGACCCATCTGAACCATTAAAGAAAGAAGAACATCAGACTGCCTGAATCAACAGACTCTGAGCATCTCTCTGAATAAAATTGGGGTTAACTGTTTATAATTGGCCCTAACGAAGTTTTACCTTCTGATTGCTGAGAAACCTTCCTATCCCCCTTTATAGGAAGAAAAACATTATTGTAATAAAGTCATTCCCTAGCTGTAAATTAGAGCCAATGTTATAGAGGTAATCTCATATAAACAGGTATAATTACACTTTTTTAATTGACTGAATAGGCATAGGAACTGTGAAGGATAAATTCTCTATCTAGAGCCAATTCAATAGTAAAATTTTTATAAGCTGTGTGTAAATTAAGCAAAATATATTAGTACGGGAAAGCTCTGATATCAGCAATGAATTATTCTGCCTAGGAGATGTTGGCTACGGGATTCAAACCCCCAAATTATAAAAGGCCTTTTGCCTAAAGTGGGATATATGCAAGGCAAAAGCAGTAAGTCCCTGTTGTCGAAGATCTGGTATGAGCATGAAAAAAATGTTATGAATATCGTCACTTGCTTTTGTACAACTGGCCTCTGAAATGCCAGAGAGTGTTTACCAAAGGCCACTAAAACCAATACAGCAAAATATTGGTCTCTTTGAAGGGCAGCAAAGACTCTTCGCTCAGTATAGGCTACACCTCAACTGCCTGGAGTTACTGGTGCAACAGTGACAGCCATGTATCTATATATATCCCAAATCTATTGGCTATTGGCTTCTCTTCTTGGAGGAGTAATTCACAGCAGATGCCACAGCTTATGTTCTCTAGTGGTCTAGGAGTGCTTAAGACACAATAAGAAATTGTCACTCTTTATAGAAAAATCACTGTTTTTGGATTAGCATACCATCCAGCATCTGTGTCTATGCTACAGCTTAGCTTGCCATATTAATTAGTACAGCTTAAATATCTGTACATCCAATTGCTTGTGTTTGTTAGGGTATGACTAAAAAGGTATCATTGGATAAGCTGTCAACCCATTGAAGGGAAACAACCTGAACAGACTAGAATCCAAAATGACATCTTCAGAGAAAATAGACTGTTTTGCTCTCACACACTTGTGCCCCTTTCCCGAAGCCTAGGGAAACCAACTGTGGAAGAGGAGGCGTTGGTAGAATGTAAGGGCTGTGGAGAGATTGGGGTGAATCATGAGACTACAGCAATATAGACTGGACTCCTAATTGATCAACATGCCTGTGCATACAAGCATCTCCAACTGGACTATGGGAATCTTGGGTTGTTCAAAATTTGGACATAGATACTTGCAAATTGGTTTTACATGAATGTTACTTACACTCATTGCTTATGCTTAATAATTTGGCTCACTTCAAAAAAATGCACCAATTACCTAATTGTACAGCAAACTGAGTAACATCAATGTTATCTGAAAACAACTGTGTTATTATATTGTAGAATCCCTTAAAAAATAAAAAAATAAAAGAGGGAAAAAAAGAAAAAAAAAGAAAAGTATTTTAAAAAGACAATGGTTTTACTTGAGAATTTTCCTGCATACACATTTGAGGCAAATATAAACATAATTAACTATTATGTGTAGACCTAAGACGTTGCTACCTTGCTGTAATCACATAAAATTTTCTAGTAATTTTTGTCAATATTTTGTATTCCTGAATGTATTCATTCTTTTCTTTGAAAACTATAAAAATTTTTTATTTATTTTTGTGTGTATGTGTGTGTTGTGTATGTGTGTGTGTGTGTGTGTGTGCTCACATGCCACAGCATTTTTGTTGAGGTCCCAGAACAATTTACTGAAATCATTTATCTCCTGCCCACATGTGGGTTCCCAGGAACAATCCAATGATGTCAGGCTTTGTTGTATCTTCATGTTTTCTTTTTTATTAAAGTGGCTAGAACTCCTTTTACTACACTAAATACAAATTCTAAGAATTATCAGTGTCGTCACTATCTATCTTGAGTGAAAGTATTCAGTACTGAGTTATTAAGGATTTTCATCTTAGAGTTCATGCAGTTATATGTTATTAAGTAAAAGGAAGTCTCTTATTCTTTGGTTGCTTGAAGATTTTCCTACAATTTAATTGGCATTTGTTAAATATTTACTTATGAATTTACATAACCCTACGTTTCTTCATCCTGTTGATATAAAAGTATATACTGATCAGTGTTGTAAATATTAAACTATATATTGTCTATCACTTGAAATAAATATCAATCATTATATTAAAAAAAGTGTTCAATGTCGCTAATAATTAAGGAAATGCAAATGAAAACCACTCTAAGATATCATCTTACTCCAATAAGACTGACTAGGATCAAGAAAACAAATGATACCAAGTGCTGGAGAGGTTGTGGGGAAAGGGGAACACTCATCCACTGCTGGTGGGAATGTAAGCTCATACAGCCAGTAAGGAAAGCAGTGTGGAGAACTCATAAAAGACTCAAAATGAGCCTACCACCTAACCCAGTCATACTATTCCTGGGTATATATCCACAAGACTTGTCTTACTGCAGAGATACATGCACATCCATGTTTATTGCAGCTCTCTTCACAATAGTAAAGAGGTAGAACTAACCCAAGTGCCCCCAAAAAGATGAGTGGATAAGCCAGGCGTGGTGGTGCACGCCTTTAATCCTAGCACTTGGGAGGCAGAGGCAGGCGGATCTTTGTGAGTTCAAGGCCAGCCTGGTCTACAATGTGAGTTCCAGGACAGCTGGGGCTAAAGGGAGACTCTGTCTCGAAAAGACCAAAAAAAAAAAAAAAAAAAAAAAGAAAAAGAAAAGAATGAGTGGATAAAAAAATGTGGTACATCTCACAAAAGGTGTTCTAACTGCAGCAGTAAAGAAAGATGACATCATGTACTGGCAGGTAAATGGATGGAAATAGAAGATACCTATGCTAAGTGAGTAACACAGTCCTAGAAAACAAATGAAAAATCGTATTCTTCATTTGTGGATGTACCTTGTTGTAAGGCAAACTGAACAATGTTAATCTATTATTTCTCTTTATCTGAAAGCAACTGAATTCTTATAATGTGAATCCCTTAACAGGCTCTAGAATTAGCCTATGACTTATTTGCAGACATTGTAATTTTGGTATATGGGTGGAGGGTATGTATGCATATTTTACAGTAATATAAAAATTTTTAATGTGTATGAATGTACTGTCTGCATGTAGGTTTGTACACCTGTGTTGTTCAATGCTGTGGAGGTCAGAAGAGGGTGTCGGATTCCCCTGGAACTGGAGTTCAAGACGGTTCTCATCCACCATGTGGGTGCTGCGGATCGAACCCGGGTCCTCTGCAAGAGCAGTCGGTGCTCTTAACTGCTAGGCCATCTCTCCAGCCCCGGTAATATAAAATTAAAAGGGAATAATGTGAGTCCTGAAATATGATTTGGAAATCAACTATACAGTTTATTTTCAGACAATCTATGGTAATATAGGTGTGACATATATATATATATATATATATATATAGTATATATATATATATAATAATGTTGTATATATATATTGAATAATACAAATTGGAGGGAACAACAGCAACACAAAAGAAGTGGGACATAGAAACCATTGAAACAGTAAAGTTCTCCCCCAAACAATAATCCTCTGCTTTGAATATCTTTTAAAAGACTCAGGAAAAGATACAATACACATATGGCAGATTGCATAAATTCAGGTGGGGTGGGGACATAGAAAGCGAAATGAGTCTAAATTGGAATGAGAAATGATGTATGAAATGCACAAAAGGTTACTAGCAGTTAAGGCGCCGACCGCTCTTACAGAGGACCCAGGTTCGATCCCCAAGCACCCACATGGTGGCCGAGAACCATCTGGAACTCCAATTTCCGGAGAACTCCAGTTCCAAGGGGAATCCGGACTGTCTTCGACTCCGCGGCATTGCACAATAAGGGTGCACAAACTTGCATGCAGACAGTACATTCATACACATACAGAAATAAATAAAATTAATAAAAAAAATTAAAAAAAATAAATAAAAATATTTTTAAAAAGACTCCCATGAGTGGGGGTTCTCTAGGGCCACATTAAAATCTCACAGAAACCCACAAGAAGGTCTTCTGAAGTTCCTCTCAACTGCCCTACAGTTAGCACTTTTCGAGCTTCCCTTTACTTTCATTGAGGGCCTCATGCAGAGGCCTCCAGAGGTTGTTCTGTAAACCTCCCTCAGATGCTCATGTGTAGTAATTCTCCAGGTCCACTTTAACTTCTTCAGAAGCCCACATGGAGTGGTTCTCAAATTACTTTTCCACTTTCAATCTTTAGCACAAACATAGTGTTGCTCTATCTGTTCTTTACAATCTTAACGACTCTCATGCATGGGGCTTCTCTAGGTCCACATTAAATCACACAGAAGCCAACGTTTAGGACTTCTCAAGGTCCTGTTTCAATTTCCCACATGTCCCTATACTTAGTGCTGCTTGAGCTTCCCTTTATTTTCAATGAAGGCCTCCAGATGTTGCTATGTAAACCTCCCTCAAATGCTCACATGTACTAATTCTTCAGGTCCACTTTAACTTCATCAGAAGCCCACATATACTGGTTTTCATGTTATTCTTTCACAATTTCAATCAGTGGCACAGACTTAGTGCTTGTTCTAGCTTGTCTTCAATTGCTATGACAAAACACTCTGACTGATACCAACTTGGGGAGGAAAAGGTTTATTCAGCTCCCATCTCCTGGGTCACAGTTCATCACTTAGGGAGCCTAAGGCAGGAACTCAGGGCAGGAACCTGGAGGCAGGAGCTGAAGCATAGGCCATGGAGGAACGCTGTTCACCAGCTTGCTCCCCTGGCCCATGCCCTGCCTGCCCTCTTATATGGTACACAACAACCTGCCCATAGTGGGCTGGGTGCTCCCACATTGCTCAACAATCAAGACAATACTCCACAGATGTGCCCACAGGCCCGTCCAATGGAGACAATTCCCCAGTTGAGGCTCCCTCAACCCAGGTGTGTCAAGTTTTCACTAAAGCTCTCCAGCACAGTGCTGCTCCTGTTTTTCTTCACAATATTAAAGGTTCCCACACCAACACTAAACAACAAAGGAAGGGATGCAAAGAGACCTTTCCAATCACAATAGCCTCCAAAACATTAAAATACCTAGGAAAAAAACCTTACCAAATACACCAAAGATCTCTATAACAAAAAAATTTTAAACCCCTGAAGAAGGAGATTGAAGAAGACATCAGAAGTTGGAACGACCTCCCATGCTCATGGATTGGAAAAATTAATATAGTAAAAATGTCCTTTCTACCCAAATTAATATACAGATTCAATGCAATCCCAATCATAATCCCTATGAGTTTCTTCACAGACTTGGAAAAAAAATCCATAAATTCATATGGCAAAACAAAAGACCCCAAATAGCTAAAGCAACCCTGATCAAAAAGTGCAATGCAGGAGGGATAGCACTACCAGATTTCATGCTATATTACAGGGCTGTAGTCATAAAGACAGCCTAGTATTGACACAAAAACAGACCTATTGACCAATGGGGAAAAAAACTGAAGCTCCAAACATGAGCTCATACAATTTCAGCCACCTCATACTTGACAAAGGGGCCAAAAAAGCTCAGTGGAGAAACGATAGCATCTTCAGCAAATGGTGCTGGCAAAATTGGATCACCACTTGTAGAAGAACAAAATTAAACCCCACCTCTCACCCTGTACAAAAGTCAACTGCGCCGGGCGTGGAAGAAACAGAAAAATGAATATCAGACCTATACTTACCTGGCAGGGGAGATACCATGATCAAGAAGGTGGTTTTCCCATGGTGAGGCTCATCCATTGCACTTGGGATGTGGTGACCCCTGTGATTTCCCTAAATGCGGGAAACTGGACTGCATAATTTGTGGTAGTGGGGGACTGCATTTGCACTCTCCCCTGATTAAAAAAGAAGAAGAATATCAGACCTGGAAGATAACACAGAACAACTAAAAATCTCAAGTAAAGATTATGAAACATTTAAAAGTACACAAGAGTGGAAGAACCAGGAAATGTGGGACACTATGAAAAGATCAAACCTCTGCATCATAGGGATAGAGGAAGGAGAAGAATCCCAAGAGAATGGTATTGATCAGATCTTTAACAGAATAATAAATGAAAATTTCCCCAAACTAAAAAAAATAGACAAACCCATACAAATACAAGAAGCACATAGAACTCCAAATAGACAAGTTCAAAAAAGAAACTCCCCATGCCATATCATGGTTAAAATGCTAGATGCCCAAAACAAAGACAAAATTCTGAAAGCCACAAGAGAAAAACAGCAAGTTACATATAAGGGGAAACCTATCAGATTTACATCTGACTTTTCAGTGCAAACTATGAAAGCAAGAAGAACATGGACCAAAGTATTCCTAGGGCTAAATGACTATAGATGCCAACCCAGGTTATTATACCCAGCAAAAATGTTGGTTATAGTTGAAGGATAAAGAAAATTTTTCCATGACATAAACAAGATGATAGAATACATGTCCAGAAAAGCAACCATTCAGAAAATACTTGAAGCAATTCAAAGGACAGAGAAGAGGAGCAACTATCCACATGCACCTAGAAAGAGAAATTAATAAAAGCATAACTGCAGAAGTAGAAACCTAGACCAAAAATGCAAATGGATAATAAGATGAAGGGAAGAAACACACATCTCTCAATCATAACCTTAAATGTTTTTCCAAAGCCAATTTTTATTGAAACCTTGTGCATTTCATACAAAATTTCCCAATGAAATCTAAACCCATTCTCCCTTCCTTCCCCTCAACCCCCACCCCACCAGAGCCCATACATTCTGCCAAACATGTTTTCATCTTTTTCTCAGCCTCTTTTAAAATTTTCGATGTAGGAGGTAAACAGCTCCTCAGCTCTAGGCGGGGTCTGGCGGGGGGCAGCTGGGAGAGGGTCTCGCTGTGAACCCGTCTCCGGGGTCCCCGGCCCAGAGGGACCGCGCTCGGGTGAGCAGGGTCGCGTTTCCCTCTGCTCTGGTCCCGGCTGGACTTGTGGGCGGGAACCGGGGTCGCAGGGGAGACGCCATAACGCGCCAGGCCAGGTA
>VZQC01004828.1:181788-215053 GCA_009823505.1 Rhizomys pruinosus
GGGGACCCCGTAGACGGGTTCAGAGCGAGACCCTCTCCCAGCTGCCCCCCGCCAGACCCCGCCTAGCGCTGTAGAGCTGTGTACCTGGCCTGGCGCGTTATGGCGTCTCCCCTGCGACCCCGGTTCCCGCCCACAAGTCCACTTGTGTTCCCTTTTGAAAGTGCAACTGAGATATGTGTTAAGTGTTGTCATATTTAGGTTATTACATACTGAAGGACTAAGTTCTCAAGGACATTACCACCTACTCTAATATATAATGCTTTGCTATTGCACATGAGATACTTATAACATGTTAGGTGGAATTATGACGCTGCCATCGTTTGCAATTGATATTTAAGCAGAGGCTATTTATTGGGTGTCAAGTTGGCAAGGGGTGGACTTGTGATGGTTAATCCTGGGTGTCAACTTGACTGGACTAAGGAATAAATAAGAGAAAAAGGGTCTTCTGATTGGACCGCCTCAACCCAGATGGGCCACCCCAAATGTGGGTGTTACCTTCTGCCAGCAGGCAGTATAAAAGTCCACAGCAGAAGGAGCTTGTCCCTTTCCTCCAGTGGCTTGCCTCTCTCATCTGGTGAGTTTGTCTTGCTGCTCTGATCAACCTTTTGGATCCCAGCATATACTGAGACCTGCAGATCTCCTGGAATCCATTCGGGCCTTCAGCACTAGATTGGGACTACAGAGACGTCCAGCCTTGCAGACTGAGCAGTTCCCTGGATTCTCTCGGCCTTTCCAGTGTGGTGCAGCTACTGTTGGACTCCTTGAACTCTGTCATGTGAGCAAATCAATAAATTGTATATAGCTATATATATATTCGTCCTGTTACTTCTGTTTCTTTAGAGAACCCTGACTAATACAGTCATCAATGAAATACTTAAAAAAGAAAGCCAAAAATTATCAACAATGAAAAAAATAAGATGGAAAGTGATTGAGGATGAAACCATATGTTGACTTTTGACCTTTACATACACAAAAATGCACACCTGTGTGCATGTATGCACACGCAGAAAGAAAGGAAAGAAAGACAAAGAATGAAAGAAAAGCCAAGTAGTGTCATTGCCTATGACCACATAGCTTTAAACATAGAACTGGAAATCAGAAAAGCACAATTTATTCATCACTGAGAAATGAATATCCTTTTTATTGAGAATAAAGCATTTTGTCCAAATGAAGAGCTAAAATATATTAATACTGAAAGATACATAAAAAAAACATGAAGTTAAATCTTAAGCTTTCTTTTATATTCTGTCAGAAATAATAATTTGCTGTGAACTCTTAAATAACAGCATAATAAGGGCAGGAAAAAATTCTTTAAAACTTCTTGGAGAGTTGTATCTTAGGTACATTTGTTCACAGTTCTATTTTGTATTTAGATATTTGTTAGAATCAAGGATCTCACTTGTTCTCATGTTTTCGAATGTGAGTCTAATATTTTATATGCAATACAAGCATAGGTTTTTCTTTTCAAAGATGATATTTTCAAATGAAAGTTTATACCAAGTCTCTTTTAACAATGGCGTAGAACTTCTGAGAAAATGAATTTTTCTTGGCCTACCCCTGACATTTTATGTGTGTGTCTATAATGGACTTATGAATTCTGGTGAAGTTATATATGAAGATCAGATTAAAATCATGACTGTGAAGTAGCAAAGGATTGCTGTGGGAAGGGACTGTGTTACAAAACCTCAGTCAGATGAAGAAGTTGTAGTGAGCCCTGATCTTTGTAACAATGTGAGTTTTGCTAGTCTTCATTACTCCTCAGTTTCAATGCTGGCATCAATTAGGAATTAGAAACAGAAAAGAATTGCTTGTAGCATATCACTATCAAGTCAGCCCTATTTCCTTTCAGAACTTCTATTTTTTGGCGGTCTTTTTTGAGACAAGGTTTCCCATAGCTCCAGCTGGCCTGGAACTCACTCTATAGACCAGGCTGGCCTTGAACTCACAGAGATCCACCTGCGTCTGCCTCCAGAGTGCTGGGATTAAAGGTGTGTGTCACCATACAGGGCTCAGAAATTCTTAATTCATCTTTTTCCTTTGCAACATTGTTCCACTTCCTTTTGTTAACAAGCATTATACTTACTTTATTTATTATTTAAATAGGTATAATATTCAAAGGAATAACAAAAGACATAAATTAAGCACTTGGGGTTTCATCCAAATTGACTCAGTCACTACTAATGTGAAGATTGGATCTTTAAATAATCTCAAAGTTATATGGCTTTAAATCATTGTAAATATCAGGAGACAAATCTTCTGCGTGATATCCTAATAAAGTAAGTGGAAACTAATCAAATCAAATAATAGAAACTTAAAAATTAAATCTGAAGGGAGCTCTATTCATGGTTCTTAATCAATTTCACAGGTAGTATCTCCAGAGTTCGAAATAATGCTTTAAAATATCTAACTAGAACTCGTAATTTAAATTTTTTCTTCTTCTTAGATAGCAAGTCTGAAATTGCAATTGAAATGTGAGAGAAAATTGATCTGAATAGAGAGTTCATACTTGGACATAATTACTCACTGTGTATTTCTAACAGATTGTTACCAAAAGGTTTGTGGAAATTAAAAGCAAATTTAAGCGCAAAAAAGGAAACAGCTTGAAACCGAACACCAGGTTTTGGTCCTTGTTACATTTCAGTGTCAGTTTTTACTAGAGCCATTCCCTAGCTGCCCCTTCCCTTCTGCTCCCTCAGCAGTTACCTTGCCAAGACCCCAGCCTGACTCTGCAGAGTTCCTCTCCATTGCTTGTTCATTGAGTCGGAGTTCCCAGACTTCCCTTTTCTTAAGCAGTCACTGGTGAAAACTGAAAATGCAAGCCAGTTTGGCTTTACCCTTGTCTCAGCTTCTCTCTTCTAAGACAAGCCTAGAAACTTCTTTTATAACAAGAATGTCCCATTGTGTTAGTTTCCAAATGCTGCAATCTCTTCCCAAAATTTTAGGATCCTGTGGCATCTGTTATTAAATATTGGGACTTGTTTATTCTTCTGCTTTCTTATTCAAAGTAGAGTGATCAGAATATAAAATATTAACTTATGATCAAGAAAACTTTCCTGTAAATATCAATTATCAGACTAGACAGTAAACAAAATGCTATCCTATGTTCTTTGGCTACCCAACAAAAATGTAACTAACCAATAAAGTCAAACCATATGGGTAATTTTGGTTTTTCTATTAGCTATATAGCAAAAGTAGAAAGAAATGGTGAAATTAATTTTAATAGCTTAGGATATCCATTATGTTATAATTTCAAAACATAGTCAATATAAAAAAATTATTTTCAGGCCTAGGGAAATGGCTCAGCGAGTGAAGTGCTTCCCTTCAAGAAGGATGACCTTGGTTCAATCCCTGACATTCACATTAAAAAAAAAAATCCAGAAATAATATCCTGTGTCTTTAATCCCAATGCTTGGGACACAAAAACAGGAAGAACCCTGGACTTGCTGACCGGACAGTCTAGCCAAATCAGCATGCTCCATGCTCAGGAGAGACTCTTTCTCAATAAAGGTGAAGAGTCACTGATGAAGACACCCAACATAGACCTCTATATGTGTGTGTCTCCATGTGTCTGCACATACATACACATATGTGAACATATATACACAAAAGATTATTTTCATAATTATTTTGTTATTTTCATATTGAAATTTAATAAGGTTATAAGTGAATTAAGTCAACAAAAAAATACACTATGAGAAGATGTCAAACAGTAAATGTATGCACAGACGAATCCTTTCTAGTTGGAACTAAAAGGTTGATGAAAATTCATTAAAAAGGTGAAGGGTAGATATTTGATTTATTATTAAATTACAGCTTATTGAGGTAAAACTGACATTAGAAACTTATGCCTTATTGAGGTAAAAATGACATATCGGAATCATATATGACAAACATGGGAGATATAACATGCTTGTAAAGCCTTGATCACACAGTAATGAACATATTTACAAACAGAGAAGCTCCTTAATGCTTCCTGACCATCATGCCCTTTGATAGTTGTCCCCTGACTTACTTTCTGTCATTGTGTCCTAGCTAGAATCTTCTAAAACTTTGGATTAATGGAATCAGAGGTGTGTATTCATCTTTACCTTTTTTCATTCTGAATACTTACTTTGAGATTATCAATCTCTTATGAGTATCAATGGCTCAGGCTTTAAAATTAGTGAATAATATGCTCTTACAAGAATGTTCCAGGGCTGGAGAGATGGCTCAGTGGTTAAGAGCACCGACCGCTCTTGCAGAGGATCCAGGTTCGATTCCCAGCACCCACATGGTGGCTAAGAACCGCCTTTAGCTCCAGTTCCTGGGGAATCTGACACCCTCTTCTGACCTCTGTGGGTGGCATTGCACGACATGGGTGCACAAACCTACATGCAGACAGTACATTTATACACATATGAAATAAATAAAATTTAAAATATATAAAAATAATAAATAAATAAATTTAAAAAAGAATGTTCCACAGAATGTTTATCCATTTAGCTCTTGATGGACATTTGGGTTGTTTTCATTTCATGGTAAAGCTCTATGAATAGTAGGACACAAGTCTTTCCAAAGACATACTGATTTTATTTATTTGATGAATAAACCTACAAATAGAATGACTATATTTCAAGGCAGTATATGTTTAAAATTTTAGGAAGCCACAGAACTATTTTTCCAAAGTGACTATATCCTTTATTTCCCTACCAGCAGAATTTAACAACACTTGAGAAGCACCTTCCTTTTAACTTTAGACATTTAGTAGGTAGACAGTATTTATTTTATTATATTGGTTTTAGTATGCATCTCTCTAATGAGTTAATGATGTTGAACATCCATTTGACCAATTATTTGCCATGCGTAAGGCACTTTTGGTAAAATATTTACATGAAATTTTCTCATTCTAAAATTTTATTTTGCTTTTAAAAATATTTTATTTTTATTTTGTGTCTATGAGTGTATTGTCTGCATGTACATAAGTGTACCTGTGTCATGCAATGCCTGCAGAGGTCAGAAGAAGGCATAAGATCTCCTGGGACTGCAGTTAGGAATGATTATTAGCCACCATGTGGGTTCTAGGAATTGAACCTGGGACCTTTGCAAGAGTAGCCAGTACTCTTAACTGCTAAACATCACTCCAGCCTCCTATTTTGCTTTTTAATGAGCTTTGAGAATCCTTTCATATATTCTAGGTAGAAATATTACCAAACATGTGATATATACAAATATGTTCTGTGACAGTCTGTAACTGACACTTAGAGAGCGAAGATACTAAATTTACTAATTTAATTATTTATTCTTTCTGTATTTACATAGATTGGAACCAAAGTCTTTCTCTGTAGTCTAGTCTGCCCTCCCACTAATTATGTAGCCCAAGCTGGCGTCCAATTGAAATACTACCTTCTAAATATTGAGATTACAGAAGAACGGCACCATACCTGGAAAAAAAAAACATAAATTTTTATAAAATAGAATTACTCAGTATCACTTTATAGTGAAAGGGGAGAAATTTAAGTAAATTAACTACTGCAAGCAATGTTGTGGTTCCTGTGATTAGGCTTTTTACCAAATGCACAGAGAGGGAAACTCCATATGATACAACCCTAGGGATTCAAAACAGACTTCCTTTATTTCTGGAACATTTTTACTGAATTTTATGTGTTTCATACATAGTTTTTCAATCAATCTTAATTGCCTTTCTATCCACTTCTCCACTGGCATGCTCTGAAGCACCCACACACATACACACACATACACTCCCTGGACTTTATACATTCTGTCATTTGTGTTGGGGTCCACAGTGCCAAAGTACTCTTCCCACTCACTCCTCAGTGCCAGCTCATCCCCTGAGTGCTAGTCAGCCTACCCAGAGTCCCTTTCCTAAAGAAGGCCAGGTCTTCCTCACCCAACCAAAATCAGCTGCCAGTATTTCTTGAGCCAAGGTTGGGGTGCAATGACCATTTCTGCAGTTCAGACTTCTTAGAGGAGATATTCAGAACAAAATGGCTGAGTAAGTTCAGGAGTGGAGTTGCAGGTGAGAAAACAGCATGTGGTTGGCCCTGTGCTAAAACAATGTGATATACATTACTTGTATAACTGAACTGCAGTCTGTGAGTGAGGCCAAGGTTAAAACCAAAATTATACTAAGAACATGAAAAATAAATAAATCGTAAAGTGTCCTATGCAATGGATTCTGGCAAAGTTACAAATTATGGTCAGATACGCATTTCAAAAGGAGCAATTCATAATCATAGCGGAATGGAGGGAAATTGAAGTGTGTGAGATCACAGGAGAATAACATGACCAGGATGCAGTGCCAGAGACGAGAAGGGTGGAGGATAGAGAAGACAGCTGTAAAGACATAATTAGCAGATAGAATCAACGATATTCAATTATTACTGAATATTTCCTAGCAACACTGCAAGAAAAGTTTCAAACAGAATTTGGAGAAAGAATCTTCAGCTTGAACACCCTCAGTGATATAGCTGAAAATACAGGTACTTATTTGAAGCTGTATCATTTGTTTTATGTACTTTGTTCCCATAAAAATAGGTGAAATTGGATCAATGGGATGCATGATACACTAAGACATTCAGTAGATCATCAATAACAAATGGCAGTTAAGGAATGAAGGTGCATCATTGTACTAATTTATGGTTGCTGTGATAAAATACCATCTTATAGAAGAAAGACTTCATTATGGCTTACAGTTCCAGAGGGAGAGTCCATAATGGTGGGTGACGCAAAGCAGCAGGTGACAGAAGCAGGAGGCTGAGAGATCACCCAGAAAGTGGAGAGTAAGCAAGAAGGAAGTGGGGTGAGGTTGTAAACATTCAAGGCCTTCCCTCCAGTGACATACATCCTCCCACAAGGCTGCACCTCTGAAAAATTCCATAATCTCCCCAAATGGCACCACCATCTAGGAACTAAGTGTCCAAATACATGAGCCTATGGGAAATATTTCTCCTTTAAACCAACACACCCACTATATTCAAAAAATATCCCTATTTATTTTGGAAAATTAAGATTATTTAGGATTTAAATCTTCCTTGAAAAGTTCCTTCTAAGACAATAATTTCCTTTCCATTATTATCCTATTAATTACTGTCTTCTTTATTTCTATCTTAGGAAGATATATTGTGTTGATCTTTGTTGGTATTATTAAATCTCTGAAGGAAACAAAGCAGGAAGAATTTATTTGGGCATGACAGATTTCATTGGTTATTTGATCACTTTTAGCCCAAGGTGAAGCCTTGCTCATGTTAGGGAAGATGTTGTATGACATCTAGGAATCAGAGAAAGTGAAGCAGGAAGGGGTGGAGACGTGGCCTAGTCATCAAAGGCACATCCCTAGTGACCTACCTTTCCAGCTAGGGCCCACTGCCTACATAGGTGTCTATCATCTCCCCCAATAGTGCTCTCAAATGAAGATCACATTTGTACCACATAAGCTTGTGTGGAACATTCTGCATTCAAACTATAGGTAAATTATATAATCAGACAACAATCTCAGATGAAATATCCAGTTAGTAGCTTACTTTACAATCAACGTGAGTACAATAATGTGTTATGTAATGATGGCGATACATTCTGAAAACTGTGTCATTAGATGACTTTTTGTGTGTGTGAGCAGTACAGTATGCACTTACTCAAAGGGTGAAGATAGAATAATACACTTGTATACTTTATGCTATTCCCTAGAGCTCCTAAGCCAGGAGCAAGCAGAATATGTTCCTGTACTGAATCCTATAGGCAATTGTAGCACAATAGTAACCATTTGTGTGTGAAAACATATTGAAACATAGAAAAGACACAATAATAATACTAAACAATTGCAATGTTCCAAATCCATTATAATCTTATGGGACTGCTCATATATATTGTCTCTTGTTGATCAAAATGTGGCAATAGAGTATTCAACTGCATTTAAATTAGAATTCTTGTAACTGGGGTCATGAGAAAGGGAAATGAAAGATTTTTTTTCTCATAAAATATAGTTGTTTGAAACTACAAATATAGCTATCTAAGAAGTTAGAGAACGATAAACAAGCATTATGTGTTCATCTGGTCAATTGGTCAAATCCAAAAGTTCAGACCTGCCTGTTTTTAGAAAGTACTTCCAGTTCCCAGAGTTAAGCAAGATTGTTAGTATTGAAGTAATATAAGATGTCAGGTAGCAGCAATCCTTAAAACAGAGTCAGAAGCCCTGAACAAAAAGCCAACAGAGTGAAAGTTAATGATCATGGCAATATGTCTGAACGATATTTATGAAGGACCAGCCCAAGAACAGAGCAGTGTAATTGACACAGGCCCTTTAATAGTTATGTTTTCTACTCTGGACCCCTGTACTTGAGTACAGGGAATCAGAATACAGAAAAAAAAGGAGAAATGACAGAAATGTGACACTTGTAGGATGGGAAGTAAGAGCAGATGTGATAGCCACGGGAAGTCATTAAATAGCTTTTTATTGCAGGTGTATGTATGGCTGAATGTAGGTAGGAGAGAAAAGAAGCATTTCAGTACTGCAGTTAAAAGGAAAATTAGGGACGTAAATCTGGAAGGAAGTGTTCTGAAGCTATTACAAAGTAAGAACAACACAGAATACAAGTAAATTAGAAGACATTTTTCTTTTACTCACAACCACCAAAACTACATTTTTTTTTTCAGTTTTCAAAAACAAAAACTTATCCAAGAGTAGACACAAATAAATAAACACAAGTCCTAAAGGCAAGGAGAATGTCCTGAGAGTGAAGAGATTTACAGCTGTTTTTATCTCTTAGAGAACTGTGGGAGAAGAAGGAATGCTCCATAAATGGGTGCCGAGGGAGTCGGGGAGGAATGTTTACTGGCTTTACGTGGGCTGGAATGAAGGATTACAAGACTTACAAGACCGGCAGCGCATTAGTCATAGAGGGAGTCTGCGCTGCTTCCCAGCTCTTTCCCAGAGGCTTTCAGGAAATGCTCAACTGTATTATGTCAAAGGCATGAGTAGGGTAGGGTAGGGTGTTGGAGGGCAATCATTGAATCCCAGGCCTTCACCAATACACTGCAGCAGCTCTCTAAAGGCTGGAGGCAGGGTAGGAGCTAGAGACAATTCTCTTGAGGCCCAGAAAGGTAGGTGGGTCAGAAGACCCTGTGGGCATGTTTGAATCTGAAGTTTAAGCAGAGAAAGTGTCAGCAGTAGAACAAGTTCTAGGTGCAAAGCGATCTCCATTGCTTTGCCTCTGCTGAGAATTCAAGCATATCTGAAATGTGTGGTGAATTGGATCTAAGTAAAGTTTCAACAAAACCAAGGCTCTGCAAATCTAAAGGTTTGCTTGGCTCAATGTTCCAAACAAGCAGCTTGATTTGCTTTTAAAAAGGGGAGGATATTTTTAAAGTTACATGACTTAATACAGCTCTTGTATAAAAAAAAAATCTAGCGTTCAATGAAAATCATGTGTCTTGTGAAGGAGTGAGATAGTGTGAACCATAGTCAGGAGAGAGAACAGTTAAAGAACAAACATAACAGTTCCCCAGAGATCTACACAGCTTAAACTTATTTTGATAAGTATTCAACAGAATCTGAGAAAAAGTAGAAGCTATTCATGAATAGACAGAACATTTTACCAAAGAGAAAGAGAAACGATTTTAAAAATCTGTTGGAGAGACGGCTTGCTGGTAAGAGTGCTTGCTGCACAAACATAAGGACCTGAGTTCGAATCTCAGAACCCATGAAAAACTGGACGTGGCTGCACACCACCTGTAATCTTCCTGATGTCCTCCTCTGGCCTGCACACACCACACTGTGCATAGGCTTTGGTCCACACTCAAGTGTTCAGATACATAAACCACACACTCACAGATATGGGCATACATACACTAGGAAACTTTTTTGAAACAGGAGCTAGAAGGGCTGTCGTATCCTAACCTTTCTGCAGCATTCTTCATGTCTTCCAAGGCTATCCCACTTTCTACTTTGACTGTGGATTGACTATGACACATATGCAGTCAATTCACAGGTTGTCAGATTAAACTGTAAACCATATCTTACCTTTACTGAGAACCTGCCAGATTTCAGACTCAAGAAACTCAAGTCAGCTCCTCTGACATTCACTTCCAAGCTTCCGAATCCCTCCTCTCCAACATCCATTTCTTCTTTCCATGTTGCAGTCCATGCACAGGGAGACTGCGTTGTCTCTGCCTAGAAAGATCTCTCCATAAAAGCTAGGAAAACTTGCGCCCCATTCATCGTCACATCTAGGTGACCTTTCCTGCTCTCCCACTTAAAGGGTACCCTCTGTCATTTCTTCACTCTGATATTCTTCAAAAGAACAACCTATGGTACATAGTGTTTGATCTGATACATAGTATTCCATAAACAATAAATGACTTATGAATGTCACAGGAATTTGGATAGAATCAGAATTAAATCACTTCATTATTTATTTATTATTATCCTTTCTTTCTCTCTCTCTCTCTCTCTCTCTCTCTCTCTCTCTCTCTCTCTCTCGTGTGTGTGTGTGTGTGTGTGTGTGTGTGTGTGTGTGTGTGTGTGTTCTTCCTATAGTGTGGATGAAGATCAGGGGACAATTTGCAGGAGTTGTTTTTCTTCCCACCATGTGGGTCTCAAGTTTTAAACTCAAGTCCTCAGGGCTGGCAGCAAGGACTTTTACCCATTGAGCCATTACACTGGCCCTCAGAATAAAAACTTAAAAAGGTTACTGAAACTTTTTCTTTTATGTTTTCATTTTAAGCTTCTCTCCTTGGCAGGTAGGACAAAAATGAGCAAGAAAAGGTTCCTTTCATTGCTGTTCTTTCAAAAATATTTTATTGAATTTTTGTGCATTTCATGTAATAGAACTTAATCAAATTTAGTCACCCTCTGCGTTCCTCATAAGCCTCCCCTATTTCATGCATTCTGTCATATGTATTAAGTCCTTTCCAGTCAAGCATTTGTACCCAGATGTCCTTTGGTACAAGTTCATCTGGTAGAGGCTAGTCAGGCTGTCTAGATTCGCTCCCTTTAAAGAAGGTTTACTATCCCACACCTTTCAGTAATCGGTTGCCAATAGTTTCCAGGATAATGTTGGAGCTTCTCCCCTTTTTCATTGTTCTATACTGGATTTATTTATTTATTTTTTGTCTGACCAAAGTCTGCATGGATGTCATATATGCTGTCACCATTGTTGCAACTTCATATGAACAAGTTCCTAATAGCCTGAAACCCTCTGTTTTCTCATGTTCATGTGCCAACCCTGGCTCTTACAATCTTTCTGCCCCTTCTTCTGCCATGGGCCCTGAGCCATGGGTGGGTGAGCTTTAATATAGGAGTGTTATCCAGGAATATAAACACTGAATTCTCTTATCCTCTAAAACTTAGCCCATTGTGCCTTCTGTGTGTATTGCAGTATTAGTATCATCTCTAACTTCCCCATTCTGCTATTTTCCATGAGCCTTAGGTGTAGAGGCTCCTCTGTAGATGCGTCATTTAGGGTTAGGCATCTCTTAAATATATAGTCTCTGTGTGCAACCAGTTGTGTGTTGAAATCTATGATAAATTCTGTCTGTTGCAAAAAGAAGTTTCTTTGCTGAGTGGTGTATGGTATACTTGTCTAAAATATAAGGATACGTATGTTGTATATAGTAAGAAATTTCATTTGTCTAGAGAAATGTCAGGGAAAATGTTTATGCTAGAATCTATAGGTGCTCCAGTCATGTGTATCTGACTATATTTACAGTGCCACCCATGAGTGCCCTCTCATTGAGAAGGTTTTAAGTACCTGTTGATTTTACCCCCCCCCATAAAAGTGTCACTACTACACCAGTAGAGGTAGTTTTCTGTGTGAGTCATTGTGGTTATTAGGCTTTAGAGCTGGGTTGGACCATTGATTGATTTTTCTCTAGTAGGTGCTTTCAAAACTATGAAAGAAAGTATTCAGGCAGGAGAACTCTAGGTCAGATCCTGCTGTATTTCTCAAAGTCATGTGTCTGAAGTATGTCCTGTCTTCAGCAATATGGCCTTACTTTAAAGTTCTGAGAAGTGATCAAGGGCCATGGCAATAGCTTGTGTTATTTTGGGAGTCTCTTAGGCTACCCTGATTGATAACTTGAAGGGAGGTTTCTCCTGCTTGGCACTGTGTTTCTTGTTATAAAGCCTTCAGGTATACATATGCACTTATTTGTTCTTGTTAAATTAGGCTTCACTATTAGTTACCAAAGTCTAACTCTTATTAACTGTTAGCATTATAAATTGCTTTGTCGTTAAGCAACAATAGTCAACTGAACCAATAGCAAACGATTAGGTACACATTTTTAGGAACAAATTAGTTAACGAGAATTAAGGTAGTGCTTCTGGTTTAACTGTCTGAGAGAGATGGGTCAGGAGGAACTGGCCCTGCTTCTGCGGGAAGGACTAAGGGAGATATGGGATTGTGGCTCACTAGGTAGCTCTGATGGATAATCACCTTTTGCTCATGTTGTTCCTTCACATGCATACAGATTCTTCTGATAGTTTAGGACAAAAACAAGATATTCCTCTTCTAAAATACATTACGCATACCGATTTTTCTTGAAAGTGCTTAGAATGTAAGTATTGCCTGCCTTTGAAATAGAGATTGAGCAATTAAAATCTCATACTTAAATCCAGGGCATGTGGCTCATAAATGGCCATTTTGAATTTTAAGCTACTTATTAATTGCCCTTTGTTTGGTTTACTTGAGGTATTTGGAAGAGAACATACTACTGTTCCCTACTCTTTTCAGACAATTTCAGGGTTAACTTGGGTGAACACGGAAGAGGTTAAAGTTAGTGATTTTTATCTTCATGTATTGTACCCTCATTCTCTAGAAATCTCATCATATAATTAAGGTTCAGTAGATATATTTACATGGGTAAAAATTATTTTAAGTGCTTGCCTTGCAAGTATTAATTTTAAATGGAAGTAAGGACTCATTAGTAGAGCACTTCCCTGAATTTGATTCCCTAACACTATAGAAACAAAATGGAAATATTATCGTAACTAATATAAGTATTATATTCAATTATACATAAAATATTAAGCAATGAAATTCCTTGAAAAGATACTGAACACAACTGAAGACAAAAATCACTAACTGGACATTAATAAACACTGAAAGAGCAAAGTCAGGAGCAAATGAAAATCCAGTCACTTGTAACTACATGGATGAATCTGGAGGTTAGCCAGAAACATGGCAACAGAAAGAAAAGTACTACTTGACATCACTTGCTTAAGAATCTAAAAATACTTGTCTCAGAGAAGTTGGGAGTATAGTGTTCCTGGTTACTAGAGACTGGAAAGAGGATAGGAGATGGGAAAGATGGGACAGGCTAGCTAATGGATACAGTGTTATAGTAGATTGTGAGAATAAGTTATGTTACTCTGTGTCATAATAGGGTGATTAATAATGATGTACTATGTATTTCAAAATACAAAAAGATTTTCAATGTTCTTATCAGGAAGAAATGATAATTATTTAAGGTGATAGATACATGAATTACTCTAATTTGATCAATCATGATCCATAATTTGAAACATTACATCATACCACACAGATAAGTACAATTGCTATGAGTCAATAAAAAAAGAAAATCATATGAGAACAAGCTATAGCCACCAAAAAAGATTTGTGAAAGAATATTTATAAGAGCCTTATACTTAGATCATGGTACCTCAGTTGAATCAGCAAAGTAACCCAACAGAATAAATAGCTTTCTATTCATATAAAAGATTAGTACTTATTAATAAAGCATACTAATAGAAGCCAACATAGATGGCTCTCAAAAATATTTAGTTGTGCAAAAGAATCTAAAAGCCAAAAGGTTGCACATAATGGTATTTCATTTAAGTGAATATTTTAAAAAGAAAAAAGTACATGGTTATACAAATTAGACAGTGATCATCCCAGTTAAAGGTAGAAGTTAACATGCAAAGTGAGCCTGCAAGAATTTTGTAGAATTATCCAAAAGTTCTTTATTTTGCCTTTGGTAAGTTATGGGGTTCAGTATAGCTGCCCAAACTTATGGAGCTGTGTAGTTTATTGTTATATAAATTGTTTTAAATGTATTAAAATCTCAGTTTTCATTTTCTCAATAAATCATCTTCCAACTTGAATGGTCTGAGTTTTTTTTTTTTTTTCTTTTTATGAGGTTCAGTACTTCAGACTCCTTTTTCCTCAAAAAATGTTACCTGTCTATTATTTCAGGTACCTGTTTGATGTGGATATCCTGTAATTCTTCTTAGTATTCAGAACCAGCCTTTCAATTTCTGTTGTTTTCAAAGTTTACCTTTGTCTGGCCAGCATTGCCTTGCCTTTTTGCTTTATTTTCTGATAATCATTGTCCTGTTATTTTCTTAGCTGTTGAGCCTATTGCCTCTTATAATTTTCAATGCCTGTGTTAACTTTAATGTCTTTTCTATTCTGGATATATCTTCATCATTCATGCATGCTACCCATAGGGCTGTTCCATGAAAATGAAGAATAAATAATATATTTTTCTTGTTTTTGTTGTTGCTTGAAGCAGGGCCTCATATGTGTCCTAGGTTAGGTTGGAATTTTCTACATAGCCCGATATGGCATCAGAATTAGACTTTTTTTTTTCACATAAATTTATTTTTATTTTTTTAACAAATATAGAACCCTGTCCCCCCACCCATTCCCCCACCCCGCCAGAACTCATGCGTTCTGCCAAACATGCTATTCATCTCTTTCTCAGTCTTTCTCAATATTCTCCATGAGGAAGTTGACTGTTTTGAGCAGAAGTTCACTGTTTCAGTCAGTTCTTCGATGCAGTCCTTTCTATTGTTGTTGTTGTTTCCAATATGCATCACGCCCAACTGCTTTGGACAAAAGCTCAGGGGGCCCTACACAAGAAATACTTACAACTAGGTAATTGGCACTAGCATCCACAGATGAGGGATACCATTCATCGTTTGTTTTTCTGGGACTGTGTTACTTCACTCAGCATGATGTCCTCTAGCTCCAGCCATTTTCCTGCAAAGCTCATGATTCCATCTTTCTTTACTGCTGCATAGAACGATCTGTGTAATGGTGCCACATTTCTGCCTCATCCACTCATCAGTGAGGGGCATTGGGGTTGGGTTCCATCTCCTTGCATTGTGAAGGAGTACTGCAATAAACATGGGGCAGGTGCACATAGTATCTCTGTGATTGGGGTAGTTTGGGTGTATAATGCCAGAGAAGTGGTATGGCTGGTCGGGTGGAAGTTCATTCCAGGCTTCCAGGGTTCTCCCAGCACTGCCTTTTCCATAGTGGCTGTACGAGTTTACATTCCCACCAACGTAGACTTTTTATGAGCCACAGGCCAAACTCAACTTTGAAAATAATCTAGGCATCTAGTTGGGTTTTTTTTTTGTTTGTTTGTTTTTTTATCTTCCAACAACCTCTTGGGTCCTAGGATTACAGGAGTGTGAAGCTACATGTGGCTATGAACTGATTTGGGAACAAATATTTTGAAAGGGTGATGTTATAACTTGAAGAAATAACAAAGCCATCAATAAAAAATATATACAAATGCGTAATAAAAATGAATAGTTAAAAAAAAGTAAATGAAAATAAAGAGGTAAATTCTTGGGCTATATTTGAATACATGCATTTTCCCCATATGCCAAGCCTGATCCGATGATAATTTTGATAAATGCTATAATCTGATACATTTAGCAAATGTCATGAAAATAATGTGTAAATCCTCTTTTATCATTACACTTTACTATTTTCTGATTTGCTTTAATATCAAACAGAACAAAGTGAAAAGAGGTATCTGTCTAAAATAAAGAATTTTGAAACAGAAATATACACGCCTAGAACCAAGAGACAGTTGTAACCAATCACTGTTTTTTTTTTTTTTTTTTTTTTTTTGGTCTTTTTGAGACAGGGTCTCCCTGTAACCCCAGCTGTCCTGGAACTCACTCTGTAGACCAGGCTGGCCTTGAACTCACAAAGATCGGCCTGCCTCTGCCTCCCAAGTGCTAGGATTAAAGGCGTGCGCCACCACGCCCGGCTTCCATTCACTTTAAAGCTGATACTGGATGATAAAGGAACATGCTGCATGATCTTTAACCTCAAGAAGGACTTGGAGGATTCTGAGTAATGCAAGAATAAAGGAATGAGATTCATGTTCTACTGAGCTGCTGGATTCATTCCATGGAAGTGTGTCTTTCTGTTTAGTTGCTCACATCAGTGCAGCTTTTACCCCCAGGAGCTGACCCTAGGTCCAGAGTATTCAGAAGGAGTATTCAAAGTATTGATGCCTTCTGTAGGAAAGCAAATTGGAGATGTTCTGCCAGCATTCAGCAGTCCTAGGATTCTGCCCTTCCTGGTGTCTTCTTGAACTGTGGTTCATTCCTGTTCTGTTTTTTTGCTTGGAATGTGCTCATCATTATCTGACCATTTTTTTTTCCTTGTATCCTTTACTGATTAGTCATTTTCCCCAGGAAATGTCAAGTACATAATAGATCACCAGTTTATTGTTTTATTATTCTCATTATTAAGAATTAATAGGCTACATGGGAGCGTCTTTACACTTTTTATGTAGCTTGCTTGAACTTTTTTTTAATATAATTATTCCTATAATGACAGCCAACCTATTTTCATTGACATATCTTGTACAGTTCATTTAATAATTGGCAAAACTACATTGATTCACAAACACAAAAACAAACAACACACAGAGAACATTTTACAGACCTTGGCACCAGTAAGCCAAGCCAATCAAAAGACACAATCTGCTGTTTTAATCTACTACCACATGACTAATGGAAAATTACTGAGCCTCACTTTAACCTTGACATTCCTACCAGTGCAAGTTTCACAAGAGATTAGGCTTGTGTATGTAATAGAACACTCATGTAAAAAACAAACCTTAAATAAGTATATCAGAAGGTTCTACTTATTTTGTTTTGTTCTTATTTCTGCAACTAGAAATGAGCTAAAATAATTACACATGGCTCATTGTTGTAAAAAATACCTCAAGGAATCTTCGGGATTCCTTGTTGGGACTCAATGAAAAGTTATTTTATAGTTGGAAACACTGAAGCTGCTATCAAACAAGACTGAAGTAAATTTCTCTTTAACTATGTGGGAACAATGCTGGGCATGGTGGCTCACGCCTTTAATCCTAGCACTTGGGAGGCAGAATCAGGCAGATCTCTGTGAGTTTAAGGCCAGCCTGGTCTACAGAGTAAGTTCCAGGCCACCTGGGGCTACAGGGAGACCCTGTCTCAAAAAGACCAAAAAAACACAAAAAAACAAAAACAAAAAACAAAAAAACTATGTGGGCACATAGCTATGTGTAGTAGTGAGTTTCAAGATTTTTTTTCATTACTAAGCTGTAATATAATCCATCCTAATATCTGTAAAGAAATTGCATTCTTTAGGGCCAATGTTGTGGTCATTTCTTATCAGAAATATTTGCTATTGTACTTTTTGTGCAATTATCTCCCACTCTCCTGAAATATTCATTATAGACTAATTTATGTGCACATGCATATTATCTATAATTAAATCTTATTATAGTTGAGGGTTAATAATTTTTTGTATGAAGTTTCTCAGTATGAGTGGTTTACATAAAGTAAAAAACACTTTGTGAACATAAAGACCAAAGTGCCAACAGATAGTGTGTTCTATAATTTCTATAGTTGTTATCATAGTTAATCATATAAACTTTATGCTGATGATGATTCTTTTTCCAGTTGGCACAAATTATTTCAAATTTCCACTAATGGATTTTGCATATTAAGACTATGTAGAAACTAGATGAGAAATGATAGTAATTTCAACTGTCCTCTCAATATTTTCTGAAATAATAGTAAAAATGAATTTTGTTTTGAATAAATAACTTGGGAAAGCATCTTTGATCATTTTGGCAGTTGTAGATCTCCAGAATAATTAATGAGATGTACAAACAGTCTATTCCTCCATTGTGGCAAATCAGCCTGTCAGATGTTCTCAAATTGAAATGTAGCCCTGTGGTAATACTTCTCTCCTGGGACTCAAAGTAAAATAGTGAATTCAAGTGTTCTTTGTGTATTTTCTTTTTTTTTTGGAGGGGGGGGCTATTTTCAAGTTACATGGATATTTTCCTTACTCTGTTTATATACCTTTAACTGTTTAACTTGAACTGAGAAGATAGCTATCATACAAGTGAATGAAAGCAAAGAACCTAAATTTTGTATTTATCAGGAAACTTGAAAATTCAGTTTATCACAAACCCCATTGCCTAAAGCAGAAGGGAATAATAAATAATTCTTGACCAAATAAAACAATCTTAAACAAAAGTAGAATATTTTACCTGAGCCATGCTGTTTTTCTTAAGATAAAAAATGATAAAGGGTGAAATATGACAAATTCATCAATTTCACTCATCTTGCAATAGTCAGCATTTGTCTTTAAAATTAACTGTTTACACCAGGCATGGTGGCGCAGGCCTTTAATCCTAGCACTCAGGAGGCAGAGGCAGGTGTATCTTTGTGAGTTCAAGGCCAGCCTGGTCTACAGAGTGAGTTCCAGGACAGCTGGGGCTACAGGGAGACCCTGACTCAAAAAGACAAATAAATAAATAAATAGATAAATAAATAAATAAATAAATAAAATTAACTGTACTGATGTATTTACCGTCCACCTCCCTTGCCACTAACACCCCCCCACACACAGAGCACATGCACACATACACACTCACACACATGAACATGAACTCTCTTTCTCTTTCACACACACACACACACACACACACACTTGTGTTAAATTCTTACACGCATTTGTGTCTCCCTATCACACTCATGAAGCTTATTCTAAAAACGAAATGAAGGGTATAAAACTTATTTAAGCAATAACATGGAAATTATTATCCACTAAGGAGAGCATGTGGGTTTGACTAGAGTACTACATTGATAGACTGCTCCTCTACTCCACTGATAGGAAAAAAGAATGTTACCTTACCCTCCATTGGATCCCTAACATCAGTTAACACTTTTCTTCATTTCTCCACTCCCTGATAGAAACAGGACTGTTGATATAAAAAATGACAAATTTAATGATTAAAATTCATATAAAATTATTCTAATTTATTAGATTTCTGTTGCTTTCCAGATTTGTGTATTTCTAACATAGCAGTCACTTGTCCTTTTTCTATAACTCACCAACTATACACTTCATCAAAATCTAAGAGAAGCACTCATGAACTGTACATCAACAATATTATGTAGATTTAACTAAAATATTTTAACTTTTATTTGTGTGCTAATTACATTAACAAACTACAAATTTAAAAACCAAAGAGAGGGAAAAGCCAACCAGCATCTTAATATAGTAGAAACTCCTTTAAAATAGCTTCTTTGTACAGACTGACCTTGGGTATTTATAAACTATGCTATCAGTAGAAATAGTAGTCCTAAAACCAGCATTGATTGTAAGATTAGTAAAATCAGTATCAGTAGTAAATAGGAAAGGACAGTTAATAAAAGTGTTTATTAGGAGAATGTAACAGAGTTCAATAATGAAATAATAAGTTCATGCCATGTGCTTTATCTGAGGAGAGACATGAGACACTTGGGTGAGACCAGATCAACAGTCGTTTTTTAATTTGACAATGGTTTGTGAATCAAATATATTTCCACTTGTCCTATGTTCTAGTTTGCTTCAATTGGTGTGACAAAACATTCTGACCAATACCAACTTGGGGAGGAATGGGTTTATTAGTCTTATTTCTCCTAGGTTATAGTTCATCATTTAGGGATCCCAAGATAGGGACTCAGGGCAGGAACCTGGAACTAGGAGCTGAAGCACAGGCCATGGAGGAACACTGCTTACTGACTTGCTCCCCTGGCCCATGCTCAGCCTGCTTTCTTACACAATATACAACAACCTGCCCAGGGGTGGCACCACCCACATTGGCCTGAACTCTCCCACATCACTCAATACTCAGGGAAATACCCCACAGACATGGCCACAGGCCAGTCCAATGGAGGCAATTCCCCAGTTGAGGTTCCCTCAACCCAGATGTGCCAAATTGACACTAAAGCTATCCAATACATCATATAACTATTGTCATATGAACAAATGTGGTTGGTAGTCATTTATGACAATTATGCAATACTTTAGAGAGAAATTTCCTAAGAATCACAGCTCTGTGTAACAACGCTGCCCATATTTTATACCAGAGCTTCCTACAGGAAGGTGCTTCATCTATTAGATTTGTTTTCCTAATAGTTCCCCCCCCAAATAGTTCTTGGCTCCAATATAGTAATCCTATTAATTACATATGCTGTGTGTCTATAAAAGTAGTAAGAGATATGGCAACTTTATTTATGTAGTTTTGGGGTATAATAAAATATTTTTATTACTTCATGAGAATTTCTTACAACATATTTTGATCATATTCAGATACCCTCTTCCAACTCCACACATTCCTAACTAACCCTGCTGAAGATTTCATGCCTTCTATTATTTTTTAATAGCCTACGTAGTCTAATTTGTGTTCTTCCAATGCTTCGGGTGTGGGTCCATTCCCTGGAGATTGGTCAACCTACGTAGTGTCACACCCTTAAAGAAAATTGGTTCTTACTCTGAGGGTAGCAATTAGTTGCCAATAGTTCCTCAAGTTCTTGCCCGTGTCCCCAGTCCTTGCCTGGTTTTTGTCTGGTTTGAGCTTATTCAGGTCAGGTTTATGATATTTGTCATATTGAGCAAAGATATCCTTGACCAACTAATGAGTGATTTATCATTCTGAAATGACTCTGAGGCTGAATTATTTTAATGTTTCCTTTTTTTTTTTTGTCTTTTCAGGACAGGGTCTCCCTGTAGCCCCAGCTGTCATGGAACTCGCTCTGTAGACTAGGCTGGCCTTGAACTCACAAAGATCCACCTGCCTCTGCTTCCCAAGTGCTAGGATTAAAGGCATGTGCCACCATGCCCAGCTGCATATTTTAATATTTTCGAGAATGGCTCTTAACTGCTGAGTTCACTCTCTGGCCCTTGAAAATGTGTTACTAATGAATGACTTGATAATAGAGATCAGCAATGACTCTAAAAATAGAATCAAGATGCTGATCAAAAAGGCATAAATCTGAGCCCAGAGAGATGGCTCAGTGGTTAAGAGCACTGGCTGCTCTTGCAGAGGACCTGGGTTCAATTTCAAGCACCCACATGGCAGCTAACAACCATCTGTAACTCCAGATCCAGGGCAATCTCATACCCTCTTCTGACTCCATGGGCATTGCATGACACAGGCACCTTTACCTACACGCAAACAATGTACTCATAAACATAAAATAAAAATAAAAAATAAAAAAATCAAATATTGTTAAGTGAAATAAAGCAATGGAAGTCAAGACAAGAAGTAAAGAATGAGGAGGCTATTACTTTATGTGAACCTTTCAGAGATTGTTATTTCAGTGGGGATCAGATTAAAGCTTAAGAGGCTAAGGTGTGCTTATCTGAAGAAAACGTCTGCCAGAGGAGCAGCAGCGGCTCAGGGGTAGAGAAAGCCAGGCATCTTCCAGCATGGACTTACTCAAGAGGCCAGTGTGGTTTGATGAATGAGCCAGAGAGAGGGAAATCAGAGCTGAGGTCTGAGAGCTGGTGTTCAGGTCACCAGTCCTTGTTATTCCTACCAGGCAACTGGTGCTTCATGGTCCTCAAGGCAGCCTCCAGCCAACAGCCTTTAAGGTCCTGAGTGCTTAGTCTGAGAGATGGAAGAAAATGATTCGTGTTAATAATCTGTAGACATTTGGGGAGCCCATTAGACAGTCAAGTTACAGCTCAACTACACAGTTGAGTACTCCACAACCTCGCTGATCTACTGGTCATTGCCTCAAAAACTCTAAGCAAAAGATCTAGCTGAGCTTTGCCCAAACTCTTAGCATAGGGACATGACTTAGCTGCTAAGCTGTGGAAATTATTTTATGCAGCAAATGACAGATAATATGGTTTTCATCAAAATATAGACAGTTCTTAGCACATAGAACTAGATAGATAAAAGTCACTGAGAATACAATGGCCACGAACCATCATTTCAATTTGGGCTATAAATTGCTTTTCAGTTAATTAAAAAAAAAAAAGAGTCTAGCCTGGTGGCACACACCTTTAATCCTAGCACTTGGGAGGCAGAGGCAGGCAGATCTTTGTGAGTTCAAGGCCAGCTTGGTCTACAGAGTGAGTTCCAGGACAACTGGGGCTACAGGGAGACCCTGTCTTGAAAAGACCAAAAAAAAAAAAAAGAGTCTAACTGCTGTTTCTGAAACCTAAATCCAGCTTCTCAGAACATAAATCTTAATGGCAAGGGTAGATAAAAGTCTACTTATAAACAAAGTAAATGTAACCCAAAGAATTCAAGGTGCTTAGAGTAAGCATGTGGAAAAGTCAAGGGAAATGATCAATACAGTGATCAGGGAAGGACCAGGGATGGTTGCCAATCATATTGATCATGATGCAGTACTGATGGAAAGCTGGCCAGATTACTTCATGCTTGATCTGTAATGAACAAAATCTAGCTCCCTTGAAAGAAAATGCATGATTCTGCAAAATTCTAAATGTTAATAAACAGCATAATAGACTCTGAACCCTCAAGGAAGTTGATGATGTGTACACTTCTTAGCAGGAGAGTTGACTGAGCTCACAGCCCCAGCTTTGTGAGGAGTGTGACCACTCTACATAATTTTACAGTGGAGGGCTTTTTCTTGTCTTTCAGTCAGACATCCATGGGAATCTTCTCTTTGCTTACAATCCAGGAAAGGGGGGGGGTGGATAATAGCCTACTACAGAAGCCTTGTAATCCTTGATTTTGTAGCCTCGGTTACAATAAGTAGAGTGTGTTTGTGAACGTAGTTAAATCATTCTAGTTTCCTCTTAGGCAAATGAGTGGGGGGAAGTAGTGGACTTGGACTAAGCAGCTACCGTTTACTTTATTAGTTCACTAGTCTATTAGCTGTACATCTAAAATGGGATACTAAGTACTTGGTGCTGATCTCATTCTGTCAGAATGGCTTTATGCACTCTGGAGCTGAACTGTGGGTAGGCTGAGGCAGTGATGAAAGAGATGAAAATTACCTTTTACTCAGAAAATGAACAGCTCCTGACCAAAGAGAAAGCTCCAGAAGGTACATGGTTTGGGGAAGAAAACCACATAGAATGAAAGTTGATTTTGTTCTTCTGGAATAAATATCTTCAAAAAGAATGAAGGCAATTCTGCTTCTTTGCCCAAATATTCTGTACTGGATAGCTTTAGTGTCAACATGACACATCTGGGACAAGGGAGCTTCAATTGAGGAATTGCCTCCATTGGACTGGCCTGTAGCCATGTCTGTGGGGTATTTCCTTGATTGTCGAGTGATGTGGTGCCAACTGTGGGCAGGTTGTCCTGAACTGTGTAAGGAAACAGACTGAGCATGGGCCAGAGGAGCAAGCCAGCAAGCAGTCTTCCACCATGGCCTGTGCTTCAGCTCCTGCCTCCATGTTCCTACCTGCCCACCCTGAGTTCCTACCCTTGGGCTCCCTCAGTGATAAACTGTGACCTTCCCCCCCCAAGTTGATATTGGTCAGAGTGTTTTGTCACAGAAATTGAAGGCAAACTTGAATATAGATTATGTAATGAATTAGGATGATTTATATACCTGAAATAATTCAAAGTGGAGCAGAATATTAATTAATTTTTATGAAGTTATTTTAGAAAAAATATAATAAACGAATTTAAAATTGCATCTTGCATATTAACCATTTTATATGGTAATTAATCCAGAAGATAAACCTTTTATGTTTGGGGTAGGATATGATGCTCTGTAATTACAATTACAGCAAGTCTTTTAAAAATGTTATACTTGGGGGCTGGAGAGATGGCCTAGCGGTTAAGAGCGCCGACCGCTCTTGCAGAGGACCCGGGTTCGATCCCCAGCACCCACATGGCGGCCGAGAGCCGTCTGAAACTCCAGTTCCAGGAGAACTCCAGTTCCAGGGGAATCCGAGACCCTCTTCTGACCTCCGCGGCATTGCACGACACGGGTGCACAAACCTGCATGCAGACAGTACATTGATATACATACCGAAATAAATAAATAAAAAAAAATAAAAAAGTTATACTTATTTTTATTTTATGTGTATTTAGTGCATTCCCTGAATGTATACAAGTGCACCCCTTTCGTGCAATGTCCATGGACATCAGAAGAGGGCTTTAGATTCCCTTAGAACTGGAGTTACAGACAGTTGTTAGTGCTGGGTGCTGGGAATTGAACAGGAGGCCTCTGAAAG
The DNA here is from genome assembly GCA_009823505.1 of Rhizomys pruinosus. Lineage (NCBI taxonomy): Eukaryota > Metazoa > Chordata > Mammalia > Rodentia > Spalacidae > Rhizomys > Rhizomys pruinosus. The sequence continues at coordinate 206,028 of VZQC01004828.1, forward strand.
AACAGCCAGTGTTCTTAACCACTGAACCATCTCTCCAGCCCCCCAATTCCAGAAGCTCTTAAGGTAGAGGTAGGAGAATATCCAAGCTAGCCTGTTCCTCTTAACAAAGCAAAGGGATGGGTATGTATCTCAGTGATAAAACGTTTGATATATGCAAGGTTCTAGGACCAATCCAGAAATATAGTTTCTATATTATTTTAGATGATGAAATAATAAATGCCTGTAAAATTCTACATTTCAGAGCTGGAAAGCTGGTCAGGCAGTGAAAAGTGATGATAACTCTTGCAGAGACCACAGGTCAGTTCCAAGCATACACATCTGGTGGCCTACAACAGCCTGTAACTCCAATTCTTAAGGATCTGATGACCTCGGGTATCTGTGGGCAATATATATATGTATATATATACATATATATATATATATCACATAAACTCATTCTGGTGTATATAAATATACATAAAATTAAAATATTAAAATTCTGTATTTAATTTTGTCATACTTATGAAGCTTTTAAAATGAAAATTGTCACAATCAGTAATAATCTTTATTTTGAACTACTTCTTTTAATTTTTATTTATTCTTGTATGTGTATGAATGTACTGCCTGCATGTAGGTCTGTTCACCTGTGTTGTGCGATGCCTTGGAAGTCAGAAGAAGGTCTCGGATTCCCTGGGAACTGGAGTTCTCCTGGAATTGGAGTTACAGACGGTTCTTAGCTGCCATGTGGGTTCTGGGATGGAAACTGGGTCCTCTGCAAGAGCAGTCGATGCTCTTAACTGCTAGGCTATCTCTCCAGCCCCATATTTTGAACTACTTCTAAAAGCAGTTTTTTTCTTTTGCTTTTCAATATAATAAAATAATATGAAACTTTTATTAAAAATAAGAATGAAGCTAATTGAGTCATTCTAATTCACTTATTGAAGTATTACTCAAAGGGATTCTGGAGTGACATGGAAAACAATTTCATGAAAATTGAAAATCAAAGATATAGAACTATAAATACATTGTATACACCCAGTTTTCAAATAAATTTCCAAAATATGAGCTCTCATATGATTGTTTTCTCTTCAAATGGCTTCTGCAAATTCTAATATTATCTTTAAAATAAACTCAATATATGTGATCACCACTCCAGGAATGTGAAAGTTAAAATTTTAAACTACTATGATATATTTATCACCACTGACAATGTAACTTCCCAATTATGGAACTTAGAGATTGTTCAAGGAAATGTTATATGGTTGGTATACGGTTATAGATAATGAACTGAACAATAAGCTATAAGATTAGTAATATTAACTTTTACATGTAATTCACTTCCATGTCTCCTTCTTTCATTCCTTTTTCTTTCTTTCCTTCCTCTTTCTTTCCTCTTTCTATTTCTTCCTCCCACTTCCCTCCATCCCTCCCTCTATCTCTTTCTTTTCTCTTTCTTTCTCTCTTTCTCTTTCTTTCTTTCTTTCTTTCTTTCTTTCTTTCTTTCTTTCTCTCTCTTTCTCTTTCTTTTCTTTCTTTCTTTCTTTTTTGTGTATTTGTTACTCTTGATGTGTGTCATTGTATATCTGTTCATGTGGAAGTCAGATGTTGACATCAGGTATATTTTCTTGATCATGCTCCACCCTTAATGAGCCAGGTTCTTTCACTGAACCATTGACTTGGCTATGATGGCTGTCCACTAAGCTTTAAGGATCTACTTTTCTCTGATTATTCCAACACCCAGATTACAGTGTGTGCCTCCATGCTTGACTTTTTACATAATGTATGTGTATGAGTGTTTTGCCTGCATGTGTGTAAGTATGCCACATGTGCACAATGCCCTCAGAGGCCAGAAGAGGGCATCTGATTCCCTAGAACTAGAATAATGGCTGATGGTTAGCTGGCATATGGGTGCAGCAATAACTGCTGATCCATGTCTTGAGCCCCCATGCCTGACTTTAAATGTGAATTTTGGATATCAAAACTCAGATTTTCATGCTATGAAGCTGGCACTTTGCTACTTTATCATAGCCCCAAGTTCCTTATGATCTAAGCTGTACTATCTGAAATGTAATAATTATCACATTTGATATGTGTTAGTCACTTTTCTGTTGTTGTGATAAAAGCACCATGAGCAAGGGAACTTATAAAAGGAAGAGTTTATTTGAGCTTACGATTGACGGTTCCAGGGAATCAGAGTCCATTGTGGCGGGAAGCATGGTGGCTGGGGCTGGAGCAGCAAGCTGAGAGAGTCACATCTCGCAATGAGCACAGGAAGCAGAGAGAGAGAGAGACACTGGAGACTACAAAGCTTGTTAAACTCACTAAGCCTTCCCCCGCAATGACATACTTCCTCCAGCATGGCCACACCTTCTAAGACCTCCAAGAACAGTGCCACCAACTGGAGACAAAATGTTTGAATACTTAAAGCCTATGGGGGACACTCTCATTCAAACCACCACACATAGATTAAAGTCCTGAGAAATGAGTGCCTTTAATGTTCTAAGCACTTATAGAAATATTCAAATGAACTAATCATTGATCACTTTTGTGTTTCTAGTCAGTAGAAGTTTAAGATAGAGTATTAGTAACGTTTTTCTACAATCTTATAATGTGATTGGACAAAGTAGGACATTCTGACTCATTCTCTTGATGGGGTGATGCTTCACTTGGCTTGAGCACCATCCTGACAACTTTTGATAAGACATCTTTGATAAGGCAGGGATGAGCCGACCAACCACCTTTTCTCCAAAATCCAAAGAGATTTCATACCCTAAGGCCCTCTTTGAAGTCCTGGGCAGAGAATGTGTTGCACCTCCATACTACCAACACACCCTAAGTTTCATTGTCCCCATGAAGGCTAGCACCTGACCCTTCCATACACTCTCCAACCCCCATTTCCTCCTTAGGAGCACGGTAGTGTTAGTATAAAAGGCCCTGACTGTTGCCAATAAAACGAATTATTCCCTTGGAATCAATCTCAGGTTAGTTCTTACACTGACCCATCTCGTGCTCACCCCTCCCCCTTCTGGCTCTCACCTAAGCCTCAGAGACCATGCTTGTGGTAACAGAGAAGAAGCAATAGCAATATTCTCTCAGCTGTAATTACTGTTGATTCTCATGCTTAGAACCCTTGAATTCAGTTTCCAAACACATAAATTATGATTCATAGTGTTAGTATTAAATATGATATCTTGTACCTGAGAGTCAGGTGTGGATTTTGGATATATTAATGTTCTATTTAGTGTACATGTTTTACTGTAGGCAGTATTTCTCAAATTGCCTGATTACATTTCATTTTCTTTAGCATTATGCTGATTGTATGAGGTATGAGACAAAAACTGAGATGAAGGACAACAGATAATGATCCCTTACACCCTGTAAAATGTGTCAGTTGCATAGTTATCTCACAACTTAGAATTCATTATATTTGCTCACCTTCTAAATGTTTAACTGCCTTCTAGGTTTTTGGCCAGAGTATCCTTAGGTGGAAGGTGTGACAGGCCATTCATTAATATCCAAAATATGTTGTTTAAATCTAAGTTACGAAAGAGTGACAACACCTTGCTTTGGTCTAGTATTAAATAGCAGTAAAGGATTTCTTGCAAACACACTGTGAAACTATGTGAATTATATTAAGAATTATACATGTACTATGTGTCTGCTCTTCAATGTTGAGTATAAGGTTTCAATTTTTTAATCTCTCATTCAATAATTCGCTGGTTTATAACACCAAATTAAAAGTATAAAATTTATTTGTCACATATACAGTGCTTCTTTAACTTTACAATGCTTTGTGTAAACTCCCCAAAGTATAAAATAGTTATTTAGCTAATAGTTTTTTGTGATTTTCCTAAACTGTTCAAAAAACTAAATCTGTCATGAACAAAGAGGCTGCTCTATTCTTTGCTGCTTTTACTGTGTCAGCATTTTCCTGTACCTTTTCTTTCTTATTCTGTTATTTCAACTCAGGATTCTTGACTATATAATTGGGATGAACCATCTGAATTTGAAATTTCTGCAGTTTCTTTCACTCAGTGCAAATTAATATAAGGAAAATCACAATGGGAGTGGGCAAATGTTTATGGTGCTGGGAGTATATGTCTTTGGAAATCCAATGAATAACACTACATGTCATTTTTTTTTTCTGTTGAGACACAAGATAAATCAGAATTCCTAGGCAAACCTTTGTCAGTATAAACATTATACTTAGCTTTATCAAGTTTCAAAGAGCAATTCATCTAAGGTGAATCACCTTATAGGCATTAATATTTTCTGTGAAGTAACATTTATTTTACAAAGAAGACATAATATTTCTACCTGAACATATACAGAGCATATTCTTTCTTGATTAATCAGTTTGTCTTTAGAGCTTAAAAAATGATCATTCAATCAAATTACCTCCATGTTTTATTTATGTAAGTTCATAGTTATTATATGAGTAACTTATCTTGACAACATGGTCCTCTAATGTTTTCTTCCTGGCTTACAAATGCTCAGGCTATAAGGTTGGTGACTGTTTAAATTTTAAAAAAATGTATAAGTAAATATTTGACAACAATAATTATGTTCTGTGTTCATATAAATGATTAACTCAATACTCAAGAATTTCTTTGCTCATGTTTTGTTTTTAATTAAAGGGGTTATTATACAGGGATGAGGCACACAAGTGGAAGTCAATGTGAAAACCTGTGTTTACTTTCTTGTACTGTTTGCATGTGCATAAGTGCACCCAAGTTGTGCAATATCCAATTGAGGCATTCTCCTAGAACTAGAATTACAGATAGTTTTTGGCCACCATGTGGGTGCTGCTGCAAGAGCAGCCAGTAGTTTTTAACTTCTGAGTGATCTCTCCAGTCCCCAATTTTTATTAGCACATCTTAATTGTACATAATGGGTTTCATACACACATGGAATGTATTCTGGTCATTTTTAGCATTGCATTGCCGGCTTTTATACTCCTTTGAAATTCTTTCTTTTTCCAAAATAGGTGGCCTTTTACTTTCAAGTCTTTTGTAGATTCCACATAGGATAGAAAATGTTCAACAATCATCTTTCTGATTCTGTCTTATTTCTTCTAACAAAGTTATTGATCTTCAGTGCTATACATTTTCCTGAAAATTACATAATTTTATTCTTCTTTGTAACTGAACTATACTCTATTGTGCATTTATATCATATTTTGTTTATTTATTCATTGACAAACATATAGGCTGCTTCCAAGTTGACTAGAGGTAATAGTGTCAAAATAAACATGAGTGTGCAGGTATCCTGAGTATATGCTGACTTTGATTCTTTCAGATATATTCCCAGAAGTGACATAGCCTGATCATATAAGAGCTCCATTTTTAATTTTTTGAGGAATCTCTTTACTGAGTTCCATAGTTGCTCTACTAATTTATATTCCATATATATATATATATATNAAATATATATATATATATATATATATATATATATATATATATATTAGGATATCCCCGTTGGCATCTATCTAGAAGCTCAATGTAGTTTTTATTCCATTTCCCTGATGGCTAAGGATGTTGACCTTCATGCATTTAGTCATCATTTGTACTTCTTTTTAGAACTGTGTGTTCATTTCCTTTGCTCATCTATCAACTGGATGTTTAGTTTTTTCAGTTATTTATATAGTCTGGATGTGATGGTTAATCCTGGTTGCCAACTTGACTGGACTAAGGATGAACAAATAAGAGAAAAAGGATCTTTGGATTGGACTACCTCAACCCGGATGGCCCACCCCAAATGTGGGCATTACCTTCTGCTGGCAGGAAGTTATAAAAGGCCATGGCAGAGGGAGCTGGTCCCTTTTTTCCTGCGGCTTGTCTCTCTCTCACTGGTGAGTTTGTCTTGCTGCTGTGATCAACCCTTCGGATCCCAGCGTGTACTGAGACAGGCAGATCTCGTGGAATCCATCCGGCCTTGAGCACCAGATTGGGACTACTGAGACATCCAGCCACATGGACTAAGCAGTTCCCTGGATTCTCAGCCTCTCCATTGCGGCATGGCTACTGTTGGACTACTTGAGCTCTGTCACATGAGCAAATCAATAAGTTGTGTATAGCTATATATTTCATCCTGTCGCTTCTGTTTCTTTAGAGAACCCTGACTAATACACTGGATATTAATTCTATGTTGGAAAAATAGCTGGAGATAATTTTCTCCCATATTTTAGGCTATGTCTTTATTCTGGTCCTTGTTTTCTTTGCTGGGAAGAAGATTTTTAAATGAATTCAATTCCATTTGTCTGATCTTATCAATATTTCTGAGGTACTGGAATCCTATTTAATAATCTATATTTGTCATTAAATCATAAAACACTTTTCTGATGATACTCTGTAGCAGTTTCAAATTTATAGGTATTCTGTTGTAGTCTTTGATCGATTTGATTTGAATTTTGGATGGGGTGACAGATGGGACCCAGTTTCAGTATGCTATATTTCCATATATCCTAAAAGACCCTTCAGATTCCACCAGAAAATCCTGTTATCTGAAAAACTCAGGAAAGTGGCAGAATGAAAAACCTCTTAAAATCAATAGCCTTTCTATTATTATACCAATGATAAACACCAAGAAAGAAATCTGATCCATAATACCTTCAACAAACATAAAATGACTAGATATGATGAAAACAGCACGGTGAAGCAGCTGAAGAGTGTAGAAGATGGAATGACCTCCCATGCTCATGGATCAGCAGCCTTAATAGTGTAAGATGCGGCATTGCACGACACGGGTGCACAGACCTGCATGCAGACAGTACATTCATACACATACAGAAATAAATAAAATTTTTAAAAAAAGAATGGATATTACAAAACAACGATATAACAGATTCAGCATAATCCCCATGAAAATTCGAATGACATTATTTATAGAACTAAAAAAAATAATCTTTGGGCTGGAGAGATGGCCTAGATGTTAAAAGCGCCAACTGCTCTTGCAGAGGACCCGGGTTCGATCCCCAGCACCCACATGGCGGCTGTGAACCATCTTTAACTCCAGTTCCAGGGGAATCCGACACCCTCTTCTGACCTCCGAGGCACTGCTCGACACCGGTGCACAAACCTACATGCAGTCAGTACATTCATACACATAAAAAAAATAAATAAAAAATTAAGAAATAATCTTTAAATTCATATAGGAGCACAAAAGACCCCCAAAAAGCAAAATAATTCTCATCAAAAATAGTAATGCTGTGGAGATTTCAATGGTGCAAGCTTCCCTATTGTGTCTAAAATGCATTGATGAGAATGCACGGAGCATGCGTCTTATCCCTTTGGCGCTTATATTCTTTCTGTCCCCCTTCCACAATGTTCCCTGAGCATAGATGTGGAAGTTACACTGCAGATGTATCACTTAGTGCTGGGCACCTTACAGTGACTTGTTTTCTTTGTTTGACCAGTTACAGAATAGTTACCGTCTTCAGCTGTTGCAAAGAGAAGCTTCTTTGATGAGTAGTGAGACCTAAACTTGTCTGTAACTATAAGGTTACCGATTTAGAATACAGTAAGGTATTTCATTGGTCTAGGGAAAAGGCAAAAGTAGTTTCCTCTCTAGGGTCTATGTCTCTCCAGTGAATAATATATATTCATATTCATAAATGTAAGTGTGTGTATGTAACAATAATGATAAAAGAAAATTAGGATCAAAATTAAGATCAAGAAAATGAGAGAGAGTGTGAGACATGGAAGAAAGTGGAGAGGGACTGAGTGGGATGGAAATAACACAAATACAATAGCCATGTGTGAAATTCTCAAAAGTAAAATAAATAGAATTGGTGGAGGCATCACAATGCATGATTTCATATTACAGTACAGAGCGACAGTAACAAAACTAACGTGGTGGTGCCACAGATGGCGATATGTGCACAAAAAAAAAGGAACAGAAAACCCAGAAATAATTCCATGTTACTACAGCTATCTGAATTTTGTTAAAGAGGCTAAAAGCTTTTGTTGGAAAAAGGACAATTTCTTTAAAAGATAGAGCTATGAAATCTGGATATGTACTTTTGAACACCTATGAGTGGGATTGTTTTCCTATGTTGAGAGAAATAGTCTCAAAATTTCAAAAGTTTCTTAAAATCCTACATCTACCAGTAAATATTTAAGACCATTTGGCATTTGCTGACAAAATTTTCAGAAATCAATTCAAATAAGACTGAACAATCGACAAAAAAAAATTTTTTTTTGGTCTTTTCGAGACAAGGTCTCCTTGTAGCCCCAGCTGTCCTGGAACTCACTCTGTAGACCAGGCTGGCCTTGATCTCACAAAGATCCACCTGCCTCTGCCTCCCGAATGCTAGGATTAAAGGCGTGCACCACCAATCCCGGCCGAAAATATTTTTTATTAAAAGAAGCAGTAATCTCTAATTAAAAACCCCACACTATGACGACACGGGTGCACAAACCTGCATGCAGACAGTACATTGATACACATACCGAAAAAAAAAAAAAAACCCACACTATGAAACTTTATTTTGTGAACAAGTCATAAAAATTATCGTGCAAAAAAAAAATTCATTGTGCAAAATTCCTTTCAGACTATTTAGTTAAAGTATATATGAAACATAAATGAACTGTGTTTAGATATGGGTCCCATGCCCAGGATATCTAATCATGTATATGCATGAACATCTAATTTTTATTATTTTTATTTTATCCGTATGAGTGTATTTATTGACTGTATGTATGTAAGTACATCTGTGTCGTGCAATTCCCATGGAGGTCAGAAGAGGGCATTGGATCCCCTGGAACTGGAATTAAGGACGGTTGTTATTTGCCATGTTTGTGCTGGGAATCAAACTTGAGTACTACTCCAGAGCAGCCAGTGTTCTAACCACTGAGAGATCCCTCTAGCCTCTGGGAATTTCTAGTCTTTAAGAGATTTTTTATTCAGAGTTAGGGCAAACAACACCAGAAAATCTGTCTCCACTGGTCATTGACATACATATATACATAATATATAATATTATTTAAATTATACAATCCAGATGGAATGGCCATAATCACTCTTCTAATTAAATTTCCTCAGAA
>VZQC01004828.1:215380-273837 GCA_009823505.1 Rhizomys pruinosus
GGAGGTTTTCCTTTTTTTTTTTTTTTTTTTGCACCATTCCTGGAGGTACTGCAAAACCAGGTCAATGCGTGGAGTAGGTGGAGCAAGCTCCTATTCCAGCTCCTACTTCCAAAAATCCATTTAATATATTGTCCTCAGATAGATGACCTATCAGATATTAAACTGATAAGAACAGAACTACACTTGATCTTAGCCAAAAGGCTGAGAAGCCACGGAGGTTTTCCATTCTTGTGAAGGCTATGTGTGAGATGACACTGATCTGAGTGATCCTCAGTGTTACTCTTGTCTGGTGCTCTCACTGCAAGGCTCTTTATCCAATTTCACAGATGATAACTTCCACTTTGTAAACCATTGGTTATCAATTAAAACAAATCACCCTGAACTAACTCTTGGGTGATTGTAATTAATCTTTATGCAGTCTAACCCCTATTTGATGAACTGATCTGCATCAAAGGATGGACTATGTACCCAAATCTCATCTTTGGTGTTCTGATAATCAATTTTTGCTCTCATTACAGTCATGCAGAAGAAGGGAGAAAGGAAATGATGTTTATCTCACATATTGACTATCACTCATCACATTGCAAATCATACAATTTTACTAAACTCATTTTCACCTTCACATGCAAGGGCAATGCTGAATAAAAAATAACACAAAGAATTCAGGGAAATATATAAATAATAAAGGAATTAATAAAGATTACTTTAGTTTATAATATATATCATCATATATCTATTCACTTTCACTAATAGAACATGGCAAATTATGTTTTGTAGAAAGTGAATACTAAATCATGTTTCAGACCTTGGATTTAAATTATGCAGCTGCTTCTTAATATTAGATATGTGATTTCATTAAACGGAGACTTCCCAGCTGAGGCACTGCCTTCTGTCCAGGGGACATTTGGCAATTTCTGGAATTAGACTTCTTTATCATGACTTTAGGATGTGCTACTGGAACTTTATGGAAAAATCTTTAGAGTTCTACTGAATCCTGATCCATACACAGGGCAGAGCAGCTGCTCACAACAGTGTATCTGGGGCAAAAGATGAGTAGTGCCTAGCCTGAGAACCTGCGACATAAACAAATCCTCACTGGGAACTTTCTACCTGCAAATGCCTTGCTTAGAAATGATGCCATATAAGGAGAGTATTCAGTATGCTCAAGAAGCTGGAACGTCCAGAGATAAATGGAGTTGAAAGTCCAAATGATGATATTGTCAGTCTGGTTACTATCACAAAACAGAATAAAGCATTTAGACTTAATGAAGCTCAGTTCAAATTTGTTTAGGGGATAGGTAGAAATTTTATCAGCATGGCAGCATCTATATTTTCTTTTCATTTTTTCCAAGTACTTATATTATACATAGCTATAAAATACAAATGGTATGGAAGATTGCTTATGTAAACACATATTTTATATGAGTTTTGAGAACTGAACTCCTGTCTTTTGCAATAGGAGTACATGCTCTTAACTATTGAGTCATCTCTCCATCTCTAAGGAAGTTTGCTTTTAAGAATAACTTTTTTTAAGAATAACTTTTACTTGCTTCTTTGATCACTATGATCACCGATTTCTTATAACCAAGGGGGTATTATTTCTACTTCCTTGAAGATCCAATTAGTTCAGAGTTATCCGATGTGCTAAAAATATGTTTAAATCATATTGTACGGATGAGTTATAATTAATTTAACCAAATTGCTATTGGTAATTATTTACCTTATATTTTTGCTGTTGCTAACAAGTACAATTTCTTTTCTCTTACACAATTAGTTTATTTCTAAAACTAGATAATTTAAATTATATTATAACCACTCCCTTTTTGAGGACTATGGTAGAGACCACAGATGTGGAACTTAGTACTAAATGCATACATTTGTACTATGAAAATAAAGTTGGTTTATCAGAATTTCAATGGAAGGTTTAGATTAAATTACTACTATAATTTATACACTATTATAGGTGCTTTTCCAAAGATTATTCATCATCACCCACCTTCATTCACAGTGCCTTTTCTACTCCTCTCAATCAAAAGAGGAAAACCCTAACCAATTGTGACTAGGATGCTGTCACCTATGCTTTCTTAGTAGCAGCTGTGCTATTATTTTATTGAGGTTTTGTGCATTTCATATAAGATTTCTTAATCAAATTTAGATCCACCCCTTTCTTGCTCCCCACCCCACCAGAGCTCATGCGTTCTGCCATGTGTGTCTTTCATCTTTTTCTGTCTTTTTTTTTTTTAATTTTGGGGTGTAGAAGATTATTGTTTTGGGCAGAAGTTTACTGTTTCAGTCAGTTTTTTGATCCAGTCATTTTGTTGTTGTTCTTTCCAATTTGTATCACTCCAAAATATGCCTACATATATAAAAAATTATGACATCTGAAAATAAACTATAGGTAAATCCCAAAACATGTTCAGAGATTCACATTTTGACAGTAGAGTTGCATTCAGGTAAAGAAAAAAATATTACTTTACATTCCTACATTTCATAGCAAGTTGATGAATAACATCATATTATATTTACTAAAAAAGAAAGAAAAAAGGAATTATTCAATTTGCCTTACAAATATAGATTTGGAGCTAGGATCCACAAATGAGGGACACCATATGTCGTTTGTTTGTTTGTTTGTTTGAGAGTGTGGTACTTCACTTATCATAATGGCTTTCTAGTTCCATCCATTCACCTGCAAAATTCATGATGTAGAATTTCACATTTAGAATTTATTTGCAATTTTTATTTAAAAATATTTTTCAAATTGTTGCCTATGGTAGCTAATCTCTAAGGTAGTCTTCCAATCCTTTCCTTCTGAAACATAGTGCCCTCTGTACTGAACAGTACAGGTACTGAGAAAACTATTGTGTTTAACAGAAGAATCCTAAATCACAAGAAAACATCTCCTACAGGTGGAGATGCAGTTTTGTCGGCACCATTTGTTGAAGATATTGTCTTTTCTCCGGTGTGTACTCTTGGCATCTTTGTCAAATGTCAGGTGGCTGAAATTGCATGCATTCATGTTTGGGTTTTCAGCTATGTTCAGAGTCTTTTGGGCTCCTGGGTTCTTGCTCATATGAACTTACAACAATGGTAAATACTGTTTTTCAACTTTGATGTTTTGGCATAATTTTTATGTATTACTTGATAGTAACAGTATATTCTCCCAGAAATGTATTCCAATTTGTAGTTCTGATAATGGTGTATAGGAGTGCCTCCCTATCCTGTGATAATCACATTTGTAGGCAGGGTCTTCCTGCTGAGCCAAAGCTGGCTTCAAACTCACAATCCTCCTGTCTCCGCCTCCCAAGTACAGGAATTGAAGGCCAAGCCCATCAGACTCAGCTTTGTGATGATTAATCTTTTCTACCTGTCCCGATTGAGAAACGCCTAGGAAAGTAGAAAGCATATTTCTGGACGTGTCTGTAAGAATATTTCCAGAAATTATTGGTGTAGGATAGCATCTGAGGGTGAAGACTGATCTGGAGAGGACTGGAGGCATGAATGAAATAGCAGTGGAAAACAGAGGCAGCAAAGCAGCTCATACACGCTATATTCCTGCTTAGGCAGTGCAGCTCTCAGCTGTTGCAGCCATCTGTGAATGACAGACTCCAGCTTCTGCTGCCTTCAGCATGGAACCCTAACATTGGACCCTCTTCTTTCCAGGCTTATAGTTGCTTAGAATGAGAAGCTGCTAGATTGTGTTTCTCCAGCATATAGCTAGACATTGTTGGACTACCATTCCTCCAACTGTGTAAGACAATGTAATGTATATTTTTATTATATATATATATATGCACAAGTTGCTACCAAAATAAGTAAATGATATGTCATTATAGTTGAATTATTTTCTCTTACTATAAGTGCAACTGAATAGATTTTCATTTGCTTATAATTATTTAATTCATTGTAATAGAACTCTTCATATTCTTTGCTAATTTGTCTACTTATTGGATTGCTGTGCATCTACATAGAGTGTGATTGCTGATATATCTGTCATTATGTGTGCCACCTTGCTACTTTTTGCTTGTTTGTACTTCCTAATATTCACCTCTTTCCTTTGGATTAACAATTTTCAAGATTTAGTTTGCTTTCCACTACTCTATTAAACTTGTCTTATAGAGAAGATTCTAGATGTTGCAATATGGTACGGCTAATTTGTCCTGGGGACTGAATTTATTTTTCACTGCTTTTGCAAATCGACTTTTTTTTTCTTTTCTTTATTTTATTTTATTTTATTTTATTTTTTTGTCTTTTTCCGAGACAGGGTCACCCTGTAGCCCCAGCTGTCCTGGAACTCACTCTGTAGAGCAGGCTGGCCTTGGACTCACAGAGATCTGCCTGCCTCTGCCTTCCGAGTGCTAGGATTAAAGGCATGTGCCACCATGCCCAGATAACAAATTAACTATCTTTTTAAAAAATTATGTATTCATGTTTCCAGCCCCTCAAGTATTCATCTTTTCTCCCTGTCTTTAGACTTCCTGGTAAGTGAGGCATGGGAATGTGGAGACCCGCTAGCCCAGTTACTTTTTTTTCTTACCTATTTTTAATTTTGTGCTTCAAAAGTAGATGCTCAGAGAACCATGTATTATTTCAGAACTGTCAGGGACATGCAACTGGGGGCATCCTGCCTCTGTTCTCCTACCTCTGGCTTATATTAAGGGCAGCCCTTTCATCTGCTTTGTCATTCTGTTGGCAATGGGGTTCAGGTTTCTCTTATAACACTGTTTGGTGGGGAGTGAGAGGAATGTATAATTCTTGACAAAATGGACAATCAGTGTGGATTTATTCAAACTTTTAAGGACTTCAATTTCTGTACTATAGCAGGCAAATTTTTTGAATGTCATTTTGAAAATTGATAACATTTAGGCCATAAAAGAAGTGCCTTTGGGTTGATGGAACAGTGTAAGAGCTGGAAAGAAAAACACAGGGACAAATAGATTAGTAACCTATTTCTCAGCATGGAAAATGAGACATGCATTTTACTAGACACTTGGTACTCATGGATCCTGGGCTGAAGTGTCTATTCTCAAGGATATCACAAAGAAGAAAGGACAGAAATTAGAGTTGGAAGCTGAATGATCCCAGAGATGTATCTAGTTAGGCTGGAGCTGAGGGCTTCTGGAGAAACTTTGAAGTTACTTTAACAAGCATGCTAGGGAGAGGGAACATAGGCAGTTATTGTGGATTCTTGAGAAATGACTTTGGGGTAAGATTGCTGAAAGAGACAACTTTCCTTGGTGAACAAGAATTTCATTTATCTATAACAAAGTATAAATGGCAGAGGGTGAGTGGAACTGGAGAGATGGATCGATGGTTAAGAGTAATGGCTGCTTTGACAGAGGACTGGGCTTGATTCCCAGCACCCATATGGTAGATAATAACTCCAGTTCCAGGGAATCTGTCGACCTCTTCTGACCTCCACTGGCATTGCACGGCATGGGTGCACCAACCTACATGCTAGCAATACACTCATACACATAAAATAAAAATAATAAATAAAAATGTAAAAAGTATAAATGGCTGAATGACCATATGGAAACAGAGTCTTACAGGCTCCTGGGGCCTTGTTCATATGAACTTGTAGCAATAGTGGCAATATGCACAAGACCCATGCAAACTCAAGAGGTCAACACCTCATCATAGAACTGGGGAAATGGGCAACAGGGCCCAACCTTAGGGGAAGAACTATTAGCAGCTGGTTACTGTTGGGATAGGGAGAGTTGATCTTCTTTAAGAGAATAATTCTAGATAGATTGACTAGACCCAAGTGAATGAACATTCACTGATGGATGTCTATGAACACTAACTTGACTTGATAGGCCTTAAAATAAATGACATGGTGCCTGAAATCTGGGTGTGGGGGTGAGGGGTGGAAGTATTTTATGAGTGGGTGTGGATATGGGAAGGTGTACAAAGATGATTAAGATATTTTATATGAAATAGACAAAAATTCAATTAAAGGAAAAATAATAATATTGAAACAAATAAAAAGTATTAATGTACAAATTACACTTAATAATCTTTCTACAGGATAAGGAATTATTTGTTTCTGTGTACTTCTAATGCAGTGAGCAATGAACACAAATTGTAGTATCAAATGCTTATGCCCACTTTGTTTTCCTCAAGACAGAACTGAAAGAGGAAAGGGACATTCATGGTGCTGTTAGGAAAATTCATTTTACTAATAGATGCAATTATAATGAAATGTAAATGTATACTTCAAGAGCATATTTTTTAATGTCCCAGGATTATTAGATTCAGGACACATGATCATTGTAGCAAGAATTATTATTACATAAAACATACTTGTTAGGTTGTAAAAAGGCATGAACCCCAATAAATGGCACATGAGGCTTGGGTTGCTCCAGGAACATGGTTTACTTCCATGTGGGACTATCAGCGTGATCCACCTGCAGAGACGTGGTGGGGGGAAGGGATAGAAAGAGGGGCAGGACAGAGAGAGGAGGACAGAGAGGCAGAGAGAGGCAGAGAGAGGCAGAGGGAGAAATGGCAGCTGAGGTCCACCCATCTATGCCCATGGAGCAAGGCCTCAGGTACAGGGGAAGGGGTCAGAAGATTGACAGCTTCTGGAAGAAGTGGGCACCTGTGTGCCCCTTGGGATTCTGGGAAGCCTAGACAATATTATTATGCAGCATTTCATTTACTTATTTCTTTGTTTCTTGTATAATATATATTCTGAAGAAAAATGAGCAAAACTAGAAACAAAGTTCATATATCTGTACTTTCTTTTTTTTTTTTTTTTAAGCAATACATAGTTCAGGTCAGTGTTGTCATTAGAGTGGGTTTTTCACTCAATGATAGCTTCCAGGAGCTGGTAACAGGGAAACTGGAGAGATTCTGGTCAAAGAGCATGAACTTTTCAGTTATAAGAAGAAGGCGTTCTGAAGATCTAACATACAACACAGTGACGACTCCTTTTTATGTGACACTTTTATTGGTGTTCTGTGTGTTTCCCTTTCCCTTCTTCCCACCCCACCCCAGATCATGCATTCTTCCATACATATCCTGCATCTTTCTCTCAGTCTTTTTCAAAGTTTTTCTCTGTAAAGGTTTATTGATTTGGGCAGAATTTAACTATATCAGTCTATTCTTTGACCTAGTCCTTATGGTGCTGTGGTTCCCTCCCAATTGTATTGCTCCAAAATATGTCTATATAAATTTCATATGTGTACCCATTGTGCCTTCCAGGAATAAACTGTATGTTAACTCCAATATATGTTTAGGAGTTCACATTTTTCCCCTTTAATTTTACATTACTCTAAAATATGGATATATACCTTCCACCCATATACTTAATTACCATGTCTGAAAGTATGTGGTAAGTTAATTCTAGGGCTCATTAAGAGATTCACATTATAACATCACAGTTGTTTTCAGATAGAAATATAACAATAACATTGCTCGGGTTATTTATTTATTTATTTATTTATTTATTTATTTATTTATTTATTTCTGTATGTGTATGAATGTACTGTCTGCATGCAAGTCTGTGCACCCGTGTCGTGCAACGCCGCGGAGGTCAGAAGAGGGTCTCGGATTCCCCTGGAACTGGAGTTCTCCTGGAACTGGAGCTTCAGACGGTTCTCAGCCGCCATGTGGGTGCTGGGGATCGAACCCAGGTCCTCTGCAAGAGCGGTCGGCGCTCTTAACCGCTAGGCCATCTCTCCAGCCCCAGGTTCTCTTTCAGTTGGAGGGTTTGGTACTAGTATCCACAAATGAGGGAAACCATTCCCCATTTGTTTTTTGTTTTTTTTTTTGAGGGGGGGGACTGTGTTACTTCACTGTGGGAACTTCTCTTGCTATGAACAGGTACAGTACAGTCCTGCTAAGGGAAGGGGGACACAGTGACTGCCTGTGGCCACTCTAGGGAACTGACCCCTCAGCATAGAGGTCAGTATGTTACTTCTGTAACCCAATATGAGAGGTACTTCCAACTCAGGTCCTTAGCCTGGGAGAATGGAACGTTTCTCCTCTTGGCTGTGCTTTCCCACCTGCCCAAAGACTGCTGGTCTCTGGACAGGAATTCCAGGCTGATGGATGATGGCCTATCTTCAGCCTACAGTTAATCACAATTTACTTCACAGCACGTATTCTGATAGATCCCCTTCCAGCTCCACACCAGCTTGCCAGGTTGGTGGTCTGAGGGATCACAGTCCAATCCACTGGCCACGACACTCAAAATTCAGGCCTGCTTTGGCCTGTATACACACAGAAATAATGGCCAGGAATTCTTTGTAACGATGGTAATGGAGAATTCCCTTTATTGCCTGCTATAACTCGCTTTTATAAGCAAAATGATGTCAGCTCCTAGAGCTAATCACAGACCCCCAGTTCTGTGCCACTGCACACTGCTGCTCCGCCTAGTATCATGTGCCTAGGCTACATTGCTTGCTCCCTTTTGGGGCAGGGTTAGAGGAATTCTATGATTCCCACATGGTTCTTTGAGGGGTGCTAGTTAAGAACTAGCTCCTAATTCAAACTGGATCTTCCCACACTTCAATTAGCATAATGGATTCGAGTTCCATCCATTTATCTGCAAAGTTCATGATGTCATCTTTCTTATCACTGCATAGAATTCCATTGTGTAGATGCACCACATTTTTGTTATTCTCTCTTCAGTTTAGGGGCATTTTGGTTGGTTCCTACTTCTTGCTATTGCAAAGAGGGCTGCAATAAACATAGAAGTACATGTATTTTTGCAGTAGGATGAGTCTGGTGGGTATATACCCAGGAGTTGTATGACTGGGTGAAGTGGTAGGCTTATTTTGATTTTTTTTTTTTTTTTGGTCTTTTTTGAGACAGGGTCTCCCTGTAGCCCCAGCTGTCCTGGAACTCATTCTGTAGACCAGGCTGGCCTTGAACTCACAAAGATCCGCCTGCCTCTGACTCCTGAGTGCTAGGATTAAAGGCATGCACCACCACACCCGGCTCATTTTGATTTTGTTAAGAATTCTCCACACTGCTTTCCACAGTGGTTGTAGTTTACATTCCCACCAGCAATGGATGAGTGTTCCCCTTTCCCAGTAACCTCTCCAACATTTGGTGTCTTTTGTTTTCTTGATCTTAGCCAGTCTTATCAGAAGGAGATCATATCTTAGAGTGGTTTTAATTTGCATTTCCTTAGTTATTAACGATGTTGAACATTTTTGGAGATATTTTTAAGCCATCTTTACTTCTTCACTAGTGAAGTCTCTGTTCAGCTCTTTTTTCCATCTTTTGAGTGAGTCATTTGTTTTCATACTTCTTTGTGTTTTGAGGAGTTTATATATTCTGGAAGTTAATACCTTGTTAGATGTATCACTGGTGAAAGTTTTCTACCACTCTGTGGGTTTTATCTTCAATTCCCTGATTGTTTCTTTCGCTGTACAGAGGCTTTTGAGTTTAATGATGTCCCACTTGTCAATTATTGATCTTATATTCTGTGCAGCTGCTGTCTGATTTAGAAAGTCTTTTCCTATACCTATGACTTATAGGTTAGTGCCAGCTTTTTCTTCTATCACCTTCAGAGTTTTGAGTTTCAAATTAAGGTCTTTGTTCCATTTTGATTTTTGTACATGGTGAGAGGTAGGGGTTTAATTTTGTTCTTCTACGTATGGTGACCCAGTTTTGCCAGCATAATTTGCTGAAGATGCTATCTTTCCTCCAATGAGATTTTTTGGCCACTTTATCGAATATGAGGTGGCTGAAATTGTATGAGCTCAAGTCTGGATCTTCAATTTTGTTCCACTGTTCAAAGGGTCTGTTTTTGTGCCAATACCAGGCTGTCTTTATGACTATAGCCTTTGTATTAGTCAGTATTCTGTTGTGATAAAACCACCATGACCAAGGGAACTTATAAAGTGAAGAGTTTATCTGAGCTTAAGATTGATGGTTCCAGGGAATTAAAGTCCATTGTGGTGGGTGGCATGGTTGCAGGAGTTGCAGCAGAAAGCCAAAGTTCACATGTTCCAATGAGCACAGAAAGCAGAGAGACAGAGAGAGTGGAGAGCTGTGAGGCTTGTTGAACTCACTAAGCCCACCCCCAATGACAAACTTCCTCCAGCATAGCCATACTTTCTAAAGACCTCCCAAAACAGCACCAGCAATAGGAGACAAAATATCTGAATACTTGAAGTCTATGGGGTACATTTTCATTCAAACTACTACATTCCACTCTCTGGTCCCCATAGGCTCATGAACATATAAAATGGAAAATGCCTTTAGTCAACCCTTAAAGGACCCCATAGTTTTTACCAGTCTCAATGCTATTCAAAAGTCTATAGTCCAAAGTCTCTTCTGGGACCCAGAGTAATCTCTTAAATGTGAGCTCCTGTAAAATAAAAAAAATTACATACTTCCAACATACAGTGGAAGGAATATACATTCCCATTCCAAAAGGGAGAAATAGTGAGCGCATACTGGACCAAAATAAGACCGAAAACCAGCAAGGCAAACACCAAGTCCAGCAGGGCAAACACCAAGTCCAGTAGCTCCGTGTGCAACTTCTGGGACTTTATTTACAAAGGGCTTAGGATGGCTCAGCTCTTCCAGCTTTTGTGTGCAACATACATCTCTTTCTTAGGCTGATACCATTCCCTGTATGTGTTATGCCCTGAATCCAAGACCCTCACAGACCACCAGGAGACGCAACACAGATGCAAAGGCAGAGAATCTTTTTATTGGCAAGCTTAAGCCTGGGCCCCCAAGGCACTCATTTTAAAAGGAAAGATCTCAAAGGGGGGGGGTTTCCAAGCCTTGGTGTTGCAGGATTGGTGCACTTGTATAACTCAGCAAAAACTCGAGGGGGTAGGCTGTGGGTTTGGTGGGCTTGTAAGAGTCCTGAGGACAGGAGGTGAAGGGGGATAGGATTCATGATATATTTCCTGGGATTATTGGGTTGTCGGAAACATATAGTTCCTGGGATTGTTGGGTTGTCAAAGACATATAGTTCATGGGATTGTTGGGTTGTGAAAATATGCCTATCTGGCCTTTGCATTGACCACCAGCAACAGTTATTTAAAAAATATGTTTATCCTGATCCCTACACAGTCCTCCTGCATCTTGTTGGGAACATGCTTATCTGGCCCCTGCAACAGTTATTTCAAAAACATATTTATCCTGATCTTTACACAGTCTTCCTGCAGCTTTTATTTTTAACTTTTATGGTATAGGTGGCAGTTCTCCCTTTTGTCTAGGATGGAGGCTTTGATATGGTCAGCAAAATAGGTTTTTAACTCTTTGCCCTTCATATGCAGCTCTCCTTGGCAAATATCTCACAGCTTTGGCATCTCAAATGTCTTCTTGGGGTCTCCACTTCCAACCAGGCTTCACCTTCACAGCTTCATGCAATGGCCTCTCAGAGCCTTCTTTATGCAGAGACACCCCTGATTCACTCTGCCTGGCCTCTGCGGCTCTCTGAAACTGAGGAGGAAGAACTGATGACCCCTTCACTCTTGCATCCTTCCTGCCTCTAAATCCAGCACCACATGAATGAAACTGCTGAGTTTGGCTGCAAATTCAGGATGGTCCCTGGCCTACTTCAACCATATTCACAACTTTTGTCCACCCTGGACTTGTTGGAGCAGAAAACCGTTTCAGTATTTTCCTTTCAAAATTTGGAGGCTTAGTTGGGTATGTTCTTGCCCTGAAGGTACTGTTTCTATTGTTTACTTGTTAATCTCTAGGCCTCTCCTTAATCTCTTTAACCTCACTCTTTCCATTGTTTACTTGTAAATATCTAGGCCTCTCCTTAATCACTTTAATCTCCTTATCAAAGGGATCCTCTACTTCACATGCCTTGGCTCCAACATTAATCTCCTTAGTGCAATTTTCCAGTCCAAACTGTACATTCTGCATTTCTTGCTCTTTTTCACTGTAGATCTGCATAATATTCACCATTAATAGCCATGCTATGTGTACCAATGTATTAGATTTAAAATTTTAATAAACATGCTTGAGATAGAATTTAACTTAATAGATTTTTATGGCCATATTATAAAAATATTATCTTGAGATAAAAATTGATTTGCAAGGAATAGTACAATTAAAACTCAATTTTGAAGAAACATCATAAGAAAAAGCACAATAAGGTTTGAAGGTACATGATCTCTGTGTATTTTTAGGAGACCTTTTTGAGAAAGAACACATTTAATTAAATCCTTGGAAGCTTTGAATTTTTTCTCAGCAGCGTCTGGAAATTTGAACAAAAGGGAGTTAACAAGGCAACCAAGAACAGGCTCAAAGCATTCTCGGGTTTGTAGTCTCCTGGTTCCTGAAGGCCTGCCCTGATGGTCCAGTGGCATTTAAGTTTTTTTTTTTACTTTTCCAGTCCTGTTTTCCTTTTAAACCTTTAGCCATATATTTTTAGTCATTGCACTAAAGGGCAGGCGGTCATGTCCATTATGACCTGCCCTGGAGTTTTATTTTTAGTTATATTTCCCCTGCCATGCTGATAGTCCCACTCACTTTAGCCTGGGAGCAGGCTGTGGGGCCTGGCGTTCCTCTTTCCTGATGCCCAACTCATACCCCACAGTTTTTTTTTGTTGTTGTTGTTTTGTTTTGTTTTGTTTTGTTTTTTTAACTTCTGGGTCCCCTGCTCCAGATGCAGTCGGTAGTGGCATCTCCATCCCACAACGTAGGCAATTATTGTCCCTGTCTTTTTCGAGTTAGAATTAGCAGGCTTGTACCCCACTATTGCTGAGTGTGGCCTCTGTTCCCTTGGTTTCAGAATCTAGCTGGTGTGTGTGTGTGTGTGTGTGTGTGTGTGTGTGTATGGAATTATTTAGGATGGAAAGGGAGAGAAATGGTAGTAAATAGAAAGACCTTAAAGGCAGAAAATTTTGTTTGTTTGTTTGTTTTGTTTTGTTTTTTACAGTCCCCTGACTCAGCAGGTGGGAATATAATTAGATTAATGATTCTCGTGCCTATGGGAACCAAAGTTAAAGGTTAGAAACAAAGGTAAAGAACACAAGATTGACAGTTTATCATCCATGGGAAACTCGTGAGGGTGGGCCCAGCCGGCCACTTCCCTGTTCCCCTTTTTTGGCCAGGGGTGACTTAACTTCCCTTCTGTGAATCCTCTGAAAATATTTATAAAACTGTGTCTCACTTGGAAAGGTGTGGGGCTGAGAGACATCCTGCACCTTAAAGTGCATCTCACTTGAGAGAGGGTGGGACTGGATTAGTCCGACATGGGCAGACACCTGAGAAACCTGCCTCACTCAAGAGAGGCATGGGGTTGTGGATTACACCCCGAGAACCATAAACCAAACCTTTTTCCTTCTTGTTTTGTGACTGGCTTTGGTTCACGTTGTGGTGCCAGTTGTAGCCTTGCGAAACTCTTCCTCTCTGATCAGAACTTGCAGTTTCCCGGGACTGCATGCTCCTGGATCATTCCAGCCAGCTGCTTAAGGACTGACCCGGGCCTTAGCCCTGGTAGAGATGGGGAGGAGAGAGGACATAGCTCGGTGAGAGAAAGAGAGAAAGAACAAGGAAAGAATGGACTCAAGGGAATAACTCGGTTTATTGCTATAGTCCTGGGCATTTATACTGGATCTGGTGGGGGTTGAGGCAGTCAGTATTTTACACCATATATTCCAGATCACTACAGGAATGTGACAATGCTTTGCCCAAAGCGTCAAAGACAGTTGGTGCCAGGCAGGTTTCAAAGGCAAGCAGGAGATCAGCAGGACTCCAGCCTGAGGGCTGGGGGTTGCCATCTGACTTCCTAAGTGCTTCTGCCAAATGTAATTCCCTACAGTTTTTAGCCATTTTTATTTCTTCTCTGGAGAACTCTCTGTTCAGATCCTTAGCCCATCTTTTCATTGGGTCACTTGTTTCCTTTATTCTTTGTATTTTAAGTTCTTTGTATATTCTGGCTGTTAAGCTTCTGTCAAAAGTGTTCTTAGTGAAGATTTTCTTCCACTCTGTGGGTTTTCTATTCACTTCTTTGATTATTTCTTCTTCTGTACAGAAGCTTTTTAGTTTAATGAGTTCCCACGTGTTGATCATTGTCCTTAATCCCTGTGCAACTGATATCTGGTTTAGAAAGTTCTTTCCTACACCTATATCTTATAGGTTGCTGCCTGTGTTTTCTTCTGACCATTTCAGAATTTCAGGTTTCACATTAAGATCTTTGATTAATTTGAAGTTGACTTTTGTGCAAGGTGAAACAGTCTAAATTCATTCTTCTATAGATGGGGACTCAGTTTTGCCAGCACCATTTGCTGAAAATGCTGCCTTTCTTCCAGTGAATGTTCTTGGCCCCTTTGTCAAATATCAGGTTGCTAAAATTGCATGTACCCATGTTTGGGTCTTTTATTATGTTCCATTGATCTATGGATCTATTTTTGTGCTAGTACCATACTGTTTTTATGACTATAGCTCTATAATATAGTCTGAAACCTGGCATAGTAACCCCCCTAGATTGTTTTTTGTCCCCAGGATTGCTTTGGCTATCTAGGATCTTTTGTGCTTCCCTATGAATTTTAGGATATTTTTTCCAATTCTGTGAAGAATGTCATGGGGATTTTTTTTAGAGTCTTTTTAAAAATCTATTTATTTATTTAGTGTATGAATGTACTGTCTGCATGTAGGTTGGTGCACTCGTGTTGTGAAATGCAGCAGAGGTCAGAAGAGGAAGTTGGATTTCCCTTGGAATTGGAGTTAAAGACGGCTGTCAGCTGCCATGTGGGTGCTGGGAATTGAACCTGGATCCTCTGCAAGAGCAGTCAGAGCTCTTAACCACTGAGCCATGTCTCCAGCCCCATCATGGGGATTTTAATTGTGGTTGCATTGAATATATTACTTTTGGTAGGAAAGTCATTTTCACAGTATTAATGCTTCCAATCCCCAAGCATGGGAGGTCCTTTCCATCCTTTGATGTCTTCCTCAATCTCTTCCTTTAAATATTAAATACTTAAATTTTCCATTGTAGAGATCTTTAATGTTTTAGTCAGTTATATTCCGACATTTTTTAAGGTATTGTGAATGAAAGGGGTACCATGTACTTTCTTGACTTGTTATTTGTATTTAGAATGACCATGGATTTTGATAGATTAATTTTATAACCTGCCACTTTACTGAAAGTGTTAATCATTTCTAGGAGTTTTCTGGTGGAATATTTTGGGCAGAAGGAGAACAGGAATGTGCCTGGGGAAACCTGAGTTGCTCCCTCAGGTGGTAGGGAGTCAAGAAGCAGTGGGTGGGATCAGACTTACCTGGGAATAAGACTGGTTTAGGGAATCCAGGGCAATATTGAGATTAACTCTTAATTACAGAATTGTAAACATTTTCCACATACTGTATCAGTCACTTGTTAGATATTCATTTTTTCTAGCAGTGTCTCTTTTTCTGGTTCAGTATAGAATTGAGAAACATTTAAAATGAGAACACTAAAACAGGTTTACAAAGTTTATTTCTTTTTTCAAGTAAAATAGATTTTATTTATTTATTTAAATTTTATTTATTTATTTTCTTTTTTTTAATTACTTATTTTTTGAACAATAATAATTTATGAGTACAAGCATCCTTCATGTAAAACCAATTTGCAAGCAGTTGGGCCCAAACCCACACGACCCATGGGTCATACCATCCAGCTGGGGGGGGGGCTTGTATGTTCAATAACGTTGATCAGATGAGTGTCCAGACTATATTGCTGTTGTTTCACCATTCACCCCAATTGCAGCCCTTACATTCTATCATTCCCCCTCTTCCGCAGATTGTTCCCTAGGCTTAGAAAAGGGGCACAGGTGGACGAGAAGCAAAACAGTGAACTTTCTCTGGAGCTGTTGTCTTGGACTCTGGTCAATTCTGGCGGTTTCCTTTCATGGGCTGACAGTTTGTTCAAGAATAACCTTTCAATCCTACTAATGAAGCACAAGCAATTAGATGTATAGGTATTTAAACAGTACTAATTGTTATGGTAGGTACTTTGGTATAGACACAGATGTTTGGATGGTATCCATGAATTACGTTTTTTTCTGTATAATATGACAGGGTCTTACTGTGGCTTATAACATCTCCTACCAATAGAGATGTAAGCTTGTAGCATCAGCCATTGTGTTGTCCACATTTGTTTTACTTAAAATCTGTATAACAATAACTTTGGGATTGGCACATACAAATTCTCTATAATTTTTCTGTTACAGTATCACCTTGTAGCATTCTCTTTTACCTGTAGGATGATTTAACTTAAAAAATTATTTGCTTCCCACATAACACATACCATCACCCAAAACAGCCTGGGTGAATTTGATGAAATCTGCGCCTTGATTCCAGTCTATAGGTATGTGTAATACAATGGCCTTTTTGAGACTCATGGGTCAAAAAAACAAAAACCTAAAATAAAAAAGGGTGATTCAGATAGGTATGAATCTTTTTGTCAAAAACCTTGCAATTCAAATCTTAAAAACTAACTACGGGAAAGATTTGTATTTCCAACAGGTCAAAATGTCACCAACTTAATGGCTGAGAAAGAAAAGATACAGCTTTGCATTGTGTAGGATGTACCAGGAAGTGCCAGCAGAAGGTTAGCCCATCTGAACATTGAAAGAAGAAAGCCTCAGATTGCTACAGTCATCAAACCCCTTGGTGGATCCTACTTGTAACAACTATTTATAATGAGTCCTAACGAAACTTACCTTCTAGGTGCCACAAAGGTTTTAATATGAGAGACTTTCTTACCTCCACCCCCCCATAGAACAAGGAGAAATATGATGATGATGAGGTGGTTCTCTAACTGTAAATTGGAGCCAACTGTTATAGAGGTAATCTCGTATAAAACTGGTAAAACTGCCTTCTTTAATTGATTAATAGACATAGGAACTGTGAAAAGGATTATTCTCTATTCAGATCCAAATAGAATATTAAAGTCTCCTTAAGCTATGCACGTAAGCAAAATATATTAATACAGGAGAGCACTGATATCAGCAATGGATTATTCTACCAAGGAGATCTTGGCCAGGGGATCCAAGCCCTCCCAGAAGGTAAAGGCTTCTTGCCTATAAACTGGGATACCTGCAAGAAGAGAGGCGATAAGGCCCTGCTGTCGAAGACCTGATGTAAGCATGGGAAAGATACATTGAGACCGCACTTGCAAGTGCACAGTTGGTCTCTGGAATACCAGAGAGTGTTACCAAAGTCTACTAAACCAATAAAGCAAATATAGGTCTCCTTGTATCAAGCAAGACTCCTCCATCAGCACCAACTACACCTCACCTGCCTGGAAATACTGTGCAGCAGTGGCAGCCATATGCCTGTATATCCCAAATCTAATTGGCTATTAGCTCTCTCCTTGGAGGAATAACCCACGGCTGATGCCATAAGCTTACAAAGTATATTTCTTAAGATTCTTGTGCATGGCACTTTATACATACTGCCTTGCATTTCATAACTTTAAGAGTTGAAGTTTGCTGATTGAGTGTTTTGTATACTGTCTCTGCATTTTGCCTTATTTGACTTTTAAAGTGGGTATAATGGGCTGTTATTCCTGTGAAGAATGCCACAGATGTACTCATTGGGGGCAAAGGATAGGGCTCCAAATGTTTTCTCATTGGTGAGGTTAACTTAATCATTTATGTAAAGCTGCATCTTCAGGCTTTCCACACTTTCATTGCTTTCCCTATTACAATATTCTATTTTTTGTAAGCCCATTCTCAAGAGAAGAATTGAGTGGGGTTAGGGAGATGGCTCTGCAGTTAAGAGCACTGGATGCTGGGTTCAGTTCCCAGGACCCACATAGTAGTTAATAGCCATATGTAATACCAGTTCCAGGGGATCCAATATCATTAATTTCAGCCCTGATTTTCATTATTTCTTCTGAATTTGATATTGGGAACACACCATTACTGGAAACATGATCTTTTAAAACTCAAGTCAACTTTAGAGTTTGGTTCTTCCATTTCATAGATAATAAAACTAAGGGGAATTTGGAAAACTTAATTCAGCTGTTGGAGGTCATAGCTCTGGATCGAAACCAAAATCTAGATTCTTAAAATGGCCTTTACTTCACATACAAAAAGAAATTATAAAGGCTACCCTTTAAAAAGTTTTATAACTAAAAAATAATGTTGATGTTTGTCACTTGTTTGATGTTTGACTCCATTGTTCTTTTTTACTTTTTATTGTTATTAAATTTTTTCATACATCATACATCATTTCTCAATCCAATTTAGTCTCATTTCCCTTTCCATGCCCCCCACCCCACCAGAGTTCATGCATTCTCCCATACATGTCTTACATCTTTTTCTGAGTCTTTCTGACTATTGTATATAATACTGAAAATAGAAAATACATTATGTTTGGTATTTATGCCTGCTTACTTAAGAAATAAAATTCAGTTCAAAGAACTAAAAGTGACTTAGGCTATTAATTATTTTGACGATTATCAGGAAAGATGAACCAGTTGGTATGAATTCTTCAGAGGTGGCATGATAGTTCAGACTAATAAAAATGTTACCTGGTGAGGTCTTTGGAGAGTGAGAGAATAACCCAAAAGAAGAATCTGAATTCACAGGAAATGAGACCAATCTTTCACAGCAGCATGAAGATTATAAAGATAAAGCTGTAGTTCTCCAGAAACCATGAAATTACTTCGAACAGAAAAAGTAAACTTAGTGAGAAGAATTAGAACACTACTTGCCAAACAAAGCAGTACATACAAAGAAAAACCTCCAGCCGGATGATAAGCCCTGAAGGATGTGGGGAAAAGTGGCTGATAAATCCTGCTTCCATCTTTTGCTCCTCAGCTAACAAAGATTCATATTGAACCCTGAACCCAAAGCAAGTGCTTCCACAGGAGAGACCTGAGTACTTTTTAAGGATTATTTTCCCGCCATTTGCTTTTTACAGGAAACATAGAAAGGGAGGGGAGAGAGAGAAAGAAGGTATAAAAATTTCTATCATTACCTATTTTCTTCCTGGATTATTTCTTTACTCTTTATTGATTGAAAAGCAATGAAATTGTTTCTGTCGAAGCAGATCAGCTAACCATCTGTGTTTCCCATCACAATGCAATTCTGTAAATCATCACAAAGAGTTACTGTCTTGATCATTTATGGTTTGCTGATTACTTTGTATTTCTCCTGGGAAAAGAGAGCCTGGGTACATCTTAAGATTGCACATTTGGGTGACATCCGTGTATTACTAATATTTTAGGCATGCAGAATGCAAAAGTTATGGGGTCATAGAGAATTGTGCCAAAATTCTTAAATAAAAAAGTTAAGAAGACCAGACATTATAGAGCACAGCTGGATTTACCATATGGGGCTCCTCAGAGGCCAAGGTGAGAAGATGTGTAGAGTAAGACCAAGTTGCATCTCTAGAATATGAAGATGCCAGGACACCAATTTAGGAAAGTTCCAGATATCAAGTGGACCTGGCCGAAGAGGGAGACCTTGTGCTATAGGAAGCAGTGCTTTAAGGGTAGGGCTATCCAAGCCCTTTGGGGCACACACAGTATCAGCAGGAGCTCCAGATTCCGTTTGCCCTCACCCTTTGCTTTTGGAATAGAAATGTTTGCTTTGTACCATTAAATATTGTAGTAACATAACTTATTTTTCTCATTTCACAGGGACTTAGGATTAAGTGTTTGCCTGAGTCAGAAGAGATTTTTGACTTTGTACTTTTGAATGGTTTTTAGCTATTAAGGTTATGAGGACTTTAGAAATTTTGGTGAATGCATTTTGCTTTGTGTGATGACCATGAGCCTATGGAAGCCAGGAGTTCTGGCTATGCTTTAATGTGAAATGTCCTCCACAGGCTCAGGTGTCTGAACAGTTTGTCCCTAGGTGGTAATGCCGTTTGGGGATGTCGTGGAGCTGTTATGAAGTTGGGCCTAGTTGGAGGAAGCGGGCCACGGGTGGGTGGTCTTTGAAGGGTATTATCCAACTCTACTTCTTGTCTGAACCCGTGGCTTCTTTGCTGCTGTGACAGGAGCATCCTCTGAATATTCCTGTGGCTTCTGCCATGATTTCCCACCCTGATGTTCCATACCTTCTAAACTTTGAGCTAAAATAAACCTCCCCTTCGTGTTATCTTGTCAGATACTCTGTCACGGCAATGAGAATAGTACCTAATACATGGAACTATGCAAGACACTACATTGTGACAGTAAAGCAAAAATTGGAATGTTTCTTAATAGCTCTCAGGGTGACCCTAAGCTTAATTGAGAGTATAAGGTTTCTTTATACTGCAAATAAAGGTGGCTTATAGCAATAGTATGTGTTTCAAAGGTATCTATTAAAAATATTTCTTTTTTGAATTTTGTATAATTTTTAGGAATGTAGGGCCCCAATTACTGCAGCTTATGCATTAATTAACAACTCACCCACTATAACAAATGCCATTTGAACATATGAAGAGATTATTTCCCTTATCTTGAACCATTTTCAGAAAATATTCTTCTGTCAGATCACCTTTAAAATATTAATTATTAAGTTAAAATATTATAAAATCCATTTAAAATTTTCCAAATGTGACATCTCAGTTCCTGTGAATTAAAAACAAATCTAAGACAGGGGCTGGAGAGATAGCCTAGAGGTTAAGAGTGCCATCTGCTCTTGCAGAGGCCCTGGGTTCGATCCCCAGCACCCACATGGCGGCTGAGAACTGTCTTTTAACTCCAGTTCCAGGGTAATCTGACACCCTCTTCTGATGTCTGAGGCATTGCACGACATGGGTGCACCAACCTACATGCAGACAGTACATTCATACACATAAAAAATTAAATAAAATAAAAAAATAAGACAAATCTTTAAATGTTACATGTATCTTTGTGATTAATCTTTATCATAGCTATTAAAAATCTAAGATGATTATTGTATGTTATTGAAAACACTTAATGTAAGTTCATCTCAGGAAATGAATCTCTGGTTAGAAGTTGAATACTATCTAATCTCATAAATTAAGTTTATGGCCTTAGATAAAGAACATTAATATAATAATATCGCTTAACTTGCTGTACAATGTATTTCTTACTGCAAATAGCTATCATTTCTGGTCCAGTAAGCAAATAGAGACCAGTCATTCATTTCATGCAAGCTTGTGATGAGCTGCCAATGGAAACAAATGTCCCCTATTGCTCAACAAGCTTGATTTCAAACTGGTGACTTGGAGGTGAAAGGTTGTAGATTTTGTTATCAATCATCTAACTACCCACTTGTCTGGCAGCAAAGCACTAACACGGGCAGGAAGGGGTGGGGGGAATGATATGATTCAATTCATTAGTACATTATCCCACTCTGTTACCAAAATACCATACTATACAAAATGTGAACAGGATGAAAAAGCAGCTTCCTTTTATTCCAACACATGAAACAATGTGAGGTAAATGTGCCAAATGCAACATTATGCAATTTGCTGTGAATTGTTGGGAAAAGAATTCATTTACAGTTCTTAGATATTCTTTCTTGTCTGTGACTGTCAAACAATGGCAGTATGATGGATTGAGTCACCCCTAACAGATGCCCTGTGAACAGTCTCGGGCCTCTGCTGAATAGTGTTACAAGCCTGACATTAACCCTTACTGTTAACACACTTGGAGGATATATTGTTTTACTTTTTGATCACATTATTTTTTATATTAAATATGTGACTGGGAATTTAAAATATGTTTGCTATAACATAACCAGCATAGCCATTAAGAACTCCAGCTTGAGTTATCCCTTGTTAAATGAATTAAAATGTATAAATTTTGTTATTATACAGAAAGATGAAACCAGAATATAACCTGATGATTAGTTAGCATTAAATATTCAATACAAGTTTGATAAGTATTCATGTGTTTATCCCTGAGAACCCTAACTTCTAAAAATATGTCAGGATTGTCTTTTCTAGAATGAGTCCAAAATGGTTTCAACTACCATTTGATGTGAGAGGGATCTGCTTACTTTGTACTTTATTTTGTGTTATAATACGAAAATAAGGAAGCCAGGCATTTACCTTGCATCATGCAGCCCACATTCCAGTGTGTGACAGGTTAGAAATGGGCAAAATGATAGTAATGGCAACTTTAATTACTAGCAAATAAAAACAAAAATCTGTGTAAATGAATTCAGAGTAATATTGCTTTATACTAATAGATCATTCATTTAAAGTCTTTAAGACAAGATAATATGGGACAGAAATTTTAATACAAAAGTAAAGGAAGTCCTAAGAACATCTAGGGAAAAATTGCCTGAGCACAAAGAACAACAAATTAAATGACTATAGCATGGAAGTTTTTCATGTTTTCAAGAAACAGCAAGAACAATAATGAGGCTGCAGAGAAACAAAGAGAAGAGAGTTGGTATATCAGCAGATCACAGCCCTATCATCCCTGTTTCTAGGATCATCGCAGCGAGTGGCAAGGCCATGACTTAGGGCACACTGAAGGAGATGCAGATTTGAGTGGTATGGGATCATCACTCTTCTTTTTGGACAGGATTAATTTATAGAAAAGCAGACCATTAGATACTAGAATTTGTTTCCTGTGCTACACAACAAATTACTATAGACTTAGTGACTTAAATAACAGAAATATTTTACCTCTCATTTTTAGTGAAACTGGAGTCTCTGAGTGTGGCTTAGCTGCAAACAAGGTGTCAGTCTGCTGAGTTTGCCTTTGGGGACTGGGGACAGGGTCTGCTTCTAAGCTTATTCAAGTTATTGGAAGTTTTCCGTCCCTGTAGTTTGTACTTCATGAAAATTTGTTTTCCTTTCAATCCAATAAAAAGCAAAACTCTATTGAGTTATCAGGCAAGACTAAGTCTCCTGTTATGTAAGATATCACGAGTGACATACCACTTTATTAGATTGAAATCACAGGTCTTACACTTTCTTGGGTGGGAGTGGGTGGGGATTCTACAATGGTTTGAAGCCCAGGATGTGAGAATTGTAGGGATAAATCAATGTGTAGATAGACACTCTTGATTTATCCCTACAATTCTCACATCTAATCTAAACCCCAAAATAAATATCAGTGCTAACAACAAAACTGTAAGTCTATAAAACTAGGCATGATGGTACACACTTGCAATCCCAGAACTAAGGCAAGATGATTTCCAAGCCAGCCTGGACTACATGGTCAGATACTCTAGAAATGATCAGGCATGCAAACATACAAACAAGGTAATTGAACCAACTTAAAACAAACAAAAGGAAAAGGTTAGTGCTATGAAGTTATTGCATTTTCAAAGCCTTGGTTCTAGAGTAAAGTAAAATCAATAAAGACATGGAAACAGTAGACAATTTTGAAAACACTTTCAGTGTTTTAAGAATTTCATGCAGTTTATTTTGATCATAACAAATCCCCTTCCATCTCTCTACCTTATTATCCCCTCCTGACTTCATATCCTCTATTATTTATCCTTTTTTCAATGCCTATTGATTGTAATCTGTGTTTCTAAAATGCTCTTGGCTGTAGGTCTATGCCTCAGAGTCCAATCAACCTTCCGGGCATTATACAAGTAAGAAGAAACTGACTCTCCCTATCCAAGCAGCTATCAATTACCAGCAATTCCATAGCTAGGGCCAGGGCTTCTTGCCCACCTCCCTCATCCATACTGTGTTTTTTTTCAGGTTTGGAATGCTCAGGGTTTGTTCATATTGTCAAAAGCACTGTGGGTTCATATGTGCTAGTCTCCTATTATGTCTGGACAACTGTATTTTTATATTCATCTACTTCATCCAGCTCTTAGAATCTTCTTGCCCCACCCCCTATTCTGCAATAATCCTTGAGTGTTTGGAGGAGAGAGTGTGTTAAAAGTATCACATTTTGGGATGAACATTCCAGTCTCTTACCCTGTGCACATTGACCAGTTGTTGGTCTCTTTATTAATCAAAATCTGCTGTAAGAAGAAATTTCTCTGGTGATAGTTCAGAGATGCACTAATCTATAAGTATAATAATCAGTCCTTAGGAGTCAGTTTAACAGTATGTCCATTTAGCAGAATAACTTCAGTAGCTTCTCCCATATGGCCTATGACCTGTCTAACCTCAAGCTCTTGGCCTTGATAAGTGTCAGGTATGAACTCCATCTTGTGAAGCACACCTTAAATTCAAGCAGAACATGGCTGGTTACTCCCATAACATTAATGCCACTATTTCACCACTGGGCATGTTTTGTCAAACTAGTTGTTACTGTAGTTCACAAGGTTCACATCTAGGTAAAGTTGTTGATTACAGAGAGGTAGTATGCAAAACAGGGAGTAAGAGAAGAGATGACTAACCCTAGAGACTTTTTGAAAAAGTCACATGGAAACCTAGAGAGAAGGTTCTTTATATATATATATATATATATAAATGTAATTACCTTATAACAGAGCTTCAGTGGCCCTAATAGATACCACAGATTAGCAAATAAAAAGTTCAATGCCAGGAATGGGTTTCCTTTTTTGGAATTGTTGACAAGAGGGGTCCCATAAACCCTCATATAATACTGGGTACTGCCATTGCACTTGGTTACCCACCAGCACTTTGCAGTAAGACCTTGTTTCTGAAGACACTACAAAATTGAATCATAGGAAAGTGGAGAACTTAAGCTGGTTTGCTTTTAAGTTTCATCACTAGTGGCGAGCATTCATAATACTGGAAGGTGTTATCTATGTCACTTGTAGCAGATAATTTTTAAACATTTGTTTTATTTTAGTATTTTAAATTATGTGTATATGTGTGTGTTGTGTGTGTGCATGTGTGCATGTGTGTGTGTGTGTGTGCACATGGGAATGTGCCCATGTGAATGCCAGTGCCCTTAGAGTCTAGAGGTTTATTTCATATTCTGTGGAGGATGGTTATGTGGACCCCCAACGTGGGAGATGGGCTTGGACCTCTTGTCATCTAGAACCATCTCTCCGGGCCCCAGAAATACCACACATTTTGTTCCAATTGGAATGTGAAGAAAATATTTCCATCAGTAGTATGTTGTATAGGTACCAATAGTAACTATAGCTTCTTTTTTTTTTTTCCTTATTGGTCAGTTCCTGTTTGCTTTACTAGAGCTGACAATCTGCTAAGTACTGGAGGGCAGGTGCATATGTGTCATATAAAACTTTGTCAAAAGCTTTAAATATGTCATGGGTTCCAACACAATTATAAACTCAAAGCATAGATAATATTATTTGTAACTGATGAGAAAGTTGATGCCGAAGAGCATACTGCTTACTGAACGATGCAGCAACAGCTTCAGTGTAAATCCACAGGGAACTTTATCTTGCATTTTATGTTGCTTCTGGCTAGTTTCGATGAGACCTTGATTCCAAGTTTTCACTTCTGCTTGATGACTTGTGCCCTTTATGGCTCCGTTGTTTTGTCATTTTTTATAATCAGACTCTTCTTGTTTTCCTTCCAGATCTTACCAATTTCTGCTCTTGAGAATTGTCAGCATCTTTGCAGACCTCCACCTCTGTTTCATATTATAGGCATACTCTTCTATAAGTTTTTTTGTTGTTAAAAGATTTTTTTAAATCAGCATATATTAGATATCATTATGTCATTTTGAACAAATGTATTTTACCACAACAAGAAATGTAACTAATGCAGTACATAAAAATTTCTGATTTTCATAGTAAAACCTTACATAATCTATCACATAACAGGACTCTGTGGATACATAGATAGAACTAAGACAGACTTAAAAGTTGGAAATTACTTAAAACTCCTATGCTTATACCTGGAATAATATATATGGAAACCATCCTAACCACATTTTATTTTTGGTATGTATTTAAATAAAAACTGATAGTATGTTGCAAATAAATATGTTCTTTCACTTTGATGTTACAGATTAATGTTTGATAAATAGTTATTGCTTTTGGGGGCTGAAGAGGTGGCTCAGCAGTTATGAGCACTGGCTGCTCTTGCAGGGGACCCAGGTTCATTTCCCAGCACCCACATGGCAGCTAACAACTGTCTATAACTCCAGTTCCAGGGGATCAGACACTGTCTTCTGATTTCTACAGGCATTGCATGACACAGCTGCACATACATGCATGCAGGCAATACACTCAGATATAAAACAAAATAAAAAATATTAAAATAAGATATATTTATTCCTTACCATTCATAGCCTCTTTTCTCTAGATTATTGTTATGATAATAATATTTCTCTTTTGGTTCATATTCTGTCATTTATTATCACATTAATAAATCCAAAAAGTTATATTTCTATAATGCCATGTGTGTAAGAATTTGGAGCACCTTTAATTAATCATAAGTTAAATGGCAACACAGTTAGGTTATATGAGGCTGTGAACATAAACAAACTAATTTATAAATAATTTCTTTTCTTTTTGACAGGATCTCCCTAGTCCCAGTCAGCCTAGAATTCACTGTGTAGACTCGGCTGGCCTTGATCTCACAGAGATCCACCAGCCTCTGCCTCTTGGGTGCTAAGTTTAAAGGTGTACAACTACACACTTGGCATTTTAAATAATTTCTTATGATTTGAATGTTTCATAAATTTATACCTCAATTAACCTAATATAGATAATTTTATATAGTCATATCAAAGATTAATCTAATCTACTTAATCCATCACAGGCATTCTAAGAGTGTTGTCTCCTTGGCAATTATAGATTTTTTTAAATTTGTATTTATTTTTGTATGTGTATGAATGTACTGTCTGCATGTAAGTCTGTGCACCCATGTCGTGCAATGCCGCGGAGGTCAGAAGAGGGTCTCTGATTCCCCTGGAACTGGAGTTCTCCTGGAATTGGAGTTACAGACAGTTCTTAGCCGCCATGTGGGTGCTGGGGATCGAACCCAGGTCCTCTGCAAGAACAGTCGGTACTCTTAATCGCTAGGCTATCTCTCCATCCCCTTCTTTTTTAAAAAAATAATTATAGATTTTTTTTCAAGTTGGCAATTAATATTAATCATCATGTGTACATATTGTAACATGAAATTCTTTCATAGATCATTTTGTCTTATTAGAAGCAACTATACATAAACACAACAATTTTGTATATTTGTAAAGAAATATTGCTGTTGTTGCAGCTGCTACTCCCACTATACCTAATTCTTGTGCAGTAATTCTTAGTTCTCACTTAATTGTCATAGTAACACTAAAGACTAGGCACTGTCACTGTCCGTTCATTATACATGAAAAACCAGAGAGG
Organism: Rhizomys pruinosus; assembly: GCA_009823505.1. Classification (NCBI taxonomy): domain Eukaryota; kingdom Metazoa; phylum Chordata; class Mammalia; order Rodentia; family Spalacidae; genus Rhizomys; species Rhizomys pruinosus. The sequence goes on from VZQC01004828.1 coordinate 242,470, forward strand.
TAAGTGATTGCCCATGTTCACAAAGCACATCAACAGATTAGAAGCCATATAATCATGACTAGTGGGAAAGATAATTAAAAATAATTATTGTGAGTTTATAATTCCTAGTGTTTTCACTCGTAATTACTCCAGTAAAGACAACTTTTTAAAATTTATTTTTTAGTAATAGGTAATAAGTAATGAATACAAGCATCCTTTATGTAAAACCAATTTGCAAGCAGCTATGCCCAAACTTATACAGCCTGAGGCCCCCATTGTCCAGCTTGTATGTACAGGCATGTTGATCAAATAAGAGTTCATTCTATATTTCTGTAGTTTCGTAATTCACCCCAATCACAGTCCTTGCATTCCACCACGCCCCCTCTTCTGCAGATTATTCCCCAGGTTTTAGAAAGGGACACAAGTGGGCGAGAAGTAAAGCAGTCTACTTTCTCTGGAGATGTCAGTAGAGTCAAAGGTTATTCCTGGATAAACTGACAACAACTTTTTTAAAGATACAGGTTCTTATAGTACTAGTATTGAATTTATTTTGACAATACTGGCCTTGAACTCCTGTTCCTCTTGCCTTTGCCCCCTGAGTGCTGAGGTTATAGACATGTATCACCATGCCCAGACAATAGCAATTTTAAATGTAATAGACATGGGTGCTTTATTTTTAAATATCTTTTATTTATCATCATTTGCTTTATTTCATTTGCAGAGTTTAGTCACAAAACAGAGAGTCAAGGCATATGTCTTATAACTGTCTCAGCTCTTGATTTAAAGCAGAAAATAAACAGATGAACACCTCAACCCGTGCTCATATCCAATGAAAAGAGACAGTCTAATATTAGATACAATCAGCAGCTGTCAAAAAGTGAGCATTGCCTTTGAAAAAGGAGTAGGACTGAGAGGGCAGGATCAGGACAGTGACTGTCAAGGCTGAAATTTAAATTGGGAGGTAAGAAGGGGCCTCTGTCAAAGAGATGATGCATAGACGAAGACTTCATAGCAAGAGTTAACCCAGTGGATACCAGTAGAGGGTGGAAGATGGTTTCAGAGCCTGGGAAGATTCAGGGCAAAGACTAGTGCAATGCTGTTCCAGATTTGTTTTAGAAGTAGCAGGAACATTTGCAGGAGAGACAGAAAGTAAAGAAGGATTAGGTGGTAGCTGGTGTTTGAGCAACAGCTTATTATGTAGGGACTTAAGCCCTTTTAAAGGACTTTGATTTCTATCCAAATAAATCTTCAGAGGGGTGAAGTGCTTCTCAGAACAGATATAAAATTGGAATATAAATACACAAAAATTCATGAATAAAAAATCATATTTATTGAAGATTAGACTGATCAAAACAAGTAAGGGCTTAATTTGAACACAAACAAGAAAAGGATATAAGGAGATATTTTATATTACTTCTGTCATAATTTTTGGTTTGATCTTTCTAGATATATAGAGATTATTACATTGCAAATTGTGAGACATATTGAAATATGTAATTCTATTATGTGATTCAATTTTGAAAAGACATTGCAATAAACTAGACTTATTGGGATGGGACAACTGAATGCATATCATGTTTTCGTGTATAATTTTGCATATTTGTTGTACATATTTTGAATATATTTAATATTTTGAATATATTTAATATATTGAATGCATTTCATTTTGTTGTAGGAACACCAGTGATTTCCAACATTCAATATTACCTGTGCTTTGCTGCAAAAATAAATGCTCCAGGGAAAGCTTTGTACATGAAAGGCTCATAAATTGCCTTAATATCAAATCAACTAGTTTTTCTTTATCCTTATATTTCTCACATCATTTATCCTATCTAGTTGCATAGGAAAGGGGGTGTAAGTCAAACTCTGATTGCTTCATAAAATTGAAACCAAAGCCAGAACACTGTAAGTAGGGCAGCAATATTAGAAAGCTTCAGTTACTTTAGAAATCAATTTTATATTGCAAAATGATACCTGGTTAAGTTAATGTTGTATATTTGGTGTTTGTTTTCCCCTCTATTTAATACATCATGTAGCCGTTAGAGTGTTTAGTGGACTCAGGCAGACTGAAGTTACGTTCTAATGTGAAATAAAATCCAACTAAATTTCCAAGATTTCTCTCCATGGAAAGATTCTACACTTCACATTTGTTCTTCATTTGTGAGCATCTCGCCCTCTTACACTTTAGACTTGTGTCTAAACAGAAGTAGACATATAATTCAGATTGTATTATTTCACTTTAAAATTAAACTAATATAATTCTATGAGTATAAATATTTTGATTTTATGTCTTTTAATTGAAAATAATTTGAGGAAGAGGAATGTGAAGATAAGAGGCAAAAGAAGTATTTTCCATTGAATATTCAAGTATTTCGTCTCAAGTTTCTTTGAAAATTACAAGTTCTTTCAAAAAACCTTGGTATCAGAATCATGGAACACATGACTATGTGAAACTGCATGTCTGATGTTTATTTAGTGTAAGGGGAAACTAGTACTCATTTTAATGAAAAAATGCATTCTGTAAGTTATGTGAAAGACATTGGCTCTTTTGAGTTCGTTAATCATTGTGTAATAGTGTATTCTGTATGCATAGGCATTCTGAACAAGACATAGGACTGACTGCTCTCCAAAATGTTTCTAAGTAGCAATTGTGGTATAGACAAATGTTAGTGGTGGAATGCATTGCCAGACAACACTAGGTATTCATCTTTTACATTTTTGTTCTTTATGGACTAGAATCTATTATAAGTTCAAGAGAAGAAGGAGCTTGAGAGATGGCTTATACGGTTATGTCACTTAACTCCAAGCCTGAGGATTTGAGTTCAGTCCCTAGGACCCTCATGGAGAAGGCAAGGAGCAAGTTCCACAATAACCTCCATAACTATTTGTGTCATGTATTCACACCCCACACGATACAAAACACAAGTTTAAAAAAATCCTTAACTTCATATGGAAAAACAAAAGACTCCAAATAGCCAAAGCAACCATGAGCAAAAAGAGCAATACAAGGGAAATCACTATACCAGACTTCAAACTATGTTACAGGGCTATAGTCATAAAAACAGCCTGGTACTGGCACAAAAACAGACCCATAGACCAATGGAACAAAATTGAAGATCTAAACTTGAGCACATCCAATTTCAGCCACCCCATATTTGATAAAGGGGCCCAGAAGAATCAGTGGACGAAAGACAGCATCTTCAGCAAATGGTGTTGACAAAATTGGATCACTACTTGTAGAAGAATAAAATTAAACCCCTATCTCTCACCCTGTACAAAAATCAACTCCAAATGGATCAAAGACCTCAATGTGAAACCTGAAACTCTGAAGGTGACGGTAGAAAATGTTGGCAACAACCTACAAGACATAGGCATAGGAAAAGACTTTCTAAATCAGAAACAACAGCCCAGGAAATAAGGTCAACAATTGACAAGTGGGACCTCAGTAAACTCAAGAACTTCTGTACAGTGAAAGAAGCAATCAATGAAGTGAAGAGAAAACCCACAGAGTGGGAGCAAATCTTCACCAGTGATAAATCTGACAGAGCATTAACATCCAAAATATATAAACTTCTCAAAAACCAAAGAAGTAAGAAAACAAATGACTCACTCAAAAGATGGAGTAAAGAATTGAACAGAGACTTCACAAGTGAGGAAGTAAAGATAGCTGAGAAACATCTTAAAAAGTGTTCAACATCACTAATAATTAAGGAAATGCAACCTTAATTAAAGCCATTTTTTAAGATATCATCTCACTCCAATAAGACTTGCTAGGATCAAGAAAACAAAAGAGACCAAATTCTGGAGAGGTTGTAGGGAAAGGGGAATACTCATCCACTGCTGGTGGGAGTGTAAACTCGTACAGCCACTATGGAAAACAGTATGGAGAACCCTTAAAAGACTCAAGACCTGACCCAATAATACCACTCCTGGGTATATACCCAGAAGAATCATCCTACTGCAAAGATACATTCACCTCCATATTTATTGCAGCTTTCTTCACAATAGTAAAGAGCTGGAAGCAAACCAAGTGCCCCTCAACTGACTAGCGGATAAAGAAAATGTAGTACATAAGTCTGCTCATGCTTCAGAAAAGGAAGCCTTGTCTAGCAAGACCTGACTGTCCTTGAGTGGATGGAACTGGTAATTAAATAGCCAAAAGGAGCCAGGGGCTCCCTCCCCCCTCCCCCAAAACCTGAGTGACCCTTGAGGACCAGATCATCAACTGACCTTGAAAAAACAAAAACCTTGGTTAATCTGGACTAACTATGTGGCCTTAAACATCCAAAAGGAAAGTATAACCATAAATAAATAAACAGTAAGGCCTGAGAAACTAATTCAGGTATAAAACTTGAGACCTTATTAAAAAGACAAAAGAGCACAGTTGTTTTGTCTGTCTTACTGCAAGTGCAGCTACCCTGTGGCTGCCATTGCTTTCGCCACCCTTCAAAGACGTGAGGAGACACAGCTTTTCAACCTTCCAATATGGACTGAAGATTCATGTCTCTCCAAGAATCCTCCAAACCTTCAGTGCCAGATGGGGACTGCTGAGACATCCAACTTGTGGACTGAGCTACTTGTGGAGTTTCAGCCTCCTCAGAGTATAGACTGCCATTGTTGGACTACCCAGGCTGTCTCACGGAGACCAGTACAAGATGATCAAGACAGGACACATTGCTTACTGGACCTCATTTGGTGATCATGACAAGGGAAAACCCCAGTGTGGAGCACAAGGACAGGACTGATGGTGGTTTGGGCTTGCCAAGGAGGAGACTTCAAACATGACATCTTTTGGCCTAATAAAAAAAATCATAAGACGAAGATGCTAAAACCTATGATATATGTGGCATGGATATGTGCATATTTTGGAGTGATGCATTTTGGAAGGAATAGCAACAACAACATCAACAAAACAACAACAAAAACAGAAAAGTCTGTGTCAAAGAACTGACTGAAACAGTGAGCTTCTGCATCGAGAATTTTGAGAGAGACTGAGAAAAAGATGAAATACACGTTTGTCAGAATGCATGAGCTCTGGTGGGGTGGGGGGTCAGGGAGGGGGGACAGGTCTAGATTTGATTTGTAATGTAATTTGATTTATAAGAAATGCACAGAGCTTCAATAAAACATTGGCTTAAAAAAAAGAAAATGTGGCACATCTACACAATGGAGTTCTATACAGTGGTAAAAAAAGATGACATAATGAACTTAGTAGGTAAATGGATGGAATTAGAAGGTATTATGCTCACTAAAGTAACACAGTCCCAGAAAAACAAAGGACAAATGGTATCCTTCATTTGTGGATGCTGGCACCAAATCCCAATTTTTTTTTTTTACCAGTTTTTTAAAAATTTTTATTTATTTCTGTATGTGTATGAATGTACTATCTGCATGCAGGTCTGTGCACCCGTGTCGTGCAATGCCGCGGAGGTCAGAAGAGGGTCTCGGATTCCCCTGGAACTGGAGTTCTCCTGGAATTGGAGTTTCAGACTGTTCTCGGCCGCTATGGGGATCGAACCCGGGTCCTCTGTAAGAGCGGTCGGCGCTCTTAACCGCTAGGCTATCTCTCCAGCCCCCAAATCCCTAGTTTTAAGGCAAACTGAACAACATTAGTGTTGTATTTCTTTTTAATCTGAAAGCAATTGAATTCTTAAAACGTGAATCCCTTAACAGGCTCTAAAATTAACCTACTGCTGGGCTGGAGAGATGGCCTAGCGGTTAAGAGCACCGACTACTCTTGAAGAAGACTCGGATTCGATCCCCAGCACCCACATGGCGGCCGAGAACCGTCTGAAACTCCAATTCCAGGAGAACTCCAGTTCCAGGGGAATCCGACACCCTCTTCTGACCTCCGCGGCATTGCACGACACGGGTGCACAGACCTGCATGCAGACAGTACATTCATACACATACGAAATAAATTAAAAATAAAATAAAATAAAATAAAATAAAATAAAATTAACCTACTGCTTATGTTCTAGTTTGACTTCCATTGCTGTGACAAAACACTCTGACACCAACTTGGGGAGGAAAGGTTTTATTCATCTTATATCTCCTGGGTCACAGTTCATCACTTAGGGAGCCCAAGGCAGGAACTCAGGGCAGGAACCTGGAGGCAGAAGCTGAAGCACAGGCCATGGAGGAATGCTGTTCACTGGTTTGCTCCCCTGGCTCATGCCCAGCCTGCCTTCTTATACGGTACACAACAACCTGCCCAGGGTGGCACCACTCATTGTGGGCTGGGCCCTCCCACACTGCTGGACAATCAAGACAATACTCCACAGATGTGGCCACAGGCCAATCCAATGGAGTCAATTCCCCAATTGAGGCTCCCTCAACCCAGGTGTGTCAAGTTGAAACTAAAGCTATCCAGCACAGCTTATTTTCAGACTTTGTAATTTTGGTATATGGGTGTAAGGTATGTTTACATATTTTAGAGTAATATAAATTTAAAAGGGAAAAATGTGAATTGCAAAATATGATTTGGAATTAACATAGTTTATTTTTAGATGACATAATTTTGGTATATGTGAGACATATGCATATACATATATATGAATATTTTGTAGCAATACAAATTGGAGGTAACAACAACAAAAGGATGGGACAAAGAACTGACTGAAACAGTAAGGTTCTCCCCCAAACAACAAACCTCTGTATAGAAAATCTTTAAAAAGACTCAGAAAAAGATGCAAGACACGTAGGGGAGAATGCATGAACTCGGGTGGGGCAGGGGGCATGAAAAGGGGAATGAGTCTAAATTGGATTGAGAAATGTTACATGAAATGCAAAAAATTCAATAAAAATATAAAAAAATTCAAGAGGAGGAGGAGAGTCTATTTTATTTGCTCTATTTAAATTTGCTTACTGTGTTCTTCAGCAATAAACTCTGATTGTAGTTAGCAACAGTATATAACTCCAGTTTCATGGGAACTGATGATCTCTTCTGCCCCCAGCCTCCATAGGCATCATACACATGTGCTACACTTACATGCAGACTCAGTCACATAAAATCAAAATAAATGAACACTTTATTAGTTAAAGAGTTAACAGTATTTGGGGCTAGAGAGATAGCCTAGCGGTTAAGAGCGCCGACTGCTCTTGCAGAGGACCTGGGTTGCTCTTTCAGAGGACCCGGGTTCGATCCCCAGCACCCACATGGTGGCTGAGAACCGTCTGTAACTCCAATTCCAGGAGAACTCCAGTTCCAGGGGAATCCGACACCCTCTTCTGACTTCCGCGGCATTGCACGACACAGGTGCACAAACCTACATGCAGACAGTACATTCATACACAAAATAAAACAAATGAATAAATAAGTTTTAAAAAATTAAAAAAAAAAAAGAGATAACAGTATTTGCTAATCCCTTCTGTTCTCTGTAGTAAACTATTCTTTTCCTCTAGCTGTTTTCAAGATCTTTGGCAGTAATGTTCAAACTTCAATTGTGGTATGTTTTCTTTTTTTAATTTTATTTATTTATTTATTTATTTATTTATTTATTTATTTATTTATTTGTATGAGTGTACTGTCTGCATGTAGGTTTGTGCACCCATGTCTTGCAATGCCGCGGAAGTCAGAAGAGGGCGTCGGATTCCCCTGGAACTGGAGTTCTTTTGGAATTGGAGTTACAGACGGTTCTCAGCCTCCATGTGGGTGCTGGGGATCGAACCCGTGTCCTCTGTAAGAGCAGTCGGCACTCTTAACCACTAGGCCATCTCTCCAGCCCCAATTGTGGTATGTTTTAGTATGGATTTCTTTTAATTCATCCCACTGGCAGATCTCTATAAGTTCATGGCCAGCCTGGTCTATATAGTGAGTTCCAGGCCAGCCGGGCGTATAACGTGGACCGTGTATCAAAAAGACAACAACAACAACAACAACAACAACAACAACAACAAAACACAAATTGGAAAGGAAAAGATTTATTTCATTTTGTATTTCTAAGATATAGTCTATCTTAGAGAAGAACTCAGGGGCAGGAACCTAGAGACGGGAACTGACTCACAGCCCACAGAAAAACGCAGATATTTTTCTGATACATCCCAGGCTTACGGGCTCTGGGGTAGCAGGACCCACAGTATCTTGGACTCTCTTACGTCAATTCGCCAATCAAGAAAATGCCTCAAAACATGGCCACGGGCCAATCTGATGGAGGAAATTTCTCAATAAACGTATTGATTTCCTTCCTTTCTACTTCCCTTGGTGGTTGGCTCTTCCTTCTGTTTCCTTCTATCCCTTGCCTTTCTCTCCTCCTTCCCTCTTTCTTCTCCCTTTCCCACTGTTTTAAATACAGTGACTTGACATAATTTAATTTTGGCTAATCTAAAGTGGACAAAAGTAATGTGCATAATTTATTGATTTGTAACATGTCTTCTTTGGTATATTTTCTTATGATGTTTTATTTGACCAGAAATTTAGTTTATATTTCTTCTTAGAAAATTGAAAGTTTCTTTTCTTCACTACAGATTGATTATGCCCCATATTTCATTCTCCCTTTACTGCTGTAGTATCCATTCCAATATTCTTAATTCCGTATGCTGACTTTATATTCTTATCTGAACATCTCACTTAACACATAGAACATGAGTTTTCTATATAGCTTTATTCTTTATTTATCAATATTTGAATTTCATTTGTTCTTTGTTTGCGTTACAAGATTTTCAAAACTAATGAATTTAAATGGTAAAACTTGTAGCATATTTGTCACTGGGGGTGAAAAAATTGACATTAATATCACAAAATAGGTGTAATTCAAATTAATAGGAAACAGCAGCTCAGTAATGACATCACAGAGACAATAAGAAATACATTCCCCATAGATGTATCCTGAGTCCTCATCTAATCTTTGTTTAGAATTGGTATAAGACAGCACCATGCAGGTCCTCTTGCCTTACTGCTTTGTGTGTACACCAGTTCCTCCTCCAGAAATGTTCTGTCTTCATTTCATGGAATCTAAAATGCTATTTTGAAATCTCAGCAAAATACAGTCAAATTCTCTAATCTACCTAAGTATTAAATTCCATATCATTTATTTCTTGAGTATTATGAAGATCTTTTCACAGATTTTCCACATAATAGTTTCTTAGTAATTGATAAATATTGGTGAAAGTTATTTCTTTCTTGATAATTAAGGGGCAACACCATGTGGAGAGGAATTATTTTTTATTCATGCCCATTGTTTGTGTAATATTTTCTAGGGGGCAGTAGATATACATGAAATTTTTATTAACCAACTGACAAGTAGAGTAATTTAGGAGTAACTGTCATTTCACATCTTTAAAATATTTTTTTCTAAATTTACTTATACTTTGTTTCCATGTTGAGTTTTGTTAGGATAGTAGTTGACTTCGAGAAGGGGGAGCAACGGAGATGAAGATGGACCAAAGAGCTGCAGAATGGAAAGGCAAAGAGCAGACAAAGGCAAAACTGAAGACAAAAACAAGAGATTAGAGAATATTGTCTTCTCCAAATCATTAATACATTTTCCTTATTGGGTTTTCTTTCAAAACAAGCTTTGCAGTAGAGTTTAATACTATTATTTGGAGGCTTGGTAATGAGACTAGTACCTCATTATATTTATTCCTGTTCACTTTTAGCATTGATATTGGCCCTTAACACTTCTAGAGAGAAATATCTGAACACTTAGTGTCTGGAGGTAAATTGAAGCCAGGCAATTGGCTTCCTTTTGACAGATTTTGTAATATGACTGATGGGGGCAGAAGGTGAAACTATCTTGTAAAATGATTTTTTTGCATTATCTGTATATTTCATATATCAATGCCATCATTCCTGAAACTGCAGGTCAAGACTCTAGGGGGAAAGGTTACAATATAATTTAAGAAGCTTCATATACAGGAGCTATTTAGAGGTAAGTATTACGGGTTACGCTGAGAATATGAGTGCTTTTTAAATCTGCCTTATGGCCTCCCTCAAAACCTGTTAAATTTTTTATCCTGCCAATAAGAGGATATACATTTTTCATCACATATTTCGTCAAATTTTCATCACATTTTTCATCTCTTTAAAACAATCATTTACATCATCCCAAATTTTTGGTCTATATCATAACACCTGGCATAATGTCTAATAAAAAATTTATGAAATAATTTGCTTTTCATTTAATCATAGAAAAATGAGAAAATTATGGAGAAAGTGATAAAATGTGGGAACAGTACAACCTATTATAATATTAACCTTAATGGTTATTTGAATAGTAAAATTTACAAACTGGAAGAAAAATATTTCTTTGTGTAGGTGTTCTGATCCATTGAATAGTATCACAGTCAAGATCACCCAGGCTGTCCAGGGTCTCTGTTACATTTCTTCTTGGATTTTCAGTATTTACTAGTACTTACAATGTTTCCATTTCTTCTTGGATTTTCAGTATTTACTAGTACCTACCTGTGGCGGCAGGGGGGGGGGCATTTAATCCCAGGACGATCCATCTGGAAAACACGTGCAGGAAAGCACACCGCATGGATGCATGTTAAGGTCCAAATGCAGAGAGTTTTATTCCAAAAATGTCTGGTTATATAGACAGCATGACTCAACTCCCAGGGCCAAATCCTAAACATTTTCATCACTAAATCCCACCCCATGGGTGTGGCCAGGGATGTCCCATTGGTTTAGAATGCTACCCATTTTAACTAAATTTTCCCACACCTACCATGTTTCCATTCCATTTTGATTCACCTTTCTTCATTTTATATAAGAAAACTTTTTATTTGTGGACCATTAATTTTTTGTATTGCTACCTATGTAGCAATACAAAATTCTATGTGATTGCATTTCTAGTATAAAGCAATAGGTTATTTTGAGCCAATGTAAATTGTGTATTCTCCTAGTACCTGAGTATATAGAACAATAGAATATCAAAGTTATTCTCTTACATAAACATCAAAAATTAAAAATCATGAGGATGAAATTTTAAATTAAAATAGTTTATTTAGGAGCTTTTTATTGCTATTGTACATCCAACTCAGTCTCATAAGTGAATAGATTAATTACTGAACATCATATATGTTCAGCTTTCTCATTAGCCATTACTGAAATGAAAAATGTGTATTCTGAAAACTCTGGGTAGATAATCTTCTTGACAGAGTGTTAATTTATTTTATTCTGGTATCAGTTTACTTCTCACAAATTATTTCCTTCCCCAAACCAAGGCTATGTTATGGCAGATGCTGGTACTTTTTATCATCTCCTTACAGTTTTTTAGGAAAAACACAAAATTTCCAAAATTTTGAGAAGATTCTAATTAGCATGATCTGGATTAACACTGCTGACATCAGGTCAGATGTATCATAAATACCTTATTTGCCTCCCCTGCCCATACCAGGATAGAAAACAAATAAGAACATAAAGAGGTATTGTTGTGATTTTTAGGCAATTGTCCCAATGTGCACCAAGAACATTTTACAACACATGTACATGCTCTAATAATATAATAAGAGGTTTCTGTACTCATTAAATTGTACATTTGATGGTTATTTGTTGAATGAGGATATTAGATTTTAATTTCCATTCCTAGTAATGATGAATTAGGGTTTTTTTTTTCAGATAAGGAAATCTGTTTATAAGCTGAGCAAGAGAAGTAATACAGAACACAACTTTCATTCCTAAAATACTTTTAGATTCCAAGTGAGATGCACAATTTAACATTTCAAAAGATTCTTTTTCTAAAATTACAAGTCTATTTTATAATAATTTCAATATTTTATCTAGTAAAAAAGAAATAGGGCTGGGTGTGGTGGTGCATGCCTTTAATCCTAGCACTTGGGAGGCAGAGGCAGGCAGATCTTTGTGAGTTCAAGGCCAGCCTGGTCTATAGACCGAGTAACAGGACAGCTGGGGCTACAGGGAGACCCTGTCTCGAAAAGACCAAAGGGGAAAAAAAAAAGAAAAGAAATAGGAAAATTACTACAATGTAACAAAGAAGCTATTTCCAGTATAATTTCAATATAAAACCATAGTGTATCAAAGAGAGAATTTTACTGACTATATCTCCATCAACAATATATAAAATCATTAGTAAAGTAGCTATTTATAATTAATCTCTTAAATTAAATCTTATGATAATACATAGTCTTTTTATAACTTTTTTTGAGCTTTTTATTTGACAATTTTGTAGCAGTTAAGTCTGATTCCTGTGACGCCCTCAGCCTTGATCCCCTTCCTACTCCTGTTACTCGGCCATCCACGGGGGCTCCTTTTTCACATTCATGATATTTTTGTTATTTTGTTTTGTTGCCATGTTTGTTTTTATTTTTGAGAGACCCACTGAGTTTAGCCAGGATCATTTGTGTCTCCGTGGGTTTAAATATATGCATTGGAGTCTGGTGAACTCCTCAGTGGGTTCATGGACTGCCTCTCCCCTAGAATCCATCAGTATCCAGTATTTTCATCAGAGAAAGAGGGTTTCAAAAGCCCCTTCCCCACCTATGGTTGACTTTAGGTAGGCCCATTCTTTTTTCTATAAATTATTCTTTTAGTATACAATCTGGAATATTAAAAAAAATGAAACCTGCTGACATTGANTTTTTTTGCAGGACCTGGGGTGGGGTGGGGGAAGGGAAAGGGGAATATGTCTAAATTGAACTGAGAAATGATGTCTGAAATACACAAAACATCAATAAAAGCATTATAAAAATATAGCCCCATTCTTATATAGGCTTATTGCAGTCAGACACAGCTGCTCTAAGATCATGATTGCATTTGGCTGTACTGTGCATAGAGCCAATATGTCCCAGTTCTTCTCCCTGCTTACCCCTCTTCACAATGATCCCTGCTCCTCAGGGGTGGTATAAATGTCTAATTAATGCTCAGTACTCAAACACTACTTATTCTCAGAACCTTAAGTAGTGATGCATTTGTGCATTCACTGCTTTACATTGCAAGCAGAGGCTTCACTGATTATGGCTGAGAGGAACATTTGTTTATGGATAGGAGCATAAATATTTAGGAGTCAGTCTGGTACCATGACAATTTAACTAACAACAGTAGTATTTATTCCTAGGGCCAAAGACTCCATCACCTATAGTGTTTTGACAAGACCTACAGTAAAAGTAATGGATTCATTTTTGGAGAGTCTACCTTATAACAGTTGTGCCACTAGTTCACCACTTGCCCAGCAAGTTGATATTGTAGATAGCAAGTATGATGGTTTGAGTGAGAGTGTCCTGCATAGGCTCAGGTATTTGAGCACTTGGTCTTCAGTTGTCTGTGCTGTTCGGAGAGATTTAGAAATCTTTAGTAGTAGTAACCTTGTTGGGAGAGGTTTATCACTGGGGGAAAGCTTTGAAAGCCTCACCACATTTCCAGTTCTCTTTCTCTGCCTCATGTTTGTGGTTGAAGATATGAGTTCTCAGTTTCCTGCTGTCATGCCTGTCACTTGCTGACATACCTCCACAGAAAATGAACTCTGTAAGCCAAAATGAGTTCTTTCTTCCATAATTATTTTATTTATGGTGTTTTACCACAGAAATATGAGTAACTAACAGAAGTACCAGGAGTGGGGTGTTGCTGTGAAGAACATGACCATGGAAGACTTTGGAGCTGTGGGCTGGAAGAGCAGTGGAACAGACTAAGCAGATCTTAACAGGGTATTTTAATATAGGCTGAGGAGACAGTAATCCTGAGAGTAATGTGGAATTTAGAGGGCAACATGGGTTCTAACAGCTATTGGTGTAGAGCCCATTCTTTTGTTATTTTGACAAAGAATCTGTTTGTCTTCTGCTCCTGTCCTAAGAACTTGCCAGAGACTAAATTAAAATGTGGTGAACTAATTTCTCCAATGAAATAAATTTCAAGGGAGCATAATATTTCATCTGTGGCATAATTATTATTGATATTTCTTATGCAGATCTATAATGAAAAAGATCATGTAAGGCAGAAAGAAATACAAAATATACAGCTTGGAGAGAGAAAGAACACTCAGAAATGGACTGCTACAGCCAAGTTTGTAATTATGAATTATTTAAAAAAATACTGCCACTACAGAGAGGCCTCCTGTTCTGTACTGGAATAATGAGAAGGGAACCTTCAGGGGAAGACCCTACCCAGCTAAGCTTCAGACTTGAAAATGGAAAAGGCTAAGGAGCTTTCTACCCTTAGAAAATGATTTACAAAATCTGCTCCAATTGAGTCAAGAGGGCAAGTATCCATCCAAAGTTGGCAGTGGAACTTGGGCAGGGCAATCTATGTGGTACTAGCTTGGAGGCATGAAAGATGCAAGAACGAGATGGTTGCTTTCTCGATTGTTTCAGAGAGCTTCTGAGACCAGGCAACAAGTGGGAAAGGAGTATCTGTAAGATGAGTATGGAGAGGTCTTACATGAATATAAATGTGGAGCCCATGTTATAGTGGAAACGCCAAGATGTTTGAGATGCTAGAGCCATGAAACATCTGATAAGGAGAGCTACATACAAGGCACAGAACCATCCTAAGAGAGAGAGATTGCAGACACCAAAAATATAAAAGCAGAGCCATATAAACTTTTGAAACTAATGCCATAGTCATCACACTTGGAACTAGATGATTTGATTTTTGCCCTGCTGGGTTTCAGTCTTGCTTTGGTCCCACATTCCTCACTATGTCCACATTCCTTCTTTATGGAATAGGGGTGTATATTCTGAACCAGTATACATTGGAAACATGTAACTTGCTTTTTGATTTTACAGGGGGTTATAGTTAAGAGACTGCCTTTTGTTGCATAAGATATTTTGGACTTTTGAATAGTGTTGAAAGTATGAAAGACTATGGGGACTTTTAAAGCTGGACTAAATGCATTTTGCCTTATGATATGGCCATAAGCCTATGGGGGCCAGGGAGTGGAATGTGGTGATGTGAATGAGAAGTGTCCCTTATATGGCAGGTATTTGAATACTTAGTCTCCAGTTTGTGATGCTGTTTGGGTGGTCTACCCTTGCTGGCGGACAGCATTTGATCGTTCATAGCCTAACCCTAGTTCTGGTTTGTTCTCTCTGCTTCACGTTTGCAATTGGAGATGTAAGCTGTCCGCTTCTTGTCCCCATTGCTGTGCCTGCCGTCTTTCTTTGCTGCTTGTACCATGCCTCATGTCATGAAGGGCTTTTGTTTGTCTGGAATGCTATGTCAATATAAACTCTCATTCATAAGTAACTTTTGGTCATAGTGTTTTAGCACAGCAACAGAAAAGTAACAAGTACATTAGAGAACACAGATGAGTAAGACTATTGATGCCTTTCCTTCCTCAGAATCCTACACAGCTCCTTCTAGCAGTATGGCAGCTAGCCCTTAAGGAGGAAGCTTCCAGCTGAGTCCCAGATTGATTTCTTTATGCCTTGCAATCAAGGTGTGTGTTGTTGTCAACAATAGACTCTTTTTTTAATTGAAGTTTTGTGTACTTCATACAATATTTCTTAATCAAATTTAGATCCAATTCCCCTTCCTTGCTCCCTCCCTGTCAGAACTCATGCAGTCTGCCATACATGTCTTTCCTCGTTTTCTCAGTCTTTTTTACATTTTTTGATGCTGAAGTTTACCATTTGGGACTTAAGTTTACTGTTTCAGTCAGATCTTTGACTCAGTCTTTTTTGTTGTTGTTGTTCCTTCTCACTGCCGTATAGGCATATTTTGAGAAGGAACAATAGATTCTTAGCAACTAGTTCTGGTGAGCAAACAGGAAGAGTAGCAAGATGGTGATTGTTTTGGGGGCTCCTGACCAATAACCCATAAGGAGGCATTTAACACCTGATACTGGATTTTTTGTTTATTAATTTTGGCTTTCAGGTTCACATCCAGAAATGCAGGATAAGTTCCCTCTAACTCCCTCTCTGTTTTTAATTTGTAAGTTTACACCTGGCTGTTTCGTACATTCTTCATTTTGGTTAACCTGCTCACTCTGTAATCAGCTCCCCATTTCCTCATGACGATTCCTGCTTAATTTTGTACTCCTCCAAATCTCCCTCTGTTTTCATTTCTATGTTCTGCTATCCTTATTCCCTTAAGGCATTGTCTATAACAATGACTCTGTTTTAGTTTCCTTACTTCTATAGGTCCCCCAAGTTAAACTTTAAAATCTAAAGACTTGAAGTAAAAAAACACATACAAGAGAGAACATGCAGCATTGGTCTTCCTGAGCCTGGGTTACATTGCTTAGTGTAGTTCTCTAGGTTCATCTATTTACCTGGAAATTTCATAATTTCATTTCTCCTTACAGCTGAATAAAATTCCTTTGAATTTTATCATTATCATTATCATCCATTCATTGGTGGACGTCTAGGCCAATTCCAAACCCCAGTTATTGTAAATAGAGCTATAATGAAAATGATCAAGCTATTATTATTATTATTATTATTTTTTTTTTTTTTTGCCGTTCTCAGCCTCAGCCTTTAACGGCTGCTACTATTATTATAGAAAAATGATAAGGCCAAAGCCAATTCAGGTGAAGAGGGTTTATTTCTCATTAGTGTGCTAACCCAGCTAGCATAGCTGACCCATGGATCATTCCAGATCATGTCAGCAGCTTGACATGAATCTTTGGGGTCTTTGATACTCATGTGACAAATGCAAGCAAAGAGCATATAACAGATGAGTGGTAATAAGGTAAGTGGTTTGCAGATAACAGTCATCACAAAGACCACAGGAATGTGACATCCTGGAGAAACAGGCTTCCTTCCTGGTTAAAGATTTCTGGAAAGACTTCCATTCTGGGTAGCTTCAGGGGAAGAAGGGAAGTCTTCAGTCTGCATTCTTCATTCTTGTCTCTAAGCTTAGCGCTCTTCCTACTCCAAAGTTCCTAATTACCATAGTACTGTAAAATCTTTTAGCCGCCCACATTTTCCTGTTTTCATTATAGTATCACTGATATAAAGTCCTTTGATCATATGCCCAGGATTTATGTAGCTGGGCCAAGTGGTACTATTTCTAACATATTTGAGTAACCTGCACTGAGTTTTATAGTAGATATACCAGTTTACAGCCTCATCAGGAGAAGATAAGGATTCTCTTTGTTATTTGATTTCTTGATGATAGCCATTTTTAATGGGGCAAGACAGAATTTCAGTGTAGTTTTAATTTGAATTTTCCTGATGGCTAATGATTTTGAATACGTTCTAAAGTGTCTATTAGCCATTTGAATTTTTTATCTTCAGAAATCTCTGTTCAGATCATTGGCTCATTAAAAATAAAACATTTATTTGTTCTTTCATTGTGTGTGTGTGTGTGTGAGAGAGAGAGAGAGAGAGAGAGAGAGAGAGAGAGAGAGAGAGAGAGTTGGGGATATACACATGTTGATGCCCACGTGGAAGTTGGAGGACAATTTGCAAACCAGTTATCTCTTTCCTTCATGTGGGTCCTAGGGATCAAATTTAGGTGGTCAGGCTTAGCAAGTGCCTTTAACTTCACCCAACTGAAACATCTCACAAGCAAGATGGCCTATTTTTTATTGGGTTTTCTGTTTTCTTGGTGTTTATAGTTACTTAGTTTTGGTATATTCTAAATATTAGTTCTCAGTCATGAGTATAGCTGGCTAAGGTTTTCTCCCAGTTTTTGAGCTGCCTCTTCACTCAAGTAACAGTGATTTTGCTGTGTAGAGGATTTCTCTCTTTTTCCCTCTTTCTCATCTCTTTCTCCTCTTTCTTTTTTTTTTAATGTGTATGAGTGTACTGTCTGCATGTAGGTTGGTGCACCCGTGTCATGCAATGCTGTGGAGGTCACAAAAGTGAATCGGATTCCCCTGGAACTGAAGTTAAAGACGGTTCTTAGCCACCATGTGGATGCTGGGAATTGAACCCCCTGCAAGAGCAGTCAGTGCTCTTAACCACTGAGCCATCTCTCCAGCCCCCTTTCCTCTTTCTTATATGTGTACATGACCTGAAGTAGTTAAAAATATTCCAGTAAGAAGCCACAGTTGCCTTAAAATAAATTCTTATTTTATTTATTGCAGAGAAAATGGCATAAGCTCTGCTCCTAGTTTCTGTAAGTCATGTGATATGCCCAGAACTCTTTAAAGGTTTGGAAACCCTTAATGAAACCTATACTTCATATATGCAAATTATGCTTCCAAAGCTCTTGGTAAACCTAGATCTGTCTGTCTTCAAATTAGAGAAACTTTTCCATTCTCATATATTTTTAGGAAACCATAGTTCAAACAATTATAAGATTTTTCTTTTTTAATATTTAATTTGTTATTTTTATTTTGTGGATATGAGTGCATTGCCTGCATGTAGGTAGGTGCCTCTGTGTCATGCAATGCCTGTTGAGGTCAGAATAAGGCTTTGGATTCCCTGGAACTGGAGTTACAGATGATTGTTAGCCACAATGTGGGTGCTTGGAGTTGAACCTGGGTCCTCTGCAAGAACAGCCAGTGCTTTTAACTGCTGAGCCAACCCAAGATTTCTTTTTGACAGATCTCTTCTTTAATTAGTGAATTTTGAGATATTCTTGAAACTTATCTGCTCATCATCCCTTTCCCCATCTCCAGAGTATCTTTCATATAAAGTATTCTCTAAACATAAACATAGCTTGGAGAAATGACTGAAAACTACAGTGTCCAAACCCCAGGGCCTCACACATGCCAGGCAAGCAAGCAGACATTGGTAACTGTGCAGTATGTTCTCAGACTAATTTATTTGTTATATACCAGTATAAATTTATTTTTGGAAATATCCAATATTTTAATTTTTCTTCTATATTTATTCCAAACACAGCCATGAAAATGATGCTTATTCTTTCCTAATAAATGTAAAATGAATATCAATTACATATAATTTCTAGTTATTTAAATGCTTCCTAATATAGATAAAATTTAATTACATGACTATTGTAATAATTCTTGTTAACTTAAGACAGTTATATTTTCAGTTCTAAAAATTATCACAGCTCAAAATAACAATATAATTTTGATGCTGTAAATCTGAATGTTGGAAGGCAGCCTGAAGTTTATGAAATTTTATGTACTATAATATTGCATGAGTTACAGGATGAAACATAGACTAAATTTCCTCAGGCAGTTAAAAACACATTATTAGAAATAGGGAAGAGGAAGAGATTTTGTATTACTCTTTGGAATAAAATTTAGAGCTAACCACCAGTTTATAAATGTAGATAAGCAGAAGTCCTGAGCATATAACATTAGGCATTACAGTATTGAATCTTAGCTTAGCTGAATGCCTAATACAGATTGGTTACAAGAGCATGTCTTCTTAGTGGCTAAAAATTTGGGCTTTAAATATCATAATACATTTTTAACAGGCAATAAAATTATTCTATTTTAGTAACATTACTTAATTAATCTTTTTAGTTTGTAATAAACAGAATTTTCTGTCACATTCATTTTAACTGAACTGATAAACTCTGTGATCTAAATGAACCTAGTGCTGCCTCTATTTAAAATTTAATGAGCAACTTGAAGAAGTGGGAGAGGAAGATTTACTAACTTTGACTAAATAGATTTCTATTTCATAGAAAATAAAATATTAAAAGTTGTTTGAGGTTTTCAGATGCTGTTTTAAAAAACATTATTTTAGAATGTTGGGGAATTCATTAGGTATATATGGTGCCTTCAGATGGAGATCTCAAGGACAAATCAGTGTGTCAGGGTTTTCCTCCCTCTGACTGTGGCAACACTAATCTTACACTTTGACTTTGAGGGAAGGGGTGCATTTTCCTACTTATATGTGTACTTATTTATTGATTCTAAGTATTCACTATGCCTTGGTTAATGTGGTATGTGCATCTCCATTACCAGCATAAAAACATTACAACATAAAAACACTACTACTTGCCAGGAAAGGTAACAGTGTCCACAATCTTACCATGATCCATATTTTCCCAAATACATTTTTCTTTAATAAAATTTACCATTTTATTTAAAACATACACTCAGGAAAACACTTTAAACCTATTAAACCCTGTTCATATGTGTGTAAGTACTATGGATCATTCCTTTTTAGAAATACTTTACTGAAATGTTATATTACATATATTCAATTGAGTGTGGCTAAAGGAAATTTTTATAAAATGAAGATGTTTGAATACCTATCACCCAAATAAAGATTTAGAACATGACCTAACATCCCAGAATACTTATCACATCCATGTCTTCATTGTGTCTATCAATGAATCATTACTGCATTGACCTCTATGACCATAAGTTAAAATGGCTAACTTAAAATTCATCTAAATAAAATCTTACAGACTATTTCTTCCCTCTTTGACTCAGCAGTTTCTGAGAGATTTATTTATATTGTTTCACAGAGCAGTAATTTGTTATTTTAAATTGATGCACAGAATTCCATTGCATGAGGACATAATAATTTTTCTGTCTAAATTATTGTATATGATCATTGGTTATTTTAAATAGTGCTGTATTTTTGTCTTATATTTTATGTATGTTTCACAGTATAGGAAAATATACATGCATATTTCATCACATATACACAGAAACACACAAACTTTAAGCATATTTTGAGGATGATACCTCAGTGTAGAGCAGAATTGCTAATACGAATTAAAGATCTATATACTCAACTATATTCTGTGTGTGAGTGTGTGTGCGTGTGTGTGTGTGTGTGTGTGTGTGTGTGTATGTGTGTGTGTTTCTATGTGTGAGGCATTCATATGTATGTGCATGCACATGGTGGTCCAAAGTCAATCCCAAGTGTCATTCCTCAGGCACCATCCACCCTGTTTTTCTGAGACAGGGTCTCTCATGGGTCTGGGGCTCACAATGTAGCCTATGCTGGATGGCCAGTAAGCCCCAGGAATATTCCCCTGCACTGGGATGGCAAGAATGTCTCACCATGACTGGCATTTTTTTGTTTTGTTTTATATGTGTTCTGGGAAATAAATTCAATTCCTTGTACTTGCAAGGCAACCAATTTACTGACTGAACTGTCACTTGAGCACCCAATATATTCAGTTTCAATAGATACTACCAAACGGTTTTCTACAGTTTTTTTTATATCTTAATGACAGTCTGAGATAATTCTACTTCTAAACTTGCATGGTCAAACTCTGATAAATCTGCAGCATGTATAGTGGTATCTTATAATAATTTATAGTTGCATGTTCTCTGTCACTTATGATTTCAAGCATTCTTTCATGTTACCAATTGTCACTGAATATTTAATTAGTGAAACGCTTATTCCAGTCTTTTACACATTTCAAAATGTTTTCTCCTTGGTTTCCATAAATTTCTGCATTGTCAGATAAATAAATTACTAAAATCTTCATTCAGTATTTTATCTTTTGATGAACAGAGGTTATTCAACTTAGTGAAAGTTAGGTTTAGCAATTTTTTACTTGATAACTGATTACTTGTATACACACACTATATATAGTGTGTGTATATATGTACATATACATACATACACATACATATATGTGTATGCATGTATTGACAATAATTTTATTTTTATGTGGGCTCATGCAAATGTGGAGGTCAGAAAACAACTTGCAGGAGTCAATTCTCTCGTTCCACCATGTAGGTTCCAGGGATCCAACCAACTTGAGTTGTAAGGTTTGGTAGCAAAGTATCTTGCCAGGCATGAGTCATCTTGAGAGAGTAATGCAGACAATTACGACAGGCCAAGGCAGCAGGATTCTGGGCATCATCCTTGACTGATTCTCAGCCCCCACAACCCCTGGGTTTGTACTGGGAGCTCAGTGTTAAGCAGGTCCTCAGTTTGGATGGGCAGCTCAGTGCTAAGCATCTGCTGTGCTTGGTCAGGGAGCTCAGTACTAAGTACACTGGAGGCTTTTAAAGAAAGAATCACTTTTCATTTTATTATAAAAATACTTTCCTATGCTATCTTCTGACATGGAAGCTGAAAAAGAAGACTGTCAGAATAGGGATCAAGACATTGAATAGATGGTCCATAACTTTACTACAGATTGGAAATCTGTAATCTCTTACTTCTGAGTCTCCTACTGAACCTCATCCGACTAGCTCAGAATCTGTTGGTTTGATGCTTAGGCATTACTACTTTCTTATTCGATGTAGAAAACAGTTACAAAACAGAAGGAGATGTAGTGAATAGAACGTAGGTTACAATATGTGTTACACAGAGTGAAGAGTTAGTCACACAACTTAGTGCCATGACTTACAGAATTTTGAGTGCCAAATACAAACTCAGATTGAGTTCTTCATAGACTGGGCTAAAATTTTTTTTCAAATAAATTAATATGAGTTATCAATATATTGAGAGGTCTATGGTGATAGGAGGACCAAGATGAGCAAAATTCCTAGGTAGGAATAGTCATAGCATGAATTCTGTAGCTTGGCTGAGCATGGGGAAGTATATGGTGACCTTGGGTAAAAAAGGGTGTTTAAGATGGAATCAGATTTTCTCAGGAAGTTGAAATTCTGTAAAGACTCAAAAAAACTATATTGAAGGAGAAAATGAGTTAAATTTTATTAGACTTTTGTCATTCAAGATGCCAAACTATGTTTTTTTATATTTTTAGCCTTTGCTACACATTATACTGTTTGTGTCACTTGAGAGGATACATTTTTGAGGAGAAGGTGGTAAAACATGGTTGTAGAGGCTGATGAAACATGTGAATATGGGGGGACATGTTTGAAAAGAGAACTTAAATATAAAACTAAGTGAGCAGAAAGAATGGACATTCAGTTAAGAGGGAAAGGCTCATCAATATGATCATGGGAATACAAATTAGTCTAGGTTTATATAACTAAAATTTTACAAATTTCTATATAAACCATGTTGAAATGATCAGATAATAAAAACCAATAACCAAACCAGTCCTTTGTTGTTTATTTTTTATTCTTTTTTTTATTTATATTTATTTTTATTTTTATTTTTCTTTTCGAGACAGGGTCTCCCTGTAGCCCCAGCTGTCCTGGAACTCGCTCTGTAGACCAAGCTGGCCTTGAACTCACAAAGATCCACCTGCCTCTGCCTTCCGAGTGCTAGGATTAAAGGCGTGCGCCACCACGCCTGGCACTTCCTTTGTTATTTTTTAATGAGTATTCAAAGGCTACCAGTAGGAGGATAATTTTTATCCTATTCATTTGTTCTCTACAATAAAAACACCTCATTTTATTCTCTGATTAGTAGTCTACCAATTAAGTCAAATTTGAATATATAGCTTTGAGTAGCTCAAGATTCATTAAGCATATATTTAAAACAGACTTGTTATAATTGATAAGCATGTGCTTGGAATTTTTGATTAAGAAACATTTATTAAAAGAGTTTGAAACTACATTGTGGTTATAAAGGAATAAGTTTTTAAAACTCTAGTTTTCTCACAGAGGTATAGGAAAGAATCACTGCACAAGCAATAGACATATGTGATAAATCTTATCATTGCTTCATGAACAAGTATCTAGGTGTATGATAAAATAAATGTTCATTGGCGGAGAAAATGGCACATGTTATCTTCATCCACAATATATATGGGTAGAGCTGGAACAGTATCATTGAATATCCATTCAGCTAAATAAAAATAGTGAAAACAATAGTAGATTTGCTTTTTGGCTGAGGGAATTTATAAGGAAAAGCTGCACATAATTTATACAAATAAAATCAATCAAAGTTTAATGAAGACTAGACGTCAAAACAGTTATTTCAAATGGTGAATCTGTGAGTCATCACACCTATCATTATTTTGTCCCATAGTAGATTGATTTCTAAGCTGTAGTAAGCATATGAGCTGCTTATGTTAAGTCTATATTCCAATATTCGACAGTCAAATACCCTCAACAGAGCTGAAATATTAGGCAGGACTTTACTTATATTTTAATGTTCTCCATTCCTCTCTTCTGTTATTTTACTATTCCTCAACCCTCTCTTTGCTTCTTAGAACCAAACTAAAAAGTGACTTTTCTCTGGGGAATTGTTGTCTCCCCTGCAGTGATGCTCACTCTAATAGGTTTCTGATGGAAACAAACTGGATGATATAATCAGTATGCCATTCTTTTCCTTGTAGATTCTTTTTAAAAATATAATACATGTAATAAAATCTGAAGTTATTTGCATTTTCTATTCAGTCTTCCAGTGATTTTTAGCCTTTGCTATACATTATACTAAAATACCATTTATTACTATTGAAATCAATGAAACTGGAAAGCTCCAATCTGCTTCCTCACTCTAACTGATATTTTATCTAGTATGCTTCAGTAATCAAATTGAGAGAGAGGCTACTTGAGATGTTGCCATATCAGTGGGAGGAAAGGCCAAAGAAGATGGCAGAGGGCACTGATGAGAGCCTTTGAAATACCGAGCAATGGTATAAAAGTAGATGGGGGGATTGTGAAAACCACTGTGAGGCCATTGTACAGGGAAGATTCAGAAGAGTAGTAAGCAAAAGAACAACGAATCAAGATGATGAAAACCTGTTATGTATACTGAAAGTATATCTATATGTGGAATGCATTATTAAATAAAATTATTTATATGGTGCTATGCATTTCCTTCTTATCCTAAGAGTAAAGAAAATTTGTATGTGGTATAATTTAGTGTACTTGAACTATAGAAAATATGGAATATATTATGCATTAAAACAACAATTTTCTTTGTTGTCAGATAAAAATGGAGATAATGCAAAACAGTGCCTTGTAGACAAGACAGGACCACTGTAAGAGAGGCCCACACTGACTCCATTTTGAGTATAGCCACCATTACTGGAACATGCCCAATTCGGAGAAAATGTCGATTGCTCAAAGACAGTTGCTCAAGGCCTCAAGAACAGCTAACTTAAACTTGTTGAAGATAACTATTGGTATGTGAGGGCAGATGGACTGACCCAACATTTCCTCATTCCAGTTGCAGGATTGTGTCTAAAGATAACTGTTGGTATGCGGGGTGCCCTTGGGCTGACCTAACCATGAGTTGTAACTCTGCTATTATCCAGTAAGGCTAGAAGTTAGCCAAACCCCACTAAAATTCCCCTAGACCCTGTATAAAAGGCCTGTGATCCAAGTTATTGGGGTCAGAGCCTTTTCCCTCCCACCCCAGCATGCTGGTTTACTTTTTCCCAAAATAAAGTCTTGGTTTTCCATCCTTCGGTGTGTCTGGTGTGGATTCTCGAACCCTAACATCATCATACACATGAGTTCACATCAGCTATGGTTGGCTGCACAGGATCTGTACAAAATCAAGGCAGTCAACATTCTAGCATGGAGAGGGAAGTGATTCAAAAATCCCTATACCTAATTGAGGAGCTATGGACAATTGATGTTTGGGACAGGAAGAGTCAATTTGTTTTAAACGTGTGACTCTTGGTAGGTAGACATTGAATGTGCCCATACTAAAAAATATAGGGGCAACAGAAATGTGAGTCAATGGGTTATTACATTTTTAAATAGACAACAGAAAGCTGAGTTCAGGTGAGGGCTGTCTGGGAGGAGAGTTGGGGATGTTTTTCTTCAAAATACTTTGCAGGAACTTTTCAAAAAAAAATATTTATTTAAAAACTACTTTTGCACTTCACAGATGGTTTCAGTATTATTGGTGGCACTCTGTTTTACTTTCATTTATTTACAGTTTAATTGAAGATGTTCACATGAGTAAATGATTTCAAATGAACAGCTCAAATGTCATGTCCTCCATACAGTCTCTTATCCTGGCAAACACAATGTGACCACTCAGCTCTGGCCCTGTCTACTACTCTGTTAAAACTCTAAGGCTCAGGGAACATCCTAGAAGAGGAAATAGAAAGAAGGTAAAAGTCAAAGGGCAAGACACCTGCTGCTAGTTAATTCATTCTAGACAAGATAGGGAAGCTGCACCAATGAAATCTCACAGTATGGTATCCTGATGAGATCTGCATATGACAGAACCAGTTGACAGACCAAGGGGAATGGGGGGGAATGTCATGGGGCTCCACCTCAAGATGAAGTGCTGGAGGGGGTCAATGGATACTGAACAAGGAAGAATCTGTTTTCTTCAGTGACTAGCTCCCAAATGGGCAGCACTAAACACAAGTATATATGAGCACTGCTACATAGACTCAGTTTATTGTATATAAATATATGTATATATATATACATATATGTGTATGTATATTTATAAATGCATATGTATATATAAATACATGTATATATATATATGTGTGTGTGTATGTATATTTATAAATTCATGTGTGTATCTGTAACAGTAATAATCAAAAAAGAAGACAAACAATAGAGAGGTAGTGGGGGGCTTGGGAGGAAGTGGTAGTGGACTGGGAGGGAAAGAAGTAACGCAAAGACAATAGTCATATACAACATTGTCAATTTTTCTAAAAAAGATAACTCCAATTAATTAGCCTCCCTCAGAAAAAAAAATAACCCTTCTTTACTGTTTTGCATTTTGAGACAGGGACTCACTGTACCCCAGCTGGCCTAGAACTCGCTACACAGATCAGGCTTGCCTCAATCCCAGAAGACTGGGATTAAAGGTGTACACTAGCATACTCAGACTCTCCTTTTAAAATCAACTTGGGTATGAGGAGACGTCTACAGTGGTTAAGAGTACTGGCTGCTCTTGCTCAGAGGACCTGATTTTGGTTTTTAGCACATGCCTATGGCCATTCATAACTCCAGTTCCAGGGGATCTAATGACCTCTTCTGGCTTCTTCAGCATTGTATACATGTGGTATACTCATATTCAGGAAAATACTCATGCACATAATATAAAAATAAATAAATGAAAATTAAATAGTCATTTTGTGTATAACTAAATTTTTCTTAAATATAAATTATTTATAATGTATAATTTTTATTGTGTTTCTGTACATTTCATATAATAGAACCTAAACAAATTTGGACCTTCTCTCCAATCCACACCCTCTCCCTCCCCACACACCTGAATTTATGGATTCTGTCATATATGTTATACCCTTTCTAGTCTGTCATTTGTACCCAGATGTCCCTTGGTACAATTTTATTTTCCCTTCCTTACCTACCTATGATGTGATTATTCTCATTTTAGTGAAGAAAAAAAGTGTGTCAAATACTGAGTAAATATCTATGAAAAGATGTTTATTTTAACCACTTTTGTCTACAAGCAACTTAGAATTTGTCCACGATTTTCAGTGGATATAAATTTGCCAGAAGCCAAGTCACCTCATGGAAAATTACTAGCTTGCTTAACTCAGGAATTTATGGGCATGATGAGCATTGCAGTCATTGAAGGAACATCTGGTACTTTCAGATACACCCTTCCTCCTCTCCGAACTGTGTTGACTCACTTCCTGCCAATAGATTTTCCTTTTTAACCCCTGCAAAATAAAGACTACGGAGCTTGATCAGAACATTGTCTTGCTCTCTTCTTTGAGTCCTCTGTCCCCAATTCTTTTGCCCCCTCCTCAGGTCTGCATTGATGACCCTGCAGGCCAGGGCACCTGGCACCCAACATGGGCATCAAGGAACGGGGATTTGATTGAACATCACTACACAGAAAGAGGCCTCATTGTATCTGGATCACTGTGCTTTTCTTCGTGAAGAGTGGTCCACACGGAGATCACCACAGAGTCACCCTCCTGTGAGACTGATCTGTAAAGGTAGGGAATAGAGATGCAAACATGGGACAGACATTAGACAAACATGATTTGTTTTTAAAGGGTCTCAAGGAGTCCCTCAGGACGAGAGGAACTAGGGTTAAGAAAAAAGATCTTAAGAAATTATTTGATTTCATTTCTGATGTTTGCCCTTGGTTCCTTCAAGAGGGAACCATTGACAAAAAAAGATGGACTCGAATAGGTGACTGCTTACAAGATTTTTATAAAACCTTTGGTCTAGAAAATGTCCTTGTCCAGGCCTTCTCCTATTGGAATTTAATTAATGAAATATTAATTATCCACAAAAAATAGCCAGATATCCAAGAGGTACTTAAAAAAGGGGAAAAGAAGCTGGGTGTGGTGGCACACACCTTTAATCCTAGCACTTGGGAGGCAGAGGCAGACGCGGGATCGTAATGGTAGGGATTCAAAGGCCTAGGCCTAGGGATCGTTACTAGTGAGAGTGCACCATTCCACAGACTTAGCTGGGGTGCTACTCAGGAACTCCCTAGTTCTCGGAATAAGGACCAAAATAAAAAAAAAAAAAAAAAAAAAAAGAAGGAAAAAATCGTTCAGCAGAGCTGTTCAACACCCCTCTGTTGTGAAGCCATTTCCTATTGGCCATGCCAGACCCTAGAAAATTGGCGAAGCGCCACCAAGCCCATTATCACCTAAATCCTTGATAAAGGAGTCTCCACTCTCGTCTTTATCCTTCCCTTAAGGAATTTAAGACTCAACATAAGAGCCTAATTGATGCACTTTCCGACTTAGAGGAAAGCTCATTCCCTTGAGGAGGAAGCAGCCAAATATAAAAATGCTGACTGGCCGCCCTTGTTATCCTCCCAAAACCCACAACCCCCCATCAGATGGACAATGCCCAAAAAACTGTTCATTTGTTAAGGAAATGCATTACTCTTGTTATGATACCTACTGGGAGTGCTCCCGAAAGTGCACCCCCTACTTTTTTTACTAATAACCACATGTACAAGCCCCATACATACCCTACAAATGATTGGTCCAACACTGTCCCTCATGGCACCACAGGAAAAAATAAGCTTATTGGAGCCTCATGCCTTACTACATACACAAGGCCAACCAGCCTGCTGGCCTCAATCTCCCCCACCCTTAACCACGGATGGGGGGACCCACAGACCAAGTAAGAGAGGAAAGAATAAAATTGAATATCCAAGAGAGAATCAATAACCTCCTTCCCTGACTACATTATCACCCTCTTGCCCTACCAAAACCACAAGGTATAGATATTGATCCCAAGACTGATGAAATTCTTAAAGCCACTTATTCCACTCTTAACCTGACTAACCCCTCAATGGCTAGCAACTGCTGGCTGTGTCTCCCCCTAGGACCTTCCTGGCCCTTGGTCATACCCTTACTCAATGACTCCCACGTTCCTTATTCTGAGAACAACTGCAGTCTATCAGTACCTTTCAAGTTGATTCCCATTGGTTTTAACACATCTGCATGTTTCATTAGCCCTTTCAAGAATAACTCTTTTGATGTCGACCTTGGCGCTGTCTCCTTTAGTAATTGTAGCTCCTATGTGAACATTTCCACACCTGTCTGCCTAGGACAGAGTAGGGTCTTTGTATGTGGAGACAACATAGCCTATCCCCTTCTTCCTGTCAATTGGTCCAGAATATGCACTCTGGCAATGCTTCTGCCAGATATAGATATTCTCCTGGGAGATCAACCAATCCCTCTACCTAGCTTTGACACCCTTATCCCCCTACACAAAAGAGTAGTCCAATTTATCCCGCTCTTGGTAGGACTTGGAATATCTGGGGCATTGGCCACTAGCTCCATGGGGATCGGGTTGCTTTAAATACTCATAGTAAATTATCTCAACAACTAATAGAGGATGTCAACATGATTTACCAGTCTATCAGTGATTTACAAGATCAATTAGACTCCTTGGCAGAAGTAATTCTGCAAAACAGGCGTGGTCTTGACTTGTTAACTGCAGACAAGGGAGGCATTTGTTTAGTCTTACAGGAAAAGTGCTGCTTTTACGCCAACAAATCTGGAGTGGTTCGAGGTTGAATTTGTGAACGTCAACAAGAACTAGAGAAAAGAAGAAGGGAACTCTTTGAAAACCCCATGTGGTCTGCTTGGAACAAAATTCTGCCATATCTACTCCCTTTCTTTGGTCCTGTGCTTGGACTGCTCATATTGATGTCACTGGGCCCCTTCCTTTTAAACAGACTAATAAGAATTTGTTAAACAGCAAATTGACTCCTTGGCGTCTAAACCCATACAAGTTCATTATCATAGGCTTGATTTGGCTGACAGAGGCCTAGCAGAACCTTATGATGACATAGCCCTTTTGGGAACTGCATGATCACTCAGAGGGTTGCACACCAACCCATTCACGGTATGGCAAGGGCACCTGCATGGGGTACGTGGCAAAGCACTGCAAAGAGAGGACCTAGTTGTCCATTTCTGAGTCTCCTGTGAAGCAAACCTGATTGCACAGAGGTTGGTGTCATTTCTTTCCCTTTGATCAAGACATTGAAGAAGCAACCTGTGTGAATTGATAAGAGGGATTATCCTCTCCTCCCCACAAAGAAACTGTTAGTAAATTACTTGGGAGGATCAGGTCACTACTTCCCCCCACTCATCCTCTCAAGGAAAATAATCATGTCTTCACCTCTGGCTGTGCTATTGCCTTATTAAAACTATAAAAAAGGGAGGAGATGCCAGGAGCCAAGTCACTTCATGGAAAATTACTAGCTTGCTTAACTCAGGAATTTATGGGTGTGACAAGCATTGCGGCCATTGAAAGGACATCTGGTACTTTCAGATACACCCTTCCCCCTCTCCGAACTGTGGTGACTCACTTCCTGCCAACGGATTTTCCCACCCTCTTGCCTTTTTAAACCCTACACAAAATAAAGATGATGGAGCTTGATCAGAACATTGTCTTGCTCTCGTTCTTTGTGTCCTCTGTCCCCATTCTTTCGTCCCCTCCTCAGGTCTGCATTGATGACCCTGTGGGCCAGGGCAGAAATTGTTATTTGTGGCAAGCAAATGTGTTAAAACTCACTCAGTTGGAGTGTTTGATGGAAATCAAAGTTTGTGTAAAAACAGAATTCAGTACTTACTATGATTTTTAACTTTCACTGTGTAATAATTGCAGGTGAGGCCAGAATAGTCCAGGCAATGGATATCAACTGTGTAAAGGTCCGAAGGTATTAAAAAAAATGTTTCCTTTGCTAAGCCTTAAAGATGTTTAAGTGTTCGAGAATGCAAGAGAATTATGAGGAATGCATTCAGAGCTTTGGGAAGGGGTACATTATGTAGAGATTTAGATACCGAGTCAAAGGGTAGATGTTTATTGTTCAGTTGAAATAGGGCCATTGATGGAGAAAAGGCAATGGTGATTTTTATGAAAGGTCCTTCCAGTTGAAATATGCATGGGGAGGTGAGAAGATTATCTGGAAGAAGGAAATGTGCAAAGTGAAACTGCAAATGTTTCAGGGAAGTGGTGTCTTCAACGACCTTATTGCAAAAGATCCAAGAATGTCCTTTCATTTTGTAGACTACTTTCATCATGCTTTTAAAATATTCATTTATACATACATATATAATTTTACTCAAATGTAAAGAGCTGCAGGCTTTAGCTTGCTTACGCTGAGCTTACTTACAAGGAAGTTGACTCTGTGAATTGTCACCTCGAGCCTTTTTCCAAGAGCTGTGTGCGGATGTGTAGTAAAAGTCACCAGATACTCCAGCCTGATGTCTCAACTTAGTGATCTTGCAAGAACAGACCCTCCTCTGATGCCAGACCCTGTTTCACCCACCCCCTCCCCATTTCTTGCCTCCTGCAAAATAAATACGATGGCTTGTGCTCAATAAAGTAGACTTTGACAACCTTGCAAAGTCTC
>VZQC01004828.1:278346-438279 GCA_009823505.1 Rhizomys pruinosus
AAGATAATACTGAGACCACTCCTACACCCATGCCAGAAAGGCTCAATTTTCGCTTGCTCTAAATCATCACCCTCAGGCCTTATAAGAGTGAGCCAGCCCAAACCAGCCCAGGTGGCCGCCCCAAAGACGGGCAACTTCCTCTCCCCTCTTACCAACCTAAGACAGGAGCCCTGAGGGTGACAGGGTGTCCAAAGACGGGTAAGGAAGAGGGTCTTGTAGAGGTCGAACCTAAGACAGGGACGGTCACATAATCGGCTGCAGATGCCACTCTGCCTGATACTTATCCATACCTTCTTAATGTAAAGAAGGGGGATATGTAAAGAGCTGCAGGCTTTAGCTTGCTTACGCTGAGCTTACTTACAAGGAAGTTGACTCTGTGAATTGTCACCTCGAGCCCTTTTTCCAAGAGCTGGGTGCGGACGTGTAGTAAAAGTCACCAGATACTCCAGCCTGATGTCTCAACTCAGTGATCTTGCAAGAACAGACCCTCCTCTGACGCCAGACCCTGTTTCACCCACCCCCTCCCCATTTCTTGCCTCCTGCAAAATAAATACGATGGCTTGTGCTCAATAAAGTAGACTTTGACAACCTCGCAAAGTCTCGTTCTTTTCTCTCGCTCATCTCCACAGGTTTTGGGGTCCTTCTCGGGTACCTGATGTTACATGACCCGCAGACAGGGTCACTCAAAAGCTTTTAATGATGTCCTGGTTAACTTTTTGGACCTCCAATATTAGGTTAGGTATTATTCATAAAATTGAATTTTCGGTATCCTTTTCTCGTATTAGCTTGACACAGGCTGGTCCAAGTGATGGCTGCACAGACCGTCGACAGTCTGAATCTACATTGGTGAGCATTTTGGGAGTGGAGTTTGACTCAAAACACTATTTTGTGTTGAGAATACAAAGATGAGTTTGAGTTTTGGTCAGTCCTCCAGATCTGAGTAGAAGAAACTGATCTTCATGAAGGTTAATTAAACCAGTATACAGCGAGTTGCTCAGAAGAGAAACAGAAAGATCTCCACTGCAGTTGCTGTGCCCCTGAAACTACTTACAGTAGCTATATTCAGGGCATTGTTATCAAATACTTTTTTCATTCTCATAGTCCTAGGGGACTATTGTTTTGTTGTTGTTGCTTTAGGAGAGGTGCTATGACATCTGCACCCTAACTAATAGATACTTGTTTTCCAGACTGTCTCCTTATAAATAGGATATACTCTGTCCCTTCTCTGTCTCATCTTTCATAATGTTTAGAGGTCAATTAATATTAATATCCCATCCTCACCATCTGTTGACTCTCTATCATAAATATTTAATGAACACATTCTACATTTGGTGGTGCATATTGAACACTGTTTAAAGGAGGTCAACAATGTGCAGTGCCTGATTTTGAAGAGCTCATTCCATAGAGGCAAGCAGATATGACCGTGGAAAGGAACAAGCATAATATTGGAAATAAGAGCCAGTTGCTTTTGGAGCAAATAGAGTCCAGTGCCTATGTACCAACACCATCAGTGGAATTTTACTAGGATATTGATGTCCAGGTTAATATATCTATTCTGTGAACTCATGTCACATTTCATTTTGGCACTTAATTTTGCTCTATCTTCCTTTGTTATCTGATAGTCACAAGGATGCATATGGCTTTTCCACAACTACATTTTAAGCCCTTGTTGAGTGAGAAATGTGATTTTCTTTCTTTTAATAATTTCCCTGGCATCTACAACAGAGTGATTCTCTGGGAAATCAGGGAATTATCAGAATTACAGATTCAGAGTTACAAAAATGAAATGACTTCGGAGAATCAGGTTAAGCTATTATTTTTCTTAACAGAATAGAAAATAGCCTTAAGGTAGACGGAGAGATAGCTGAGCATTAAGAGCACTAGGTGTT
Source organism: Rhizomys pruinosus (assembly GCA_009823505.1). Taxonomy (NCBI): domain Eukaryota; kingdom Metazoa; phylum Chordata; class Mammalia; order Rodentia; family Spalacidae; genus Rhizomys; species Rhizomys pruinosus. Next base: position 280,236 of record VZQC01004828.1, read on the forward strand.
CCTGCAAAGGTCCTGGTTCCGATTTCCAGCACCCACATGGCTGCTAACAACCCACTGTAACTCCATTTCCAGGAGGATCTGATGCTCTCTTCTGACCTCTGGGGACATTGTATGACATGATTGCACTTACATACATGCAGGCAATACAGTCATAAGAATAAATAAAGAGAATAAATAAAATATTTTTTAAAAAGGAATATAACCTCAAATAGTTTAAAATACCTTGCTAATGGAGCTACCATGTAATTAATGGAACATCAAATTAGAGTCCCTCAAATTCTGTAGGACTGACACTGATCTTGGGTAACTTTCCCTTGTGAGGAGACCTCCACCTACAAAGTTCATCACCAGCATCTTCCTAATTTGTGCAAACATCACCATCTTCTGCTGGGAGTGGGAGACTTGTCCATACTAAATTTCCATTCTTCAATTCCTTATTTCATGTCTAGAATGCATTAACTAGCAGCGGGTGTCTTGGCCCTCTGGTTGTTACATTCTTTCTGTTCCCTCTTACAGGATGTTTACTGAGCCTTAGAGTTTTAATAAAGTAGTAGACAGGACCAATGGTGAGTGATCACACTTGTTTTTGCCTAGAACTCCTTTTATCATAAACTCTAATATTATACCTAATATCATCTTTATATATTTGTACTTTCTTATGCTGTATTTTATAAGTAGATTTAGTTATAGTTGGTGTTTTAAAATAACCAGAATGTCCTGAAATCAAATATGAATAAAACATATAACAAAGGAAATTCAGATTTTAAAATATGAACAAAAATGTAAGAAGAAAATTCAGATTCAATTAAAAGTCAGAATTAAAATATAGAAATTAAACTAAAGTCAAAGGTGAAAATCCTACCTTTACTTCAGATTCTCTTTTCTTTGGTGCCTTCTTTATCTGAATTTCTTTTTTTTAAATTTTTATTTATTTACTTATTTTCATATGTGTATGAATGTACTGTCTGCATGCAGGTCTATGCACCCGTGATGTGCAATGCCACAGAGGTCAGAAGAGGGAATCGGATTCCCCTAGAACTGGAGTTAAAGACGGCTCTCAGCCGCCATGTGGGTGCTGGGGATCGAACCCAGGTCCTCTGTAAGAGCAGTCAGTTCTCTTAACCGCTAGGCCATCTCTCCAGCCCCTGAATTTCTTAAATACTTGGTCCTACTTGCATTTGGGCAAAGTGTGGAACCATTGGTTGGGGTCACTGGGAGCAGATCTTGAGGATTTATACACCAGTCTCACTTTTTTTTCAACTTGCAAAAAACTATTTAATTAATTAATTAATTAATTAATTTTATTTTTGGTCTTTTCAAGACAGGGTCTCCCTGTGGCTCCAGGTGTCCTGGAACTTGCTCTGTAGACCAGGCTGGCCTTGAACTCACAAAGATCCACCGGCCTCTGCTTCCCAAGTGCTAGGATTAAAGGTGTGTGCCACCACACCTGACTTATTTTATTTTTTTAACTTAATTTAATTTATTTTGGCTGACATATACAAATATAAAGTTGTACATATTTATAGGGTTATATGATGTTTCATGCATATATACATTGTTTAAAACTTAAAACTGCTGAACATGTCTAGGTCATTAAACATGTATAATTTCTTTGTGGTTAAAACGTCTACAGTTCTAAACAGAATTACACAGTTCTTTCTTTGAGACTTTTGAAATGCATGCAATATTACATCTATATTGATCCTACTGTAAAATCGTACACCAAATATCATGCTGTATGTAATGAAATTGGCATTCATTGATTAGTTTCATCCATGTATCCCTTCTTTTTTATTATGTTCAGGGTTTTAGATATTTTTCTTTTAATTTATATTACTCTAAAATATAAATATATACCTTCTACCCATGTACATTAGTTACTATACCTGAAAGTAGGTGGTAAGTTAACTCTAGCTCATTATGATATTCACATTATAACATCACAGTTGCTCTCAGATAGAAAGAAATATGACAGTCTCACTTCTTGCTCACTCTTTGTTTCCTGAGTGTGGATTCAATGTGAACAGCCAGACCTCAATTTCTGACACCATGTCTTGCCTGTCTGCTATGTTGTCTTCCTTACCTTGATGGACTGGATCCCTCTAGAAATGCAAGGCCTTTCTCCTTTATGGTTCTTACATCAGAGTATTTTATCACGGCAGCAGAAAAGTAACACACTGACCAAGGATGTGACAACCCATATCTTATAGTTTATTCTTTCCTATTGGTAAAAACCAAGTTATAGGTTTTATTTATACTCGAAAGGAGGTAATTGAGGATGTCATCATGCACACTTGTAGTCTAAGACCTTGGGAAGCTGAAACAGGACCATCATGAGTTTGAGATGAATTTACACTACAGAACAACAACCTGTCCATAAAAGAAAAAAATAAATAAATAAATAAAAGGAGGGAATGATATAAGTTTGTGTCTTATAAAGAATAATTTTATAACCTACCTTCCAAACATGCTTTTGTGAAATTTCTGCTTAAAAGTAAATGTCTAGTAAATAAGCCAGTTAAAATTGAGTAATTTAGTGGGCAGGCTCCTGAGTTGCAGGCAGGACACCATAACACATGCCAGCAGGGCTGGTACAGCTGGGGTGGTCTGGCACAGGGGTGGCTGGAAGAGGGTCTGACTCAGCCCTCTTTCCAGGGTCCCTGTCTTGGGGGGACCATGCTTTGCCTTTGCAGAGTGAACAGAGGGTGGTGTTTACTTCTGCTCTGGTCCCAGCGGGCGGCCTTGTGGGCGGGCTCCTGAGTCGCAGGCAGGATGCCATAACTCACGCCAGCAGGGCAGGTACAGCTGGGGTGGTCTGGCACAGGGGCAGCTGGAAGAGGGTCTGACTCAGCCCTCTTTCCAGGGTCCCCGTCTCGGAGGGACCACGCTTTGCCTTTTCAGAGTGAACAGAAGGTCATGTTTACTTCTGCTCTGGTCCCAGTGGGCGGCCTTGTGGGCGGGCTCCTGAGTTGCAGGGAGGACACCATAACTCACGCCAGCAGGGCAGGTACAGCTGGGGTGGTCTGGCATAGAGGCGGCTGGAAGAGGGTCTTAACTCAGCCCTCTTTCCAGGGTCCCCACAGCCAATATCATCCTAAATGGGGAAATGACAGAAGCATTCCCCTTAAAGGTAGGAACTCAGCAAGGCTTCCCCCTGTCACCACTCCTCTTCAATATAGTGCTGGAAACCCTGGCTAGGGCAATAAGGCAAAAAAAGGAAAGTAAAGGAGTTCTAATTGGAAAAGAGGAAGTCAAACTATCCCTTTTTGCTGATGATATGATTGTCTACCTAAGGGATGCTAAGAACTCCACCAGAAAACTCCTAGAAATGATTAAGAGCTTTGGTAAAGTGGCAGGATACAAAATAAATCTAGAAAAATCAGTAGCCTTTCTTTACACCAACAACAAGCAACTGAAGAAGGACTACAAGGAGACCTTCCCACTCACAATAGCCTCAAAAACAATAAAATACCTAGGAACAAACCTAACCAAAGACACCAAGGATCTCTACAACAAAAATTTTTGTTAGACTACAACAATATGGACTGAAACTATGGGAATCTTGGTTTGTTCGGAATATGACATGTCTTGAAATCCACTTTAGCAAGTGGGAGCTGCCCCTCTTTTGTAAAAGGATGCTGAAAGACAAAGCTATACCTATTCAGGATTTCAGCTACTGGCCTTGCTTATATCAAAAATTTACGCGTACCAGCCCAGGTGGCCACCCAAAGGCGGGCAACTTCCTCTCCCCTATTACCAACCTAAGACAGGACCCTGAGAGGTGCAGGGTGTCCAAGGAAACGGTGTAACGGAAGAGGGTCTTGGTAGAGGTCGAACCCTAAGCACAGGGACGGTCACATTCGGCTGAGATGCGAGCTCCTGCCTGATACTTATCATACTTCTTATGTAAAGAAGGGATTGTAAGGAGTTGCAGGCTTTAGCTTGCTTACGCTGAGCTTACTTATAAGGAAGTTGACTCTGTGAATGGTCACCTCGAGCCTTTTCCCAAGAGCTGGGTGCAGACATGCAGTAAAAGCCACCGCAAGATACTCCAGCTGATGTCTCACTCAAGTGATCTGCACAGAACAGACCCTGTCCTCTGACGCCAGACCCTGTTTCAACCACCCCCCCCCCAAATTCTTGCCGTCCTGCAAATAAATACGATGGCTTGATGCTCAATAAAGTAGACTCTTGACAACCTCGCAAAAGGTCCCTCGTTCCTTTCTCTTGCTTATCTCACAGGTTTTGGGGTCCTTCTCGGGTACCTGATGTTACATGACCCGCAGACAGGGTCACTCAAAAGCTTTTAATGATGTCCTGGTTAACTTTTTGGACCTCCAATATTAGGTTAGGTATTATTCATAAAATTGAATTTTCGGTATCCTTTTCTCGTATTAGCTTGACACAGGCTGGTCCAAGTGATGGCTGCACAGACCGTCGACAGTCTGAATCTACATTGGTGAGCATTTTGGGAGTGGAGTTTGACTCACAAACAACTATTTTGTGTTTGAGAATACAAGAATGAGTTTGAGTTTTGCAATATAAATCTCCCATCTGAGTAGAAGAACAAAACGATCTTAAAAAAGAAGGATACCAGTAAAAACAAAAAAGATAGAGAATCTCCCACTAATACCTGAACTACTTACATAGACATATAATAATAAATACTTTTTTTCAAATTCTTCAGTCCTAAGGGGACACTTGTTTTGTTTGTTGTTGCTATATATAAAGAGAGTGCTATGAATCTTGCACCCTAAAATAAAAACAGAACCAAAGAATATATAACAACTTATAAAATCAGGATATAACTGATACTCTTCTCGAAATCTTCATAATGTTTTAGAGGTCAATGTTAATATTAATATAACCCATAAAAAAAACCTGTGACTCTCTATCCATAAATATTTTAAATGAACACAATTCTAACATTTGGAGAGAGAATAATTGAAAGAGATATAGGAGGTCAACAATGTGGCAGAGAAGAATTTGAAGAGCTCATTCCATAGAGGCAAGCAGATATGACCGTGGAAAGGAACAAGCATAATATTGGAAATAAGAGCCAGTTGCTTTAGCAAATAGAGTCAAGAAAATGTACCAAGAAAAAAAAAAACAAAATCAGAAAGAATTTACTAAGGATATTGGAGTAGGTTCAAGATACAACCTGAACTCATGTCACATTTCAAATAAGCTTATCTTACTAAAAAGGAGCAAAGGCTTTTCCAATAATATAAAAGCATAAAGTGAGAAATTGGTGAATTTTTCTTTCTTTAAATAATTTCCCTGGCATCTACAACAGAGTGATTCTCTGGGAAATCAGGGAATTATCAGAATTACAGATTCAGAGTTACAAAAATGAAATGACTTCGGAGAATCAGGTTAAGCTATTATTTTTCTTAACAGAATAGAAAATAGCCTTAAGTAGAAACAACCGGGAAAGAGAAAAAAAAAATAAAGCTGAGCATTAAGAGCACTAGGTGTTCCTGCAAAGGTCCCTGGTTTCGATTTCCAGCACCCACATGGCTGCTAACACCCCTGTACTCCTTTCCAGGGAGGATCTGATGCTCTCTTCTGACTTTTTTTTTTTTTCTTTGTATTTCTTTTTTTTCATACATGCAGGCAATACAGTCCATAAGAATAATAAAGAGAATAAATAAATTTTTTTAAAAGGTAATATAACCTCAATAGTGTAAAATATACCTTGCTAATGGAGCACCCATGTAATCCTAATGGAAAACAATCAACATAGAGTCCCTCAAATTCTGTAGGACTGACACTGATCTTGGGTAACTTTCCCTTGTGAGGAGACCTCCACCTACAAAGTTCATCACCAGCATCTTCCTAATTTGTGCAAACATCACCATCTTCTGCTGGGAGTGGGAGACTTGTCCATACTAAACTTACACTCTCTTCAATTCCTTATTATCATGTCAAGAATGCTTATATAGCAGACGTGTCTTGGCCCCGTACTGGTTGTTAACATTCTTTCTGTTCTCTTAAGGATGTTTACTGAGCCTTAGAGTTTTAATAAAGTAGTAGACAGGACCAATGGTGAGTGATCACACTTGTTTTTGCCTAGAACTCCTTTTATCATAAACTCTAATATTATACCTAATATCATCTTTATATATTTGTACTTTCTTATGCTGTATTTTATAAGTAGATTTAGTTATAGTTGGTGTTTTAAAAAAGTCCTGAAATCAAATAGTGAATAAAACATATAACAAGAAATTCAGATTTTAAAAATAAAAAAGAAAATATAGAGAATTAAATATAAAAAGTGAAAATAATCTAACTTTACTTCATTCCTTTTCTATTGGTGGTTCAAAAAAAAAATCGATTTCTTTATATATTTTTATTTATTTACTAACATATGAAAAAAGAATGTACAGAAGGCAGGTCTATGCACAAAAAAGTGATGTGCAATGGCAACAGGGTCAGAAGAGGGATGTCGGATTCCCATCAGCACCAGCTCAGCCTCATGCCTGGAGACTGTGGCAGAGTGCAGCCCTATGTCCATGTATACATACCAAATCTAATTGGCTATGTGTCTCTCCTTGTAGGAATCCAAAGGCTGTGCCACAAGCTTTCACCCTCTATGTCAGGGTTGGAGATTATATGAGCCACAAAGACTTGTCATATTAATCGGAAAAGAAACACAGGTAATTGTGGATTAACATTCCATACCAAACCTCTGTGTCTATACCACGTAACCTATGATAACACTAATACTGTCTAAATCCCTATATATCTACTTGCTTGTGCTTCATTAGTAGGGTCGAAAGGTCATTCCTGGGAAAATTGTCAGCCCATGAAAGAAAACAGCCAGAAGTGACCAGAGTCTAAGACAATAGCTCCAGATAAAGTAGACTATTTTGTTTCTCATCCACCTGTGCCCCTTGTCTAAGCCTAGGGAACAATCTGTGGAAGAGTGGGCGTGGTAGAATGTAAGGGCTGTGATTGGGGTGAAAGGTGAACTTACAGCAATATAGCCTGGACACTCATTTGATCAACTTGATTGAACATACAAGCCCCCCCCCCTTGCTGGATGGTGGGACCAAGGGGCTGTGTGGGTTTGGGCACAACTACTTGCAAATTGGTTTTACATGAAGGATGTTTATACTCATAAATTATCACCTATTGCTAAAAAATGGGAAAAAAAACTGAGAGAAAGATGCAGGACAGTTATGGCAGAATGCATGATCTGGGATGGGGTGGGGCGAGACTAGGGGAAGGGAAGGGCAAATATGCCTGAACCGAATTGGAAAATGATGTATAAAATACACAAAGCCTCAATAAAATATTGAGTAATTTAATGTTTAATATGGTTTATAAAACACTACTGGACCCATTCTTTTTCTTATGCTTATAACGTTAAAAGAATTTATCAACACTCTTGAAATAATGACCAACTTCTTCATCAAGGTCTTCAGACTGCATTTCTCTTGATACTTGTCAGTCATTTTCTAGAACTTTCTCTGATTTTGATTTTAACTTTGTTTTAATTTAGCAATACCTTAATTCTATAGGCTGTTATTTATAACTCTTCAATAATTTCTATGAAAGCTCATGTTCTTCATAATTTCTGGTGCCAAATATGTGTTAGTTACTTGTCATTATTTTTTTTTCTATGAAGTGCAATTGAACCTATTTTCTGACCAGCAAGATTTGGTTCTGCTAGTCATACTACCCTAACTAAATATACTGTGGACCGTATAAATGATTATATGTTCTCAAAAGAATTAATGGAGAATCCTTTTGCAATTGCAGTATGTTTATCTCCTTAAAGAAGCAGGGTAATATTACTTTTAAGGTTAAGGCTATAAATATCAAATTTAATACAAACATTTGAAAGATTTTAGTGTTGTCGGTACTATTTCACTACTTTTGAGGACATGATAGAAATATGAAAAAGTTCTGGCTGAGTAAACATATTCTGGGAGAGTCCTGGGCTATGTACTGCTGCCAGGTGGTGAGCTTGATAAAGAGGATGCTCTGTGTCTAGTACAATTTATGCTGCTGGCAATGCGACTACAGGAAGTGGAGCCTGGGGTGAATAATGAGGTGCACAGAGTTTGTGTTTTTTATGTGAGACCTATTCAGCATTGAAAAAAGTCTAGTTTAAAATTCATTTAAGAGAGAATTATTTCACTTAATCCTAAGTACTTAAGAAAAAATTCAAACGTATTTTCTTATCAGGAGGAAAGATTGAGACTGGAAATTATAGGATCACATTTTAAAAAGAGAGTTATTCATTTAGTGCCATGTAATACATTAGTTTGGAATGAAGAATGCTAAAATTAATATGTAATTAGAATGGACTTTGAAAAATGTTGACAAGGAGTTGTGGTATACATTTGCTTCAAGAAACTCTAACCTCTCAGCTAAAACAGCAAAGCTCAAAAAAGGTGATTAATCTTCCAGAGTGAAAGAATGTTTCTAACAGCAATTGTCTTGAGATTTATAATTGAATTTTTAAGGACCTTAGAATCATGTGCTTTTAAAGGTGAAATGAAACAAAAAATGTGAAATTATTATATTTCTTTAACATCACTTTTAGTTCTTAACTAAAAGACTGAAAACTATTAATCATGGCAAGATTTCAAAAATTACTGATGAAAATCTATCCTAGGGTAAGCTGACTAAGCAGCCTGTGATCTCATATAGTTTGTGAAAGAGTTTTAATGGGCTTCGTCAAAAGGACTTTATGAATATAAGGGGTAACTTCTCCTTAAAGTACACATTTCTTTCTTTATGGTACCATCTTTCATGAATTAAACATACAATGCTTACAGCACTACTTTGAGCCAGACAGGCCTTGTACACCCTTCAGTGGTGAGGTTTCAAAGCAAGCCCACAAAGAATAAGGAAATTACATTTCAGTCATTATTCAGGGCAGTAGTCAGGACCAGGCATTGTGGTGTACAGCAGATTCACGTTAATAAATACAATACAAAGATTTCTTGAACTTTCATTTTCCCATCTATTGAATATGTGTTCAGATTTTTTTGTAAATATTGCACTCAATCTTTGAGTTTTTCAGGATATAACAATAAAAAATTGCCCTAGAAACGTTTGGGGGCACCTATCAGGAGAGAGATTTTCATATTGGAAGTATAAGAGGAAGCAATCACTGAAAGTCAAAAATCTCTGAGCCAGAATAAAAGAAGGAAACTGTCTATGATGTCACTCCTCATGGATAAGTCAGTTAAGAACCAGAATATATCCTAATCAGGCCTGGCAACTGGAACACTGGAAAGTGCTTTTGCACAAGCAGCAGTAGAGGAGCAGAGAACAGAATTCAAAATCGTCAGAATTAAGTGTGAACAACACAACTGCAGCAGTGGATTAAAAGGGAAGGCAGAAAAAAATCCATTTCTCTTTTTTTTTATCTTTTCAAGACAGGGTCTCCCTGCAGCCCCAGCTCTCCTGGAACTCACTCTGTAGACCAGGCTGGCCTTGAAAAGATCACAAAGATCCGCCTGCCTCTGCCTCCCAAGTGCTAGGATTAAAGGCAGAGCCACCATGCCCGGTAACATCATCCATTTCTAAGCAATTTTGGGGGGCAATTTTATTTTGTTGGACTCTCAACACACTAACAGCAGGAGTTATAAGTTAATAACATTGTAAGTTACCACATTATAAATTATGACCACAGAGTATTACATTTCCATTTAAAATGGTGTCAAGACTGCTGCATGGTGTGATTAGCATGGCCAGGCAGTTCTTTGGGAACCCAGGCCAGGAGGCTTAGTTTGGAGCACCCAGGCAAAACCAGACACATCTTGCATGAACACCCAGAGGGGGCCCGCTGTCAGGCCATGGGAGCACCCCGCCCCTTGTGCTGAGGAGCAAGTGTCCCAGTGGGAATAGAGGTAGTGAGACCAAGGTACAAGGAAGAAGAGACAGGAGACTTAAACAACTCCAGTCCCAGCATACTAGGTTTCATAATCAACCTAGAGGAACTGGCTGGAAGGAAATGGAGTGAAAATAAGTCTCAGTGGTGACTCCACCAATTTCTGGAAAACATGCAGTACAAAAAGGGAATAGTTAGCTAGATCTTCCAATATGTAACCCAAAGAGAAAACCTGAAACCTAGAACAGCCAGCCCTCCATAAGTAAGGCAAAGACAAAGAAACCACCTGAAGGAAACAAGCAAAACAAGCCTCCAAAGCAATGAAGAAAAAGTTGTGATTCACATCAGAATTCAGACAATAAGACACAAACCACATGCCAAAAACACAATGAAAAAACAAAATGGGAAAAACACAGAATAAATCCACAGCAAACTCTACCAGTCCTATAAAAGATTCCTACAGGGAGATTTCCCTAGAAACAACCCAAGACACAGATATTAGAAGAACATTCTTAGACACACTCAAAGCAATCAAGGAATATAATGAACAAATCAAAGAACTAAAGGGAGAGAATGAGAAACTCAGGAAGGAGCTAAAGGGAAAGAATGACAAACTCAGGAAGGAATCAGAGGGAGAGAATGACGAACTCTGGAAGGAAGTGGAAACACTGAAGAGATGGCAGGTTGAAATGAAAAGGGAAACAGACCAGAGAAGCAAGGAGCTGCAAAAACAGAATGAAAAGCTCCAAAAGGAAACACTAAAGACACAGGATGAAATGAAAAAGGAAATCAAACAGTCACCCAATCGACAGGAAAGAATGGAAGAATGCCTCAGGAACGGATTGGAGGAAGCAGAAAATAGAATAACAACACTGGAAGATAAAGTGGAAGAACTAGAATGCTCTAGAAAAGAATATGAAAAAATTAAAAAAAAATGCAAGACTGAAACAATCAGGAAATGTGGGTACCTATGAAAAGACCATGCCTCTGCATCATAGGTATAGAGGAAGGGGAAGATTCCCAAGACAATGGTATTGATCAAATCTTCAACAGAATAATAGAAGAAAATTTCCCCAAACTGGAAAGAGACAAACCCACACAAACACAAGAAGCACATAGAACATCAAATAGACAATATCAGAAGAGAAACTCCCCATGCCATATCATAGTTAAAACTCTAGATGCCCAAAACAAGCACAAAACACTGAAAGCAACAAGAGAAAAGTAACAAATTACATATAAGGAGAAACCCATAAGAATTACAGCTGACTTCTCAATGCAAACTATGAAAGCCAGAAGTTCGTGGACCAAAGTATTCCCAGTTCTAAACAACTATAGATGCCAACCCAGATTACTATACCCAACAAAAACATTGATCATAGTTAAAGGAGAAAGAAAAATCCTACATGATATATACAAGATGAAAAAATACATGTCTAAGAAACCAGCCCTTCAAAAAATACTTGAAGCAGTTCAAAGGACATAAGAAAGGATCAACTATTGCCAAACAGTGAGAGAGAGAAACTAATAAATGTATAACTACAAAAATACAAATCTAGACCAAGAATGTGAACCTAAAATAGGATGAAAGGAAACAACACACATCTCTCAATAAGAATCTTAAATGTTAGTGGGCTTAATTCTCCAATTAAAAAAAAAAGACTGGGAGAACAGATCGATCAGAAAACAGAATCCATCTGTATGCTGTTTACAGGAAACTCATCTCACTCTCAAGGATAGGCACCAACTAAAAGTAAAAGGATGGAAAAAATATCCCAAGCAAATGGAACCAAAAAGCAAGTAGGAGTTGCTATCCTAATATCAGACAAAATAGACCTCAAAGTAAAACTAATCAGAAGAGACAAACAGGGGCATTACATCCTTATCAAAGGAAAGATTAAATATGAAGAGCTCACAATCATAAATATACATACACCAAACTCTGATGCAACCAACTTTATAAACACAATTATGCAAGATGTTAAGGCACGGATTAATTCCAATACACTAATAGTGGGAGACATCAATACCCTACTGAGCCCTTTGGATAGATCAACTGGACAAAAAATAAACAGAGAGACATCTAAACTAAACAATACAATATAGCAAATGGACCTCACAGACATCTACCAAACATTCCACCTAAACACCAGAGAATAAACTTTCTACTCAGCACCCCATAGAACATTCTCCAAAATTGACCACATACTGGTACATGGAATAACCTTCAACAAATACAAAAGGATTGAAATAATTTCATGCATTCTATCAGACCACAGTGCAATAAAGCTCAATATCAACAAAAGGATAAGCCCTACTACCTACAAGAACACATGGAGACTAAACAACATACTCCTGAACAATGAATGGGACAAAGAAGAAATAAAGAAACAAAAGGATTCCTGGAACTAAATAAAAATGACAATACAACACAACAAAACCTTTCAGATATGTTGAAAGCAGTCCTAAGAGGGAAATTTATAGCCCTGGGTGCCTACATTAAAAAAACAAACTGAAATTGTACAAATAAATGATCTAACAATACAGCTAGAAACATTTGAAAGACAACAACAAATGAATCCTAAACCCAAAAGACAGGAAGAAATAACAAAAATCAGAGCAGAAATCAATGAAATAGAAACAAAGAAAACAATACAAAGAATCAATGAATCCAAAAGTTGGTTCTTTGAAAGGGTAAACAAGATAGACAGACCTCTATCCCTGCTAACCAGAAGAAAGAAAGAGCAACTCCAAATCAATAGAATTTGTCATGAAAGGGAAACATCACAACAGACAATGAAAAGATCCAGACAATCATATGGGGATACTTCAAAAACATGTACTCCACTAAATTTGAAAACCTAAGAGAAATAGATGAATATTTGAAATCCTGGGAATCACCAAAGCTTAACCAAGAAGAGATTGATAAACAGACCCATAACATATGAGGAGATTGAAGGTGTAATAATAAGCTTCCCAACTAAAAAAAGCTCAGGCCTAGATGGTTACACAACAGACTTCTATAAAACAATTTAAAGAAGACTTACAGCTATTACTTCTCAAACTGTTCAGAAGAATACGGAGGGAAATCTCCCAAATTCCTTCTTTGAAGCCAGCATTACTCTAATACCAAAACCAGGCAAAAATACAAACAAAACAGAAAACTATAGACCCATCTCATTAATGAACACAGATGCAAAAATTCTCAACAATACAGTTGAAAACTTCATACAGACTCATATAAAAAAGATCATCCATTATGACCAAATTGGATTCATACCAGAGATGCAGGGATGGTTTCACATATATAAATCAATAAATAACATAAATCACATAAATGGACTAGAAAACAAAAACCACACAATCATCTCAACTGATGCAGAAAAAGCCTTTGACAAGATCCAGCATCCATTCATGTTTAAGGCTCTAGAGGGACTTGGACTGAAAGGAACATTCCTTAACATAATCACAGCCATATACAACAAACCCACTGCCAACATCATCTTAAATGGAGAAAAAATTAGAAGCATTCCCCTTAAAGGTGGGAACCTGGCAAGGCTTCCCCTTATTGCCACTCCTCTTCAACATAGTGATTGAAATGCTTGCTAGGGCAATAAGGCAAGAAAGGGAAATTAAAGGTGGACCTATTTGAAAAGAGGAAGTCAAGCTATCCCCTTTTGCAGACAATATGATAGTTTACCCAAGGGATGCTAAAAACTCCACCAGAAAACTTCTAGAAATGATAAAGACATTCAGCAAAGTGGCAGGATAAAAAATTAACTTATAAATATCAGTAGCCTCTCTTTACACCAACAACAAGCAACTGAAGGAGGAATTTAAGGAGACCTTTCCGCTCACAATAACATCACAAACAATAAAATACCTAGGAACAAATCTAACCAAAGACACCAAAGATCTATACAACAAAAATTTTAAACCCCTGAAGGAGACTGAAAAAGACATCAGAAGATGGAAAGACCTCCCATGCACATGGACTGGAAAAATTAATATAGTAAAAATGTCCATTCTACCCAAATTAATATACAAATTCAATGCAATCCCAATTAAAATGCCCATGAATTTCTTCACAGACTTGGGAAAAAAATTCTTAAACTCATATGGAAAAATTAAATTTTCCTTATTTTCTAATTTAATCTTTATTAAAAAAGAGCAATAAGGGGGGAATCACTATACCAGACTTCAAACTATCAGGGCTATAGTAATAAAAACAGCCTGGTACTGGCACAAAAACAGCCCTGTAGATGAATGTAACAAAATTGAAGATCCAAACTTGAGCACACACAATTTCAGCCACCTCATATTTGACAAAGTGGCAAAGAAGACTCAATGGAGGAAAGACAGCATCTTCAGCAAATGGTGTTGGCAAAATTGGATCTCCACTTCTAGAAGAATAAAACTAAACCCCTACCTCTCTCCCTGTCTAAAAATCAACTGCAAATGGATCAAAGACATCAACATGAAACCTAAAACTCTGAAGGTGATAGAAAAAAATATTGGCAGCAATCTACAAGACATAGGCATAGGAGACTTCCTAAATCAGACAGCTGCTGCATAGGAAGTGAGGTCAACAATTGACAAGTGGGAGTTCATTAAACTCAAAAACTTTGGTACAGCAAAAGAAACAATCAGTGAAGTGAAGAGAAAATCCACAGAGTGGGAGGAAACCTTCACCAGTGATACTTCTGACAGAGCATTGACTTCCGGAATATATAAACTACTCCAAAAAACAAAGAAGAAAACAAATGAATCACTCAAAAGATGGAGTAAAGAGCTGAACAGAGACTTCACAAATGAGGAAATAAATATGGCTGAGAAACATCTTAAAAAATGTTCAACATCACTAATAATTAAGGAAATGCAAATTAAAGCCAACTTAAGATATCATCTCACTCCGATAAGACTGGCTAGGATCAAGAAAACAAATGATACCAAATGCTGGAAAGTTTGTGGGGAGAGGGGAACACTCATCCACTGCTGGTGGGAATGTAAACTCACAACCACTATGGAAAGCAGCATGGAAAATCCTGAAAAGACTCACAGTTAGCTTACCACCTGACCCACCCATACCTCTCCTGGGTATATGCTCACAACACTCATTCTAGTGCAGGGACACATGCACAGCCATGTTCATTGCAGATCTCTTCCCCATGGCAAAGAGCTGAAACCAACCCAAATACCCCTCAACCAATGAGTGCATAGAGAAAATGTGGTTCATCTACACAGTGGCATTCTATGCAGTGGTAAGGAAAGATAGCATCAGGAACTTTGCAGGAAAATGGATGGAACTAGAAGACATTATGCTAAGTGGAGTAGCAGTCCCAGAAAAGCAAATGGGAAATGGTATCCCTCTAGCACCAAGTACTGAGTTATAAGGCAAACTGAACAACATCAATGTTATATTCCCCTTTCCCTGAAATTAACTGTTTTCTTATAATGTAAATCCCTTAACAGGCTCTATAGTTAATCCACCACTTATTTTTAGACCTTGTAAGCTCGGTATATGGGTGGAGGATATGTAGGCATATTTTAGAGTAATATAAATTTTAAAAGAAAAATGTGAATTCTGAAATATGATGTGGAAATGACAGTTTGGGTACAGATAATATAAGTTTAGTATAGGTGATTTTATACACACACACACACACACACACACACATATATATATATATATATATATGCATATGTTGAAGCAATACAGATTGGAGGGAGCAACAAGAGCAAAGGAACTGGGAATGGGAATGGACTGAAACAGTAAAGTTTCTCCAAGAACAATAATTCTCTGCTTTGAAAAAGACTTTAAAATCTTTAAAAACTTTAAAAAGAATCAGAAAAAGATACAGGGCAGGAATGGCAGAGGGCATGAATTCATGTGGGGTGGGAGTTTAGATTGGAATGAGAAACAGTGTATGAAATGCACAAAACTTCAATAAAATGATTAAGTAAAATGATGTCAAAAACCAATTTTCAATGATGAACAAAAGCTTACTCCAATATATACTTAAAAGCAGAATATGAAATTGCATCTATAAAAAGTCTATAAAAGATATGTACGAAAGTTTAAAACAGTTGCTTATGATACTATAAAATATAAAAATGTCAATATAGGTCACATTTGTATTTTATGCACAATGTCTATCCATAACATTTGTAACTAGAAGACAATACACTTGTTGTTGTAGTTGCCATTGTTCAATGTCTTTGTGTCACACGTGACCACATTCCACACGCTGTCCTTCCCTTCTTGGCTCAGCTCCAGGACTTGTCTCCTGCCTGCAGGCCGACAGTCTCTAGGCTTGGCTCCAGAAAGAAGAGGGGAGGGAAAACCACAGGAGACCATCAGTAGAAATGAGCAGACTCACATGCAGAGAGCCGGGGAGGATAGAAACTCCGTTTATTTTCTGTTAGTGAGGTCTATATATTCAAGACTATTGTGCTTTGGGCAAGGAAGTGGGGGGCAGGTGGAAGGGAGGGGTAAGCCAACTTGGTTCTAATCGGGGGGCTGTAGAGCTCCAGTTTGTGCAACAGGTAACTAGAGGTGTAACATTTTGCTCAATGCCTCAAGGGAAGGGGCCTGGAACTTTGCAGAGATAGGGCAAAGCAAGAATCATTGTAATATCCCAAATCTTCCTGCTACAGATAACTCTGAATACCCACAGAATTATCAAATAACTGGAGATCTTCTGGGACAGGTCTTACAAGTTCTCACTTCAAGCCACACACAAAGTTTCATTCCCACATACACTGAAACGAACATGTTATTTTGCATGGAATTTTATTTGCTATTAATTTTTACAATAAATATATTATATTTTGTAACCATAATTTCAAAATTAAATACCCAAAAACATCAAAAGTTATAAATAAAACTTACAAATGGGCAGAACCTATACTCCAGAATTCACTCATTTCCACTCCCTCCAAGAGGGGTATTATACTAGCAGCTTTCTATGGCTTAATGACTGATCATATTAATACTGTATTTAAACTCTTAACACTTTAAAACAATTATACTTTGAATAACTTGCCATAGATTATATTTATCTACCTCTAGAGATGAAAGAGAGCAGAGATATTATAAAAGAAAAATTGTTCAAATCTTAGAGAAAAATAATAAATTTTTTCATGAAATTTTATTTTGTGGGGATTTCACATATGAGTACACTGTATTTACATCATTTCCATCTCTTCTTCTCACCTTTTCAAATCCTCCCCATGTCATCCTCTCCCAAATTCCTGACCTCTTCTTCTATAATTAATATTATTGCATATATCAATACAACATATTGAGTCCATTTACTGTTGCTAATAGTAGAAGTGTTTAGAGCTGACCACTAGGAGTTGGATAACTTATTCGGGATATTGTCTCTGAAGAAAACTGATTCTTCTTCCCTCAGTAGTTCACTGACTGCAAGTTTTCATCTAGAGGTTGGGGCTTCCCCCCATTGACAACATGTCAACTGGTGTGGTCATTATGTAGGTGTTGGTTAGGCAACCTTATTGTTCAAATCTCATTTGTGAAGCTACCCTCTCATGTGTAGAAGATGCTACCTTGCAGCAAATATGCTGTGCCTCCATCTTTCTGCCCACTCTTCCACAATGTTTCCTGAACTTTAGGTGTGGGAGTTGCATTATAGATATAATTAGGTCTCGGAACCCCACAATCACATGTTTTCTGCATTTTAAACAATTGTTGATATCCGTAGTAGCCTACATTTGCTGAAAAATTATTTGAAGAAGGTGGGGGTGGGGGGGAAGGGAAAGGGAAAAATGCCTGATCTGAATTGGAAAATGATGTACGAAATGCACAAAGCATCAATAAAAAAAATTAAATTAAAGAAAAAAAAAAAAGAACAACAGCTACATTTTTCTGTGAGCATAAGCATACGTTTTTAGAATTCACTTAGAAGCTATTTCGTTTTAGGGAAATAGCAGTAGTAGTTTCTCCACTAAGATCTATGAACTCTCCAGCAATAAGTAGTGTTCTGTGTTATCAATGCCAGGCATGAGCTCCCTTACACGCAGAAGGCCTTAAGTCTGATTAGATAGCTATTAGTTACCCTCAAGATATAATCACCACTGTTGCACCATTGGTTGTATCTTGCAGGTTAGTATTGTTGTCGTTTTAAGGCTTGACAGCTGAGTAGAACTATTGCTTGCTTTTCTCTCTTGACAGTTTGAATAGCATCAAATACTGTACGAGCTAGACCTCAAGAAGGAGGATTCCAGCTCAATTCCAGCTCAATTTATCTAATACTGTCTGAAGTATATGATACCTTCAACAATAGTGTACTACCTTCAAGTTCTGAGAGGGAAACAATGACAGCGGGAATGGCCTATATTATTTTGGGAGTCCATTGGACACCTGACCAACAATTTGAAAGTAAGTTTCTCTTGCTTGGGTCTAGAGATTTTGCTAGATAGTGAGTGTCTCCCAAGGAGAGCATTATCACCCCATGTGGCATATATCTCACACCTTTTATCCTTCTTTCCCTTATAACACCTGTGTCACACTATATCCCTCTCTAGAGATTCCTCGCCCCCCTTCTCAATCATAGCCCCTTCCTACTTTCCTGGCTTTTGAAGTTACTCCTGTATGTACTCAAATATAAGGATTTGGTAATTGTAGCCACAAATAAGCGAGAACATATACCATTTGACTTTCTGGGTCTGGGATACGTCACTTGTTAAAACTTTCAATCCTATCTATTTGTTTACAAATTTCTTGATGTCATTTTTGTGGTTTAATAAAATTGTGTTGTGTTTCTGTACCATGTTTTTTTGTTCATTTATCAGTTGATGGGTATCTAGGCTGCTCCTATTTCCAGGACTTGTGAATAGAGCAGCAATGAACATGGCTAGGTAGGTATCCCAGTATTAGGATACTGAGTTCTTTGGTTATATGGGAAAGAGTGGCATATAGTACAGCTATGTTAAGCCTCTTAAAAATTCTCATTTCTATACTAATATATTTTGCTTAATTACACAGCTTGCAAAGAATTTATTATTGAATTTGGCTCTAGATAGAGAATTATCCTTTCACAGTTCCTATGCCTATCAGTCAATTAAAAAAGGGTAGTTATACCTGTTTTATAAGAAATTACCACTATAACAGTTTGCTCTAATTTACAGTTAGGGAATTACTTCAGTACCATCATGTTTTTTTTTTTTTTTCCTATAAAGGGGAGAGGTAGGAAGGTTTCTCAGCATCTGGAAGGTAAACTTCGTTAGGGCCCATTATAAGCAGTTAACCCAAATAGAATTCAGAGAGATGCTCAGTGTCTGTGACTCAGGCAGTCTGGGGTTCTACTTTCTTTAATGTTCAGATAGGTCAGACTCTCTGCTGGCATTTCCCAGTCCACCCTGCACAGCCAAAAGTTGTACATTTTCAGGCATTTAGATTGGTGTTTTTACCTGTGGGAACATACAAATCTCTTACCATTGTTAGTTTCAAGATCTCAAAATTGAAAATTTATCAATAGGATTGGAACACATAGTTTTCCATTTGTATCCCAGAAAGGATACTACCCCACCTCCCACTTCCCTCTTTTTGTTTTTTTAAATTTTTATGTTTTGACCTATAGATGCCCAAGTTGTATTACACATACCCATAAACAGGATCCAAGTCATAAGTTTTCATTAAATTTACCTAAACTGTTTCTCATTGACTGTACGCTACTTATTTGGGAAGTAAATTTAAACTTAATTCCTTTAAATTGTCCTAGAAGTAAAAGAAAGTGTTACAATGTGATGTTGTAAAATATATTAGTACAGGAAAGCTCTGATATCAGCAATGAACTATTCTGCCTAGGAGATGTTGGCTAGGGGATTCAAACCCCCCAAAATCATAAAGGTCTTTTGCCTATAAGTGGGATATATGCAAGGAGAAAGGCAGTAAGTCCCTGTTGTCGAGGACCTAGTGTGAGCATGAAAAAATGTTATGAGACATCACTTGCTAATGTACAACTGGCCTCTGAAATGCCAGAGAACGTTGTTACCAAAAGCCACTAAAGCAATACAGCAGAATATTGATCTCCTTGAGATAAGCAAGACTCCTCCATCAGTATCAGCTACACCTCAACTGCCTGGAGATACTGTGCAACAGTGGCAGTCATGTGACTATATATATCCCAAATCTAATTGGCTATTAGCTCTCTCCTTGGAGGAATAACTCACAGCGGATGCCACAAGCTTATGTCCTCTAGTGGTTAGGAGATGTTATAAGCCACAATAAGAACTTGTCACCCTTTATAGAGAAACCACACTTTGTGGATTAGCATACCATCCAAGAATCTGTGTCTATGCTCACAGCTTAGCTTGCCATAATAATTAGTACTGCTTAAATGCTTGTACATCCAATTGCTTGTGCTTTGTTAGTATGACTAAAAAGGTATCACTGGATAAGCTATCAACCCATGAAGGGAAGCAACCTGAACAGACTAGAGTCCAAAATGACATCTCCAGAGAAAATAGACTGTTTTGCTTCTCACCCACTTGTACCCCTTTCCCAAAGCCTAGGGAACAAATTGCGGAAGAAGAGGCGTGGTAGAATGTAAGGGCTGTGGCGAGATTGGGGTGAATCATGAGACTACAGCAATATAGACTGGACTCCTAATTGATCAACATGCCTGTGCATACAAGCATCTCCAACTGGACTATGGGAACCTTGGGTTGTTCAAAATTTGCACATAGATACTTTCAAATTGGTTTTACATGAATGTTACTTACGTTCATTGCTTGTGCTTAATAATTTGGCTCACTTAAACAAAATGCACCAATTTCCTAATTGTTTAGCAAACTGAGTAACATCAATGTTATCTGAAAACAACTGTGTTATTATATTGTAGAATCCCTTAAAAAATAAACAAATAAAAGAGGAAAAAAATACTGCCCCCAAAAATTCTCATTTCTAAAGTGACTGGACCAGTTTGCACTCCTACCAAGAGTGAACGTTCCTTTGCCCTCACATTTGGGCCAGCATTTGTTATCAGTTGTCTTGATCTTAGTCATTCTGACTGAGATAAGATAAAAATCACCAATAAGTTTTAATTTCTATTTCGCTAATTTCATTTTTAATGTATGGCTTAGTTATTTTCATTTGTTCTTTTGAAAACTCTCAACAACAGGAAGATTTTAAAGTAAGCAAAGAAAATTATTGGACCAGCAAATGAGTAAGCTGTACATATGATTAATTAGTTAATATTTTATACCTTTATCATGAAAAAGAAATTCTTTTTTTTAAAGGTATCATCTTTTATTTATTTTTATCATTTAAAAATTTTTTTATTTATTTTTGTATGTGTATGAATGTACTGTCTGTATTTAGGTTTGTGCACCCATGTCGTGCAATGCTGCGGAGGTCAGAAGAGGGTCTCGGATTCCCCTGGAACTGGAGTTCTCCTGGAATTGGAGTTACAGACGGTTCTCAGCCGCCATGTGGATGCTGGCGATCGAACCCAGGTCCTCTGCAAGAGCAGTCGGTGCTCTTAACTGCTAGGCTATCTCTCCAGCCCCAAAAAAGAAATTCTTAAGAGAAACCATCATCCACAATATATGTCCTTCATTTTTTTCCTGTATTTATGAGATTTTTTTGAAAATATCCTGACTTCACTTACCATTTGTTTTTGCTGTCTATATGAACCAAATATTATGCTTGGAATTTGGAGAGTAAAAGAACACTAAGAATCTAGCACAGTAAAATGCAATACTAGTAATAATAATAATAATAATAATAATAATCTATAACAAGCTCACAATAAAATAGAAGTGGAATTTTTACCATGTGACTTTATAAAAAATGAACCAGATTATTCAAGTTAGGCTACAAGATAAACTAACTCTTTTTCTTCCCATGGTTCAGGTGTAGGACTTGCAGCAAAATTTATCCCTTCCTTAAAACTAATGGCAAAAGGAAATAAAATTTTCTATACCTGAGGCTAATATAAAATTGCAACTCAGATGAAATTTCTCACATGCTCTCTCCTCACATAAATCTAGCCTCATAAATTTCAGCTTCTTAGTTAGATGTTCTATAAAAATGCTAATCTGAGTTGAACTGAATAGTATCCATTTGCTCTATATACTACATGTATGTATTAACGGTTTTTATTATAATATTTTTTATGTTCAGGAACTAAGATCTCTGGTAATAGAGGAGATATTGACAGGCACAGTCTACCCTGAAAGCAATTATGGTCTGCATTTACTAGCATGAATGAGAAAAGTCACATAAAAAATGTTCGGGCAAATAAAAAATACTGACAATAAATAAGAAGCTTACAAACAATAAACAAATGTTTAAGTGCATTTTTGAAGAGAACAGGACAATAGTTATGAATGCATATATAACTAAGATAAATGCAGGTGAAAGTTATCTTCTCCTCTGTTTTCAGGGAGAAATGAAATAATAGTCTGTGTACTGGAGTTAAAGGAACCAGGGAAACCTAAAAGGGATGGATACTCAAAATATCAGATAGATATCCCCCAGTAATGATTTTTGTACATGGACTCTATAAGTCATTGCTACAACAAAATGCCTGACAAAATCAACTTAAGGAATCCTTATTTTGAGAACAGTTCACGATGAAGGGGTAAGTCATGTTACATCCCCAGACAGGAAGCAGAGAGTCCTGAATGCCGCTGCTTGGCTCATTCTTCCTTTTTATTCAGTCTCAGTCCTCAGCCCATGGAATCTGGCACCACTCACATTTAAGGTGGGTATTCCCACCTCAATTAACCTAGTCTAGAAAATCCCTCAGAGACCTGTCCAGAGGTCTTTTTCCATGATGATCTCATATCCTGTCAAGTTTACAGTTATGATTAACCATCACAGTTAGATTGCATGTCTACTCTCACAAAGGAGCTACATGGCAATGCCATTATTATCAACAATCGAAAGTGGGATAACTGGATTTGGTAAGATGTGTAAAAACCTGGTACTGGTTAAGAACATGTTCTTGGATGTAAGATAATTTCAGTGCTGGCATGGTCAATTATCACGCTGATTGTCTTAGCCTTCAACTTTTTACCTGCAAACTAGAAAAAGCAAACTGGCCTTGAAAGCTGGTGCTGCTACACTAGTAGTGATGAACCTAGGTTTCACTTGACCATCCAGCACAGATACACAATCTCTTGAAAGTTTTTAGTTTCAAGAAAATATGGGAAACAAATAAGAAAACATGTAGGGTAGGAACTTAGCAAAAATTTTGTTCCATGTGACTAATAGGCACCGCTTTTGATGTTTGGTTTTCCCAAAATTGGAAATGGGACATTAGCCACTGTGGGAAAGCTTAGTTAGATGGGTTGGGTTCTAAGCCAATGGTACCTCCCTGGCCACCCATGTGGTGGAGTGTAGTGATGAAAAGATTAACATTGGGCCCTGAGAATTGAGTCATGATGGATATTTAAGCAGACATGTTGGAATCAAATCTCTCTCTGCATTTGAACCTCAACCTGCCTACACGTGGTATGCTTTCCTGTGGGGCCTTTCCACATGGGTAGTCCTAGGATTAAGTGGGCCCTGCCACAAATCCCGGCGGCGACCCCACAAGCCACAATATTGGACTTCTGAATCCATGGAAGCATTTTAACCCCTCAAGCCTTTACTTTTGATGAAGCACTTGATTAGTTCAAATAGTCAAGATTACCTAGATCTTCAGAGAACTTGTAATTTGTCCAGAAAAGAAAGTTTTTATTGCTTTCTCTAGACAATAAAGGATATTTTCCAGCACAGAGTTCTTGGCTGGGTTCTCACTTATCCGTTATCCATTATCCATTTATATTTCTTATAAGTGTGCAATATTTCTATATGACTTTATTAAGGACTGAAGCCTGGACTATCCCTAAACCCAGTGGAAAAGCCACAGATTCATCCATTCATTCTCCCTTCCAAAATCCATGTAATGGTATTTTTTAAAGGAATGAATGCAATGGTGCAGTTTGGAAGTTCAGATAATTTAACAGCACATGGTACACAGAAAATATAAATGATTCCTTGTAATAATGTTCAACATGGAAGATGGCTATCGTGGATTTGATATTTTATACAAGTGTATTCTTTTCAGAACATGATACCTGTAACTACAGTTGATGACTTACTGCAACTACTGAAGAAATACAGATGTATAACTTTCCTTAGCTATACATTTAGGAACAAATTAAATTGATTTCTAATCAAGAACTAAAGATTATTAATTTTATTTTGTTTATGTTTTTATAATTGAATAGATATATGGATTTTATAATGAATAGATATATGGATTGGGTATGAAAACAAATATAAATATAGACATATAGGTGGATATATATATATATATACATATATAGCTTGAAAGGCATAGATATAAATATACATATTGTGTGTATATGTCTGTGGGTGGTGCTAGGTTGTGAAGCCAGTGTTTTGCTTATGCTAGCAAAGTGGTCTACCACTGCGCTACATACCTCTAGCTCCCAGATAAATATTCAAGTAACTGTTATGAGGAAAGGATTTGGCTATAGTGTTAAAACGTGTTTATTTCATAGCATTTATTTAATTCCAATCACACAGGGAAAGTTGCTAAAGATTTTTCCCTATCTTCAGCAAATTACTCACCTAATTGTCAAATTGCACCAAACGTTATAAACACAAATGGGCATTCCATTAATTAACACACGCACATACTTATTCTTTAGTATCCTGGTTCTAGAAGCCAAGCAGATGGGAAGGTTAAAGCATTTTGCATTATTGGTCTTCAGAGGACCATGGTAGCAGAGCAAGGAAGATAAACAAAGTTGCACAGTCTGCTCTTTTCAGGTCTGCTTTTCTCTCATGATTTCCAGAAATCCATAAATGAGAGAAATGTAATTTTGGAATCCAGGGACCACAGACCCATAGGTTCTGTTATTTACCCAGCTTCAAAGCATTTTGGAGGATGTTATAGGATGAGTTTTACTTTCAGTCTTGACAGTGTTTATTTTATCTTTCATTTTTTTTGTTCCTCCTTCCTTCTCTATTATCTTTGATTTCTAGTCAGTCTGATGATACTACAATGTACCTTACCCAGTTTCACTTGATGAAAGATGTGGGGAAATGATAATAAAATAAAAAATAATAATTACACAGCTTGGGAAATGGCCTTTTTCAATTCCTAGGTGGACTTTCACTTTTTAAAAAGATGTGAATTCCCTTATAAGGAAGATCATTTGTCTATCTTATATTTGTGGTGTGTGTGGGGGGGGGTCATCTGTGAATTTCTAAATGAGATGAGAATGATTATTTTAAAAATACAAGTAAAGATTGTCTAAGTAAATGTGCCAAGAGATCAACAAGGCAACTCTGCTCTCTTCATTGCTACTGTACTTAAATGATGTGTCTCTTTTCTTCCCAGCAAGGGTTAGCATTGCTAGACTTCGGCAACAGATAAAGCATTACTTTCTCAGTGAGTTTATGACTTAATGAAGACTTAATCTTAGCATATGCAAGCTTGACAGTAACATATGCAGTGACCTTCACTTCTCCTGTTGTGATAAAAGGAGGAGGAAATAAAAATCCAAGTTGATGAGGGCAGGAGAGTGAATATAGCCACAGAGATGACCTTGAAGGGATATGTATGTGCTTCAAGTAAAGCTAGGAATCAGGATGAATGGTACCTACATCCAAAGTCACCCCAATCCAGGCGACCTGCTCACCAGTAGGTAATTCTAGCCATATTGGAATTGGGATTGGGCCATACAGGTGCCACTATTTAGACATTAAGGATGATAGCAAGAGTTAAGGCAAGGCAGGACATCAGAGCCTAGCCAAGGCATGATTCAGAGAAATGTCCCTTCCTGGCTGAAGAACTGGTACTGAAATCTGAGATTAGGTTAGAATCTTGTTATTACACACATTAGCTCATTCCTGAAAAGAACATGATGTGACAATGGATATATAGGGCTGGACAACATGCAATGCGTTCTGAGCTATGAAACCACTTGTCATTGTACTTCACAGAATGCTAGGTGGAGAAGACTGGAGGTGAGCCCACAAAGCATCTCTTGCACCATGCTCCTTCCCACCCTTTCACGGAATTTCACCTTGGATAACAGTTGCAAAGACAGATATTAGGCAAAAAAAAAAAAAAAAAACTCAATGGAAACATATCAGCAACAAGTTTGCTAACATTTTAAAGAAGCTTAATTTAGCTAAGATATTTTAGTTTTTGAAATATATATTCAATAACTGTACTGAGTCATTGGTGCCCAGTGTTCATTTCTAATCAGAGACTCCAGTCAACAGGGATGAGCATTCATGGTTTGCTATATACACTACCCTTTTCTTAAACTGTGTTCTGATGCTCTCAAGTAATAAAATAGGAATGTTCTCATTTCTGGAACTCTGACTTCCTTAGTCTGTCCTGTTTAATGTTGTAAAGATCATATCGAATGCTCTCACCTAGAGAAGAGAGCATGTGCTAGGAATTTAAGGTTGTAAGTTGATGGCTTTGGAGAATGTCCTGCCAATGGTAGAGATACTACTTTTAAAAAGTAAAATTGCTGCCACAAAACAGACCTGTTGACCAATGAAACAAAACTGAAGATCCAAACTTGAGATCATACAATTTCAGCCACCTCATATTTGACAAAGAGGCCAAGAAGACTCAATGGAGGAAAGACAGCATCTTCAGCAAATAGAATTGGCAAAACTGAATCACCACTTGTAGAAGAATAAAATTAAACCCTTACCTCTGGCCCTCGACAAAAATCAATTCCAAATGGATCAAAGACCTCAAGGTAAAATCAGAAAATTTGAAGGTGATAAAAGAAAACATTGGCAGCAACCTACAAGACATAGGTGTAGGAGAATACTTTCTAAATCAGACAGCAGCTACACAAGAAATAACATCAAAGATTGACAAGTAGGACCTCATTAAACTCAAAAGCTTCTGTACAGAGAAAGAAACAATTAGGGAAGTGAAGAGAAAACTCACAGAGTGGGAGGAAACCTTCACCTCTGATACATCTGACAGAACATTGACTTCTAGAAAATATAAACTACTCAAAAAACAAAGAACTAAGACAATAAATGACTCACTCAAAAGATGGAGTAAAGACTTGAACAAAGACTTCACAAGTGAGGAAACAGAGATGGCTGAGAAACATCTTTAAAAAGTGTTCAAGATTGCTAATAATTAAGGAAATGCAAATTAAAGCCACTTTAAGATATCATGTCAGTCCAATAAGACTGGCTAGGATCAAGAAAACAAATTATACCAAATTCTGGTGGAAATGTAAACTCCTACAACCACTATGGAAAGCAGTGTGGGGAACCCTTAAAAGACTCATAATGAGCCTACCACCTGACCCTGTCATACCACTCCTGGGTATGTACCCACAAGACTTATTCTAGTCCAGAGATACATGCACAGCCATGTTTATTGTAGCTCTTTTCACAATAGAGAAGAACTGGAACCAACCCAAGTGCCCCTCAACCAGGGAGTGGATAGAGAAAATGTGGTACATCTACACAATGGAGTTCTATGCAGCAGTCAAGAAAGATGACATCATGAACTTTGTAGGTAAATAGATGGAACTAGAAGATATTAGGTTAAGTGAAGTAACACAGACCCAGAAAAACAAATGACAAATGGTATCCCTCAACTGTGGATGCTAGCACCAAGTATCTAGTTGTAAGCCAAACTGAGCAATGTTAATGTTATATTCTTCATTATCTGAAAACAACTGTGATCTTATAATGTGAATCCCTTAACAGGTTCTAGAATTAACCTACCATTTATTTTCAGACTTTGGAATTTTGGTAATGGGTGGAGGGTATGTATGCATATTTTAGAGTAATATAAAATCAAAAGGGAAAAATGTGAATCCTGAAATATGACTTAGAAATAACATACAGTTTGTTTTCAGATGACATAATTTTAGTATAGGTGATATATATATATATATATATATATGTATGCATATGTTGAAGCGATACAAGTTGGAGGGAACAACAACAACAAAATAACTGGGACAAAAAAAATGAACTGAAACAATGAAGTTCTCCCCCAAATTATAATCCTGTCTTGAAAAACAATTTTGGAAAGGCTCAGATAAAAATGGAAGGCATGTATGGCAGAATGCGTGAACTCGGGTGGGGTGTGGGACATGGAAAGGGAATTGAGTCTAAACTGGACTGAGAAATGATGTATGATATCTGAAAAAATTTAATAACAATAAATAAAATAAAACTGCAGGTAGATTACATTTTCTGCTCGATGGTAAGCATGACACATATACCATATTTTCTTAAATGAAACAGATCAGACACAATGGAAAGTATTTCCAACTTTAGGACATTTCTGTCAGGCTTATAATTTTACATTAAAAAATTTTTGTGCCCGGATTGGTGGTGCACGCCTTTAATCTCAGCCAGGAGGCAGATCTCTGTGAGTTCAAGAAAGGCCAGCCTGGTCTACATAGTGAGTTCCAGGCCAGTGCATGGAAATTTTCTTTGCCAAATAATGTGTCAATTCCAAAACCTTCATGTCAAAGTCAACCAGAATGCTTATTTATTGATTTAGGTGGTGTGTTTGTATGTACATGCTTGCTCATGCTGATGTGTGGACAGTTACACATGCATGAGTGGGAGCTTGAGTGTGGAGGCCAGAGGTTGACCTTGAGTATTTTCATCCATCACTGTTCATTTTAATTTTTTGAGACAGGGTCTCTTGCAGAGCATGGCACTCACTTATTCCTAAGACTGCATTTTAACAAATTATATATATATATTTTTTTTTAACAAATTATATATATAATATATATAATTTGTTAAAATGCAGTCAAGCCAGGAGACCAACAATGGCTGTGGAATTTCCTATCTGAGCGCACATTACTGGACTGGCCTATGTCCAGGCCTGTCCTTCAGGAGCTTTGGGAGTTCTTTTTCAATCATCAGGGACAAAGGAGAAAGGAAAAGAGCCTAAGGACAGGGCAAGGAGACTCACTGACTATTTATAGAATAACCTTGTGTTAAAGAAAAATCAGCTCTTCAGAGGGAAACAACTGAAGCTTTGAGAGCAAGTCTGATTGAAACAGAATCGATGTAAATTATAATGCAACAATTCATAAATCAAAGAAACATCTTGTAATTCAGAGACAAGTGCAAAATTAACAGCATGCTAATCTGAAATGATTCCTTAGTGTCACTTACATATTTCTTTAATTGCTCTACTGGGGTGTGATTCTTGAGACTGTTTTCTTATGCAATGCCCTGTCAGAACAATTAAATATTACATATTTAGCCTCACTTCTGCACCTTGAATGTGAGTTGTATATGTTTGTCATATTTTTGTAAGTATAAACATTGATAAATATGGAGTTCTAAGAAAATTATATCATTTAATAATATTTGAGAAATATTCTAAAATTCCAGTTTCTTGGTTCATAAATACTTCCTGATTTAGAAGGGGAAGATTCTTTGTTCCATTTTTGTTGAGAAACAATTTCATTGAGCTGTGGGTTTTTTTTTTTTTTTAAAGACTTTGATTATCTAACCCTGCCCAGAGCTCCATCCCCCATTTGCTCATTTTAATGTTTTTTTTCCCCCTATTTTTTTCTAGAAGATGCCAAGACAGCCTCCTGGTGTGTTGCCTTGGCAACCTCTTGTGTCATGTTTTAGAATGTTCCAGGGCTGCCGTTTTATTTCAATTTACATGCACTCAGTCAAAGGCCTACCGTAGAATCAACCTTTATTTTCTTGAAGAATAAAATAGAGATAATTAAAAAGATGTTAGTACAATCCACTTACATTTGCTACTTCATACGGAAGCTTCAGTTACTCTTACCGAAAGTCATAGCATTTTTCATATGCCACACTATAAGCTGATTATGAAAAACACCAGATATGAAACATACACAGTAGTTTTTGAAGTCCTTTTAATCCCAGTACTTGGGAGTCAGAGGTAGGCTGATCTCTGTGAGGTCCAGGCTAGCCTTTCTACATGATAAAGTCCAGGCCAGTTATTGGGAGACCCTTCCTCAGAATACATACTATATCACATACATGTGTGTGTATGTATGATCATATACATATGGTTATATAATATTGAGTGTGATTACATTATCTTGAAAAACGTGTTGCTTTATAATCTCCTGATGATAACTATATAAGGCTTTTCTCAGTGGAACTTTTGATATGTCAACTAGGCAATGTGTCAGTACCTCAAGATTTTTTGACTACGTCAAACAGAATTTCAAGTAGTATCCAAACAAACATTCAAAATATATATTTTAATATTTCACAACCAGAGAGACGTGCCTTTCAGTTATATCTTTTAAAAATATTATTATTAGGGCTGGAGAGATGGCTCGCAGTTAAGAAGGCTGACTGCTCTTGCAGAGGACCTGGGTTCGATTCCCAGCACCCACATTGCAGCTAAGAAACATCTTTAATCTCGGCGTGGTGGTGCACACCTTTAATACCAGCACTCGGGAGGCAGAAGCAGGTGAATCTCTGTGAGTTCAAGGCCAGCCTGGTCTACAGAGTGAGTTCCAGGCCATCTGGGACTATAGGGAGACCCTGTCTCAAAAAGACAAAAAAATATTATTATTGCTATTATTATTTTCTCTTTTTGAGACAAGTCCTAGCTGACCTTGAGCTTGCTATGTAGACCAAGCTGGCCTTGAACTCAAAGAGATCCACCTGCTTATTATTTTTAATTTTGTATATGTGTGCATTGTTTGCATGTTATGTAAGTGTACCTATTTCATGTAGTATAGGTGGAGGCCCAGAGAGGGTGTCGAATCCCCTGGTATTGCAGTTTGGGCCAGTTGTTAGCCACCCTGTGAGTGCTGGGAACTGAACCCAGGTCCTCTGAAGAAGCAGCCCATACTTTTAACCATTGATCCATCTCTCCAGCTTTCTCAGTTATATCTTTTAAAAGTTTAGGCATTTTTTTGAATAAGCTTACAATACTTTAGCACCTATTTTGCAGAAAGTAGCTTACTGTCTGTATAATTGTTATAGTAGCAATAAAGCCCTGTTAAGATATAACTCCTGGTTAAGAGAATAGAACCTCTATCCTGGGTAGAGACCAGCTGTGCCAGGTCTACCACCTAGCTAAGATACCACTCCTAGGAAGGCAGGCTCACAGTAAGGCATGCTAAACAGATAGGTGGAATAATTAATACTTTAATGAGATCATGTATTTTTGATGCCCAGAAGTTCTTCATGTACTCATTAGGTCATGGTCATGAAGCTGCCTAAGTCTGTCTACTTGTCTAAATTCTTCACAAAAGTATAACTTCTTCTCCTCCTCTCTTTTCTAAGCATGTTTTCCCTAGCATCTTCAGGTTCCTCAACAGTTTGGTCTTCCTTACTCTTTCTCTAAATCTCCTTCCCTGGCCATGTGGCTCATAGTCCACCATGTCTCTGACCTCCATGAAGGCTTAAAAGAAGCATTTTTTTCCTTTTCTCTTTCATTCTCATCCCCATGGCAGTTGGTGAAACTTACAGTATACTTGGCCTGAGAGTTTTTCTTCTAAAACCTAATAAAATTATCTTAAATCTTCCATTTGAGTTCATCTTTAAATTATTTTATTAATGAGACTAAGAACCTCCAGAGGGGACCCTGATTTCCCCTGTATCCTCAATCTTCAAAGACAGATTTTCTTCAGTTTTATTTAAAGAAAGAGGTATAAAAAACCCGTGAAATTTGAGCAGAGCTGTGCATAAAGTTAATGGCAAAGGTGAAATATAAATGATCTCTGAGACTCTAGTTCTTAGGCATCTAGTCTGCTATTTTCCAGTCATGAAAATGGGTACCATGAGTGTTCTAGGCTATGAAATATTTTCTGCTCCTTTGAAGAATTTATCCTATGTTCACTTATAGCATTCTGAGACAGACATTTTGCTACATATTGGTGACTTCCTGAAATTAACAACCTCCTCTTTCAAATAAAGGGTCTGTGAACAGCTTTCTTGAGTAATTTTGGAGTTCCACAATAAATTGAGCTCTATTTTTCTCTTTTAAGCCATAGGGATACTGGCTTAATGGACTAGTGTGTACAGGAAAATTCGGTTGCTATTTTCTCCTATGATATTTCCTTTCAATCTCTACTCCACTTATTTTGCCAAACCATAGCTTAGTGTTTATGCTAAGGAAAATGATCATGAATTCTTTATTTTTCAAAGCCTACTCCATCATAGAATATTAAAATATTCTGACAGTGTATCAGTAAGTATATCTGTGTCTGAGTATAACTCCTTCATGAACCTTCCATTAGACCTGAGGGTGTAATGAACAATAGATATGTAATAACAGCTTATAGTTAAGGCCTACTTTTTAAAAAAAAAATGCCAAAGAGCATTTGCAAAACTAGTTGGATACAGTTCTAGTTTGCCTCCAATTGCTGTAATAAAAACACTGACCAAAACCAACCTGGAGAGAAAAAGGTTTATTTGGCTTGCAAGCAGAGTCCATCATTAAGGGAAACCAGGGCAGGAACCTAGGGCACAGACCATGGAGGAGAGATGCTTACTGGGTTGCTCCTCTGGCCCTTACTCAGCCTACTTTCTTACATGACAGCTTACTCAGGGGTAACACTGTCCTGATGTGCTGGCCCTCTCATATCACTCAACCATCAAGAAAGTGTCTCACAGAGATGGTCACAGGCAAATTCACTGTAAGCAATTCTTCAGTAGAGGTTCCTTTTCCAAGGTGTGTCAAGTTGACAACTATTACCCTCCAGCATAGATATCTAGGGAGAATTAAAAGATGCCCCTAAGAAACAGATAGTAAGAAGATGGAAGGACTAGGACCCTGACGGACTCACTGTGATGGCTCCAATCAGGTTGTTCACAGTAAAGAAAGTATTAAAATATAAGCTTGCTTAATCAAAGTCCTGTTTGTAAAACATTGTTAATGTCTTCAAACTAATTTTCAGGACGCTGATGCTTCTTGTTTTAGTAGTTTTCATGCTTGCATAGCAAAGATGTTTCCTCTACCACCTGTTACTACTGGTGGGCTTATGATTACCTAGTATTAATAATAAAGTTAACCATCTAAATAAACGTTTAACATAGCTAATCAAGCATGATTTTACATTTCAAGCATAGGAGATGTATAGGTGAGTTAAAATCATCTTGCCACTGTCATAGAATATTGGCATCCTGTACTATTAAACACAAGGATTTCTCTTTTGCTTTTGTTTTCTTTTTCTTTCATTTTCATAACTTTATTATGTCATAGTTTACATGCCACTCCTTCAAGGAATATATTTTAGTGAGTTTTGATGTCCTGGTACACTCATTGCCACACCAAGAAATCATCACCACAATCAACACAATGGGCCTATCTATCTGTCCATCGCCAGCATTTCTGGCGCCTGTCCTCCGTTATCCCAGGCACAGATCTGTTTTCTACTAC
This sequence comes from Rhizomys pruinosus, assembly GCA_009823505.1. Taxonomy (NCBI): domain Eukaryota; kingdom Metazoa; phylum Chordata; class Mammalia; order Rodentia; family Spalacidae; genus Rhizomys; species Rhizomys pruinosus. The sequence goes on from VZQC01004828.1 coordinate 313,491, forward strand.
TTTAGGTCAGTTTGCAATTCCTAGAAGTTTGTTTTGTTTTGTTTGATTTTTGGTATATGTGTGAGTGTATACATGCATATTTTGTAGTAATATAAAATTAAAGGGAACAACAATAACAAAAAAAGACTTGTATAAAGAACTGACTTAGACAGTAAACTTCCGTACCAAACAATAAACATCTGCATTGAAAAATTTTTAAGAAGACCGAGAAAAAGATGCAAGATATGTATGGCAGAATGTAAGAGCTCTGGAGGGGTGGAGAAGTATGAAATGGGGCATGCATCTAAATTTCATTAAGAAATGTATGAAATGCACAAAAGTTCAATAAAAAATTAAGAAAAAAAAATTTTTAAAAGAATGGTGTGGTCAGCCTGACCTCAAACTATGTTTACCTCTTGTGCCCTCTGGTGGTATACAGTTAGTGGTTATTCTTATTTTTGTAATTTTTTTTTTTCTTTTTAACTTTGATTTGTGAGATGGGTGAAGAGGGATTCCAAGATTCACTTCTCCAAGGCATATAGGAAAGGCAGCGGTTGCTAACCTGGTTAAATGGTTTATTAAATTTGGGGCCTCATGTATGAAGAATACTACTCAAAGTGACTTTTCAAACTATGCTTGTACAATTAGGTTGCTCATGCCCAGCAACTTTAGGCAGACCTGGTGCAGGTAGGTTGGGATAGGGCCATGTGTGTTTCCAAGGTGTTTCTAATCATAACTGTTTCCTCATTCTGACCCATGGTGGAATCCTTAAAGTCCGCCTTCTTCAGGATTAATGAAAACAAAATAGCATTTTTGGAAAGGTTTACCTCAAACCTATGATTTTCCTGCTTCATCCTTCCAGGTGCTGGAATTGAAGTGCATGCTTCCATGCCAAACTCTGAAAATAGCTTCTGATATACACAACTAAATTTGTACTGATGAGAGCCGGGCGAGGTGGCACAAACCTTTAATCCCAGCATTCAAGAAACAGGTAGTCGGATTTCTGTGAGTTCAAGGCCAGCCTGGTCTACAGAGCTTGTCCCAGGCCAGCTGGGGCTACAGGGAGACCCTGTCTCAAAAAGATCAAACAATTGTAATGATGAAATATAGGACACCAATGATTCACAATAGATTCTGATGCTGGATATGGAAATTAAGTCTAGTTGTGAAAATCAAAGCAAAGCTAATACTGCTAAGTCCAATTATATAAAAGAGCATATTCCATGTGAGGATATTTTCAGATCACCCAAACATCACTGCATACATGGCCGAGAATATAGGTAAGTATTTGAAGTCTAAGAAGTATTACTTCCGCTCTAAATGGCAGCAAAGTTCCTGCTTCAAAGTGACTAAGCAGTAATACTGCTTTTGCTTTCTTTGACTTTGTAGTGTGCACTTATCTGAGGAAAATAAACCAATGAGATATGAAAGACAAATATTACATTCCAGAGGAATGATGTGTGTTTAGGAGGACACTAAAAATGTCTAAATGTTTTTTACAGCCCAGTAAACATAAAGACTTAGCCATGGCTTTCTATTAACTTGTAGTAAAATTAATACAAACAATTATCAGCACACTAGGGAAAAAGAATACCCTCAGTTCATAGAAGACCTGAAAGGGAGGCTCACACAGGATTTGCTCAGCCAGAGACCCTGAGCTTCCAAATAGGAGAAATGTTGGAGATGCACATTGCATTTTTCTGTTCAGAGAGAACTCAGTCAGCATTTCTCCTGTCTGTCTAGACTTTGCCCTCTCAACATGGTTTTCAGGTTACTCTTCCTCTATAACTGTGTGACCAGTAGACTCTGATATGATAACCTATGTACTCTTTATTTATCTTTAACCGCAACAGTAAAAATTTTCCAAATGTGGGAGGCTAAAAATCAGCATAATTAATCTGAAGTTTGAAGAATTTTCCATGTTCAGTTGTTTCCTTATTGAGATGTGCAGTGCCATATTTCTTCATAGTATAAGCTACTAGTTTATAAGAAAATAAACTACAATTTCAGAATCAGTAGGTAATATAGTTTTAGTAAAAATATTTTTTGCCAGGCATGGTGGCCCACGCCTTTAATCCTAGCACTCCGGAGGCAGAGGCAAGCGGATCTTTTTGAGTTCAAGGCCAGCCTGGTTTACAGAGTGAGTTCCAGGACAGCTGGGGCTACAAGCAGACCCTGTCTCAAAAAGACCAAATATATATAAATATATATATTTCATTTAAATATAGGAAACTACATAATTTTTTAACTTCTTTCCTGAAACCATCTTGTCTACTGAAAGCAAATTTTCAAAGCAAGCCTGGGAAGATTGTGTAGAATATTTATTCCTTTAAAATTTCGTTATAAGATGGGTGACTACATATAAATGCATTTTGAGTTCGTAATATTTCCATCTTAGTTTGGAAACATGGAGGCTGATATCTAAGTATACAACTTTTATTTTCAACTCAGTAATTGTTATTGAAACTGGAAGACAATAAATGTTAGTGCAAATAACTGTTATTTACAATAAATTATGGAGTCGCTTGTCCTTGGCAATATAATTACATAGGAAGAACACAACATGCAGTATGGATCCCTCCAAAGCAACACCACCAAGTCTTTTGAGTTCATCTGCTAGCGCCAGCTCCAATCCGTTGCTTTAGAGTAATTCAAACACTGTTGAACACCATTTTCTGTCTCCTTTATGGTTCTCTCTTTCTGTTCATGATATTGACAGTTGCATTCAGAGACTTCAGAAAATAATATTGGCTGCTGAAAAATTATTACTCTTGTAAATTAATTTGGCTCTGTAGGACTATTGCCAGTAAAGGTCAGGTGACTCTAAAATTCCACCACAAAGTTCTATGTCTTCTGATTGTTTTACCACAGCCTTTTCCCCCTGTAAAATAAGAACACAACTCACCCAGAAAAGTTGCAGAATCAGAGCAATCAGGTGTAGATACTTTCCAGACACGTGATGATATTTTTACCACCACCACCACCACCACCCCGCCCCCCCATCTGCTTCTGCCTCTGCCTCTGCTTCACCATGGTGGTGGATGGTGGTGCAGAAGTGAGTTACTGAGTCATTTATGACCATGGATGGCTCCAACACACAAACTCAAGAAATCATCTGTGCCCATAACTGAAAATGTGCTGTTTCCTCCAAAAAGGGAGGTGGGGTGGAGTGGAGTGGGGAAACTCAGACATGAAAAGAGAAAATAAAAGTTCTGTGTTTGACAGGTTTATGGAATTCTTTTGAGAATGCAATATGAAGTATTAATTGTTTGCAAAAGGATAGAAAATGCATGTTCTCCATTTTGCAAATGAAACACAATTGAGAAACACTGCTATATAAATTCCAAATCAATAGTCTTGAGTTCAGTGCTAATGAGACAGGAAGTGTAACTGTGAGCATGTCACAGTCAGAAATGATCTTTCCACATCCGTCTGATTTCAGCTGCTCCATAGGTAAGTGGTAGCACCATGTACACACAGATTTTGGCCAGGGAATGGTGGATTGCTTTAAAAATGGTGTTTTCTGGCTGGAGAGATAGCCTAGCGGTTAAGAGCATCGACGCTCTTGCAGAGGACCCAGGTTCGATCCCCAGCACCCACATGGCGGCTAAGAACCGTCTGTAACTCCAATTCCAGGAGAACTCCAGTTCCAGGGGAATCCGAGACCCTCTTCTGACCTCTGCGGCATTGCACGACACGGGTGCACAGACCTGCATGCAGACAGTACACTCATACACATACAAAAATAAATAAATAAATAATAAAAAAAAATTAAAAAAAAATTAAAAATAAAAAAATAAAAATGGTGTTTTCCTTCCTTAATGTTTGGTCAGTGGAGTGAACACTTGCTTGCTGCAGTGTGGAAGAGTGACTGAGTCACACCCATTATTCATGATAAAGCAACCAAGTCTATGCTTAATTCAAGAGTAATCAGTAGGAAAGAGAGCACTGGGAGGTTTCTACCATGGCTGGAACTCTCTCAGAGGAGAGAGGTTAACAGATGATGTCACCAAGGTAGGCTGGTCTGTATAGAACACCAATTGCTGTGTGTAAATCTATGAAATTCCAAGAAATAGAAACACCACAAAATATGTATTTACACATTCCATTGCAAAGGGGGAGGGGAGGAAAGACACCTCAAAATTTTGTAGCTCTCTTAAGTGCAATAGAAACCAAAGTCTATCACTTAGGTTACATAGCAAATGTGTTGATGTATATTATATATAGTGGTATAAATAATAAAAAGTATTATTTAAATTAGATCACAGTACTGTGTTATGTGCATAACATTGTGTGATATAGTATTGGTGGGCTGTGGCCTATGACACAGAATTTAATTGTCAACCCTGGTAAGCCACAATGAAGAAGAGATAAAGAATTCCAACGTTTTCTTTTGGTTGCAAATAAAGCAAAATAAGATGAAGGAAAAGTACTTCTCTACACAGAGCTATAAATTGCAACATCTGGGCAGCTATGATTCACCAGAAAGAAATAAGTTCCAACTTTAATAAAGTTTGGAAGGGAAAGTGAATTTAATCTAATTCCATATGGGAAACCCTCCCATGCAAGTCACTTGTCCTTAATTCTGACTTCAACTTAAAAGCTCCTCAGGAGAGGCTGGAGGCCTCAGGGTGGCATCAGTGAATCATTATCAGTGGCTCCCAGCCAGGGTCTGCTGGGTTGGACTGAGGGCTGGGCATCAGGGCAAACCACCCTTGCCTGGGCACTTTTCGATGCAGTACTTCTTCCAGAATACTCTGTGATAGGGCCAGCAAACAGTAGACATGATGGACTCTGTGAGAAAAATTTATTCTTGAGAAAGGGCTCTGACTCAGTCCTTCTTAAAATCTCAGTGCCAAGACTGAAACCTGTCACAGCTGTCCTGGCCACTGTTCCTTCACACCACCATCCACATGAGGATTTGGTTCAGTTTTGGTTTTAGATAGATGATTGCATTAGATAATTCTTGAAAATGCAGGGATGGAAGGGGGGGAGGAAAGTAGGACTTTGTGACACCTGCGGGGGTGGGGGGGATCCATGATGCAAACCCTTTCCACATTGTATTAAGATAAAGAGAAAAGACAAGCATAGGAGGATAAAAATAAGTCTTTATCTGTAGTACATATAAGAGAAAAGAGCAACAGTCACTCTTGAATGTCTGAGGGCCAATAGCAAGCAGGTGTTGTGGAGCTATGTGTTCACAGTTGTTTTCAAAGAATCTGTGATTATGTGAGATACTGGATTGACACATGAACTACCACTTCTCCCTGGGGGTGGGATGGTGTTGAGTGGAACCAAAAACACCAAACCCCATTGGCTCAGGCCAATCTGTCAAAGTAATGGATGCATGGGCTAGTTTGGAAGCCAAGAGAGCACCTGAGGCTCGGGAAGAAATTCTGAATTCAAATAAAGTGAATTACACTTAAGCAAAATATTCTTTCACAGATAGGCTCGTGTTTAAATTCTTTACAACTCTTAGAGGAGAAAGTGTGAGTGCCTCCTGCCCACTGGCTTGTTACGGATACAGACAGCCTCAATCTTCAGACTTTTTATAAACAGCCACATATACATCTATACTTGGTTTTCCCCTCAAGAGTCAAAATGTGGTTATACATAATTGAGCCATTGTTCCATTGTTTAATTGATGAAAAATAGGGAAATAGAAAAAGTACCTTTACTAAAGTTTCCTCAAAAATTCTTCCAGAAGATTCCTACAAATGGGTCAAAGGAGGCTCAGGAAAATAACACTTAAGAGGTATTTATGCACAAAGAGTGATTATGGCATTAAGAACATACATGTATAAGATAGTTTTCTAGTTCTCAGAGCAACCAGAAAAGTCAATCACATACATATTAGTCTATTATTTTCTAAAAGAGATCTTTATCCCTTCAAGAAAACAAAATGGGGGGAGACAGCCCATTGGGGATGTTCGTTGGAAGATGTTCCCTGCCAGAAACAATGCTGACAATTACCTTTGCCTTCAGAAGAGAGGTTGAAATTTGATCATCTTGTGGGTGGGGAAGATGGTCTTTTGCTCTTGGTTACATGATAATCAAGGTGTGGCTCACATTACATAGTACTGTAGAACTTCTTTATAATCTAAGATATTCTTTATTTTCTAAGATAATTAGTAGCTCAGGAAAACGAAGAATGTTTGAGGACCTCTTATTTTTTTCTTATATTGGCTACTTTATTCAATACTGACTTAATAGGACTCAGGTCATCCAGGAAATAAGACAATCAACAAGTTGGATAAATTTAAAAGCTTCTGTACTGCAAAGAAAACTGTAATTGACTTAAGAGGCAGCCCAAAGATGGAGAGGAATTTTTTTTTTTTTTGCCAGCTGTACATCTAATAGATTAGTACTGAGAATAGTTAAGGAACTAAAACAAATAAAGACCCAGAAAACAAACAACCCAATTAAAAAGTGGACTGTGAAAATGAACAGAATTCTCAGAGGAAAAAAATTGCAAATGGAGCCCGGTGTGGTGGCACATGCCTGTAATCCCAGCACTCCTCAGGAGGCAGAGGCAAGTGGATCTCTGTGAGTTCAAGGCCAGCCTGGTCTACAGAGTGAGCTCTAGGCCAGCTGGGACTAAAGGGAGACCCTGTCTCAAAAATACCAAAAAAAAAAAATTAGGTTTTACTTCCGGTGACCACATGGACAGTCCAAATGTAACAAATTTGGGTGAGCCCTAAGTATTTCCTGTCTACTGTTGGTATATGACAATGCCCCCCCCTTCCTTTTCCTTCTCAAATCTATAATTCAAAATCTGGGGACAAGTGACACAGCCTCATTTGAGATAGTCCTAGAAGGTATTGGTTTTATTTTGTTTTTGTTTTTTCGGTCTTTTTGAGACAGGGTCTCCCTGTAGCCCCAGCTGTCCTGGAACTCACTGTAGACCAGGCTGGCCTTAAACTCACAAAGATCCACCTGCCTCTGCCTCCTGAGTGCTAGGATTAAAGGTGCGCACTACCACACCCGGCAAGTATTGGTTTTAGCCTCTATTATCTTGATTTTGTTTCATGGGCCACATTAGAACTCTGTTTGCCTTTCATGGTTTAAGTCCATTCTATTTTGAGTACCTAAATGACCTTTATAGACCTTAAAGCACAAATTGTAGGCCTTACTGCATAGGTTTAATGTCAACTTGATACACCTGAGCTAAGAAACTTCAATAATTATCTTCATTGGACTGACCTGTGCCCATTGTGGGCAATGCCATCCTTGCCCAGATATTTCTATATTGTATACAATAGGGTGAACATGACTCAGCAACACAAGCCAGTAAGTAGCATCCTTTCCTAGCCTGTGCTACAGCTGCTACCACCAGGCACCTACCATGAGCTTTTATTATTAGTCAGAATATTTTGCCACAGCAATTAAGAATTGATAAAGAGTGCTTAAGTCAGGGCTGGAGAGATGGCTCAGCAGTTAAGAGCAATGACTGCTCTTGCAGAGGACCCGGGTTGGGTTCCCTGCACCCACATGGCGGCTAAGAACCATCTTTAACTCTAGTTCCAGGGGAAACCGACACCCTCTTCTGACCCCAGCGTCATTGCACGACATGGATGCATCAACCTACATGCAGACAGTATACTCATACACATTAAAAAAAAAGAGTGCTTTAGGTGTTATATGGTAATTAAAGTACCAAATTCATTCAAATAATCCTCTTGGGGTTTAGCAACCATACTTAAAGCTCTGATCTGATTTGGCAAGGGGGATTTGAAGGGACAATATTTTTGCCCCTGCCCTCTAAGGTTAAGTCCTAGGATCCTGCACAGGCACCTTCCTACATGTCCTATGGCAGCGAGTCACCAGTCATCCTGGGCAAGGGAGATCTTGGAGATTCACTTAAAATGACTTCATCTGGCCAGTGTCCAATCACGGGAGGAAAGTCCATATAGAGGAGAAACTCCTCACTGCTTCAAAGGGAAGCTCTGGTCAAGCAAGGCCTGACTTTGTCCTCACATAGATGGAACTGGTGAAGAGAGCCTGGTGCAAGGCCTGAGTGACCCCCTAAGGACCAGAACCTCAACTGACCTTAATACCAAAACTAATTTCATTTATCTGAGCTAACTGTGTGGTTTTAAACACCCCAGCAGGAAACTATAACCTAAAGAAGAGAAAATGAAATAACTTATTACCAGAGAGATAGGTGAGAGATCTACTGTGCCAAGTTAGGAACCTACTGTGTCATGTTAGAAAATATGTCAGAGATAGGTGACAGATTTAATGTGCCATGGCAGAAAATACCACCTTTTATATGCTGGCCTTCATTCTAGAGCTCTGTGTACTAAAACGTTTTTTCCAATTCCTCAAACTACAAGTCCTCTCTACCTCTGCAGACCCTGGACAGGGACCCTCCAATTGCTAATGCACCCAGTAGCCCCCTGTTGGTACTGTGAAGCCCTGTACTGGTATACTCATATAAGACTCAACCAGCTTGTCTTTTTAGTTGCAGAGAAAACATCCACTAAGTACTGGCCACTATCGATCTGGACTAAAACCACCGGGCAGAGCACCTAGAGCAGCCAAAATGGGAAACCAGATTCTAACCCTCCAGCCTGACAGCTGCTCCCCTGAGACTTCGCCCCCCATCAGCTCTGAAGCAGATACAGAAGAGACAACAGCGTCCCATTTCCTTATCATACTCAAAAGGCTGGAATGTTAGATATTAGCTTCCCAGAATTCCAAAGGACACATAGATGCTCACTTCCTCCAGAGGCTGTCAATCTTCCCCTGTACCTGAGGCCCCACCCCATGCATATAAATGGGTGGGCTCCAGTCCTCATCTTGCTTTCTGCCCCTGCTCCTGTCTCACCATGTGCCTGCAGGTGGCCCTCTTTGGCAGTCCCACATGGAAGTAAATTATGTTCCTGGACTGACTTCAGCCTCATGTGCCTTTTAATCTGGGGGTTTGCGCCTTTATAACTTAATACTAGCAAAACAATTCTTATGATTTATAAGATATCATTGGTTGTGTTAGCTGTATTCTTAATATTAATACATTTTTATTCAATGTATTACTGAATTAAAAAAAATATTTTATTTGTTACTTTATTTTGTATTTCCTGGATGTGTATAAATGGACCTGTGTCATGCCCTGGCCACAGAGATTAGAAGAGGGTGTTGCATCTCCTGGAACTGGATGGAATTCAGATGGTTTTTAGCCTCCATATGTGTGCTGGAGATTGAACTCAGGTCCTCTACAGTAACAAGTTCTCTTAACCCTTGAGCCATCCTTCCTGTATGTATAACTTAATCATATTCAGACTCCCTCCCCTATCTGCACCCCTCCATACCCCTCCCTGGATTTCATGCATTCAGTCATATGTGTTGAGGGCTGTTGGTCAAGTTTCTGTTTCCACAGGTCCTTTGGTTTAAGTTCATCCACTGGAGTCTACTCAGCCTATCTAGAGTCTCTCCCTTAAAGATCAGTTCTCACTCAACTGTGGGGCAGTGGAGTTCCCAAGTGTACACACGTGTCAGTAATGGGCCTCCTGGCCAGCACAAAGCCTTTTGCTCTTGCACCAGGCCACAGGCTGGGGGAAGGGAGAAGAAGAAAAGGACTCAGAGGCAGGTAAACCCAGAAGGTCAAAAGAGACCTGGGAGTTGGCTTCTAGAAACCAAAAACTCATTTATTTGCAGATTAGGGTCTTATATAGTTGTTTCTGGAGGATAGGGACAGGGGGTGGGGGGCTGGTGCACAGGAAATTCACATCTCACTTTCTACAAAAGTAGTGTTTATGCTTGCCAGTAGAGGCTCCAGTTGGCTTCCCAAAACCAAGATGTGCTCTTGAGATAATGGGTTCAGGAATGTGACACCTCCCCAAGGGGGTAGGAATCCATTGTCTACCCATTGTCTACCTGCAAGCAGGGGCAAGCTGGATCCCCGGGCCTTTTGCACATAATTGGGGCAAAAAGACTGCTTCCTATTACTCAGCTAGATGGAGTATTGGGTCCCACACCTTACCCAGCTATAACAGCTGCCAATATTTCCTTGGCTAAAGTTGTGGCCTCCTGCCTATTTCTGCAGTTCTATGTTGGGTTTTTTGTCTGATGGAGTTTGCATGGGAATTTTGTATGAGCAAGTTCCTAGAAGGTTGAAGTCTCTGCTTCCTTATGGTCGTACACTACCTTTGGTTCTTATATTCTTGCCATGCCTTCTTCCTCAATGGTCCCTGAACTATGGATGGGTGAGATTAAATAAAGGAGGTCTATCCAGGGACATCCTATTTGTAGTCTCTTATTCTCAATACTCTGGCCAATTGTGGCCATCTATGTTCATCGTCCTTTGATCCATGAGGAAGCTTTGCTAATGAGAGTTAGATGCATTAGTATTTTCTCTAACCCCTGCTCTCCTATGTTCTGTGAGCATTAGATATAGAATTTCCATTATAGATGTGTCATTTAGGACTGGGCATCACTTATTCTCTGTGTGTTACCAGTTGTGGAATTCTGTAACAGTCTCCAAGTGTAGAACAAATCTTTTTTGGTGATGCGTCGAGACTGGTATCTGTTCAGTGCATGTAATAAGCATTCCACTTTCCTGAAAGTTTTTGAGTTTCATAGATTTAGATATTTCATCTATTTCTTTAAATCTTTCCCTTTTCATTCACCATAGTAGCCTGATATCTTTTGTTTTATGTAAAACTAATTATGCCTCCTAATTTAACCAGTCATGTGACAGAACTGAAACTAAGTGACAATGAAAACAGCTATTACAGGCAAGTGTAAAATATATTTTATAGTTTCACAGGGATTTTCTTCTGTTTAATGTTTAGAAATGCTACAATCCTTGGGGGTATTTGAGGAAAGTTTTGGGCCATTAAGTCAAAGATAGTTTCTGAAATTGTAAAATGCACCATGAGATAAACGTATATTATTTGCTATTATGTATGTAGATACATTTGATATTATGCTTTAAATGAACAAATTGAAATTATAAAATTTGAGCAGATAATTAGGTCACACTTAAGTATTGTAGACATTTTATCATAACTTGCCTTAAGGTATAACTGAAATTGCTATATTTTATTTTTAATTTTATTTATTTTGTATGTGTATGAGTGTACTGTCTGCATGTAGGTTTGTGCACCCATGTCGTGTAACGCCGTGGAGGTCAGAAGAGGGTCTCGGATTCCTCTGGAACTGGAGTTCTCCTGGAATTGGAGTTACAGACGGTTCTTAGCCACCATGTGGGTGCTGGGGATCGAACTCGGGTCCTCTGCAAGAGCAGTCGGTGCTCTTAACCGCTAGGCTATCTCCCCAGCCCCCAAATTGCTATATTTTATTAACAGTTCAAAAATCCAGGGTTATATTTTATTCTCCTATAATATTTTCTCTAATTTTTAATCATATGGCAAAAGAAAAACAATCTTCTTGCTGGCATAAATCTTCCAAGTTTCATGTAGCATTAGCTATGGACTTTTAATTTCAAGAAGATGAAAATAGTCCATTAAAGAATGTGGACTTGTGGGGCTGGAGAGATGGCTCAGCAGTTAAGAGCACTGACTGCTCTTGCAGAGGACCCAGGTTCGATTCCCTCTTCTGACCTCTGTGGCATTGCACGACAGAGTGCACCAACCTACATGCAGACAGTTCACTCATACATATAATTGCTTTGGTTGTGAAAGTCTTAGAAGGGCCATTTCCAGTTATCCCTGACTGCAACTTTTTCTGCTAGGATCTTAACCAAAACAACAGTCAGTTCTTACTATAGGATAATGCCATCAATGTGCCCCAGTGTTAGTTTTCACAAATATTGGGGGTCTCTTAATGTGGGGAAAATAAATGGTGTCTGGTTAGATTAAGATCATTTGCCTACAAAGTCAATCTCAGCAAACCATCTCCCAAATTCAACTCCTACCCAGAAAGTTTTATGACTTCTAATAAAAGATTGGTAAAATATAAAATGGTTCTGTTTTCCAAATAAGCAAGCTAGCATTTTGTTATTTTTTCAGAACATTGGATAATAGTCCGACATTAAATGAAAGGGAATGTATTTGTGAGCTAAAAATGAAGAATTGTGAATAAGCAATTATTAAGGCTTTTATCTTCCTGACTGGAGACAGCTGCAGGGTTAGATGCTCTGCTAAGTCATTTGATATCTCTGAAATATATTAAATCATCACAAGCAAATCTTCAATTAAAACAAGTTATTCGAAGTTGCCTAAGGCATAGATGTCCAGTATACTGTGCTCATCTGCATTCATAAAATCAAGAATTTATTGGAAAGGGCATCACTGTTTGAAAATGATATTTCTGTATGATAATAATCATGAAACAGCTATGAGGTGATGTTGAAAATCTTTAAATATTATTGCTATTTAGAGGTTAAACTGTTATTAGCAAATGTTGTGTCCTGTTATGAAAATACTACATTCTTCTATGGATAGAAATTCATTTAGAAACATTTTATAAGGCATCATCCTGATAAAGCAGTGACATTTCAGGATATTTGTAACAACTGCAGATATCCTGGGAGTTGTAAGACAGCTAAGTTATTATATGTATGTTTTAAATTGTGTTATGCTAGCAAAGTGGAAACACTCATTTGGGGAGACGATTATAGTACCCACTTTCCATACATGAACACCTTTAAGAAGTGGAGAAAACCAATAAGAAAAATTACAGCATTCAGCATATCTATGACCGAAGTTGCTACATTTCCTTTTCTAGTTTCATAGTGGAAGGTGGAAGGATGGGGGGCTGGGACTGGAAGTAATATCCTGGTGGGTGCTCAGTATCAGCCAGCCTGAACTGGAGACCAGGGAGATAAAAATCCTGATATACAAGATGGGAGCAAAATACAAATTAAAGTTGCAAGATTAAATACAGATGAACATGGTGTATGGGACATCTATCCTTTAAAGATGAAAACTATGTACTATTACATCATTGAAGAACTGAAGTTCAGTATGATTCTAGAAGCCAAGTTATGAAAGACAGAATTAATTTCTTTAATTTAAGGGCACACAGACATTGTGTTTCTTTGAACAAATCTATACACATTTGTAATTAACGAAACATCTTGTAGCTGCATTGTTTTAAATAGGATATTTCTGAGAAAAATAAACTTGGTTAACCATTTAATCTTTCCTATTTTTTGCTTAATTAGTATCACTTCTTCAGGCCTTTGTCCTTTGCGGTTAGAAAGCATTACTGTTCATATTTCCCCCTTAGTGTTCCTCGTGCTGTATTTCCTGTTTCATTTTATTTGGAATTTACTTTTGAGATAAGATCTCATTTTAATATTGTAGCCTGTTTTGTCCTTCCTTGCTATCTCCTCCCCTCCTCTCTCCTCCTCCTTCTCCTTCTCCTTCTCCTCCTTCTCCTCCTCCTCTTCCTCCTCCTCCTCCTCCTCCGCCTCCTCCTCTTTCTTCTCATTCTCCTCCTCCTCCTCTTCCTCCTCCTCCTCCTCTTCCTCCTCCTCTTTCTTCTCATCATCCTCCTCCTCTTCCTCCTCCTCTTCCTCCTCTTCCTCCTCCACCTCCTCCTCTTCCTCCTCCTCCTCCTCTTCCTCCAGGTTCTCCTCCTCCTTCTCCTCTTCCTCCTCCTCTTCCTCCTCCTCCTCTTCCTCCTCGTTCTCCTCCTCCTCCTCTCCCTCCTCCTCTTCCTCCTCTTCCTCCTCCTCCTCTTCCTCTTCCTCCTCTTCCTCCTCCTCCTCCTCTTCCTCCTCTTCCTCCTCTTCCTACTCCTTCTCCTCTCCCTCCTCCTCTTCCTCCTCCTCCTCCTCTTCCTCCTCCTCCTCTCCTCCTCCTCTTCCTCTTCCTCCTCTTCCTCCTCTTCCTCCTCTTCCTCCTCCTCCTCCTCCTCCTGGTCCGCCTTTTCCTCCTCCTTTGCTTCCTTCTCCTCATTCTCCTTCTTTTTCATCTTCTTTGAGAGAGGCCAGAATTCTCCCTGTCTCGGCTTCCCAATTATTGGGATTCACTTTTCACTCTTTCTCTTTTCATTCTAAATTTAACTGGAAGTGCCCTACCTTATTCCCTTTTCTTTATTATTCTCAACTTGTACTTATTTTTCTCTTTTGATTTAATAAAAACTTCTACTCATAACGTTTTCTTTTCCTGTAATCCTTAGTAACTAATAACTTAGTGCTCACTAACCTCACTAGCCTCATTCCTTTATTTCCCAAGGTTATTGGAATTGAAAGGCTAATTCTTTTAAATGGATTATTATGGATTTTCATAACAGGCTTACCCACAGTTTTGTTTATTTCTGCAGTTAGTATTCTAATCTTGCACTGGTACAGAGGATTGTGCATGGTCCCCTGAACACATTAACCAAGGGGGTCTCAAGGGGGTCTTATAAGCTACTGAGCTACATCTGTGGTACACTGGAAAGGAATGAGATTTCAACCTTACATTTTTTGAGGGGGGTCTTTTTGAGACAGGGTCTCCTTGTAGCTTCAGCTGGCTTGGAACTCATAATATAGATCAAATTGGCCTTGATCTCACAGAAATCTGCCTGTCTCTGCCCACTTCCCATCAAGTGCAGGAATTAAAGGTGTCCATCAGTGCATCTGTCATTGGCCTTGCTACAATTTAATCTCACTTAAAAAATGCAAATACTTACACTGAAAGAATGTGGGTTATCAAAAATACAATTGATGATCTAATCCCAGATCTGCAACCCAATTATAAATACACCAGAAATAACTTTAAAAAAAATCAAGACTAACTCAACAGCAATGCATTCTAATAAGAGTTTGAATTACAACAAATTGCAGAAAAATAAGAATATTCAATGACGTCAGAACAGATATGAATAAATAATCAGGAAACCCCTGCATTGAAAGAGAATATAAATAAACACCTTTAATGAAATAAGAAGTCAATATAGAGTATACAAGAGGAATTTGTTAGAGGGGAAATACAAAATAAATATTTTTAAAAGGCTGGAGAGATGCCTCACAGATTAAGAACATACATTACTCTTGCCCAGGTCCCAAGTTAGGTTCCCAGCACCCATAATGGGCTGCTTACAACTACTCCAGATCCAGGGGACACAATATCCTCTTCTAGTTTCCATGGATACTTGTCTTCACATGCACATATCCCCTGTGATGGGTAATCCTGGATATCAAGGTGACTGGATCTGGGCTTAACTGAAATGAGAAAGACTTTCTAATTGGATCATTTGAAGTTGGAAGACCAACCATAAATGTTAGTGTTACCTTCTGATGGCAGCCAGTATAACAGGCCATGGTAGAAGGGAGCTCTTCCCCATTTTTGCTGCTTGCCTTCTCTCTCACTGGTGAATTTATCTTGCTGCTATGACCAGCTTCTTATATTCCAAGATAGAGTGAAGACTAGAAGATCTCCTGGAATTCATTAGGCCTTCAGCACTAGATGGGGACTACTGAGACATCCAGCCTCATGGACTGAGCAATGACCAGATTCTCAGCCCCTGGTGGTGCAGCCATTTTTGGACTACTCAGACTGTATCCTGTGAGCTAATATAATAAATCACATATATTTTTTCATTATACTTATTTATTCTGTTTCTTTAGAGAACCTTGACTAATATACCCCACTTGCATGCAAATACACATAATTATATATATATAGAGAGGAGAGAGAGAGAGGAGAAGAGAAGAGAGAGAGAGAGAGAGAGATGGTTCCCTGAAGTCCTATCTGTCTGGAACTTGCTATGTAGACCAATCTGGACCTGATATTGCCTCCCAAATGCTGGGGTTAAAGGCATGCACAAACATGCCCAGCATAATATAATATTTTTAAAACTTGATTTATAAAATCAGTTGGTTTTCTGTTATACTAATGACAAACATGCTGAAAATCTAATCAGGGAAAGAATCCCAGCTACCATAGGCTTAAATATATATATATATTATATATATAGATATAATATATATATTTATATATAGATATAATATATTATAATATAATTTTATTTAATTATTATATTATCTGTTTACATATCAATAGTATTTATATATTTTTTAATATATATATTATATATTGCATAATATATATTAAATTTATATATTTTTATATTATATATAACAGGAATGAATGTATCCAAAGAAGTGAAGGATCTCCACAAGAAAAAGATGCAATGACTTCCAATATTTATGGATAGAGCAAGTTAAATAATAAAAATACCAATATTATAAAAACCTAACTATATCTTCATTGCAATACTCATAAAAATTCCAAGAGCAGAAGAGAAAATGGCAATCTTTAAATTCGTATGGAAACACAAAAGACACCAAGAGCCAAGACAATCCCAGCCAAAATAAGAGTGTTAGAAGTATCACAGTACTTATGTTTGTCTTGCAGAATCATAGCAACAAAATCAGCATGGCACTGTCATAAAAGCAGACACACAGATCAACAGAATGGAAGAGTGGAAATACCTACAGACACCCAAATCTTGACAATGAGGCCAAAAGTATACATTTGAAAAAAAAGATAGCCTCAACTAGATTTTTATCTCTTACCCACATAAAACTCAGTTCCAAATGGATGAAGGACTTCAACATAAGCCAGGCAACTCTGAAACTACTACAGAAAAAGAAAATGAGGAGTGTACTCTTACATATAAGCATAAGTAAGGACTTTTTTAATAGGATTCCCATTTCTCAGGAAATAAGGTCAATATTGACAAGTGGAACCTCATGAAAGTAAAAAGCTTCTGTACTGCAAAAGCAACCCTCAACTGAGTGAAGTAGCATCTAAAGAATGGGAGAAAACTCTTTCCCAGCTATATATCTGCTAGAGGATTAGTTCTAGAATATACAAAGACTCAAGAAATTAAGCATTAAGAAAACAACAACCTAATTAAAAAATGAGCTATGTACTTAAACTGAATTCTCTGCAGAAGATAAATATAAACTGAATTCTCTGCAGAAGATAAATATAAAGACAAATATAAACTCAAACTCTCTGAGATTCCACCTCACTCCAGTAAGAATGGCTCCCATCAAGAATTCAAATGACAATGAATACAAACAAGGTTGTGGGGAAATGGCAGTCCTTTATCCACTGTTGGTAGGAGTATAAATTGATGCAGCCACTATAAAAGATGTGGAACGTTTCTTCAGAATTCCACACAGAACTTCCATGCAACCCAGCTCTACAGTTCCTGGGCATATACTCAAAAAACTGCATATCCTACTGTACTTAAACTTAGCCAAAAGCCAGAAAGCAATCTCATATCCTACTGCTGAGATAACTGCACATCCATGTTCTTTGCCACTCTATTCACAATATCCATGAAATGGAATCAGCCTACGTACTCATCTACTGATGAATGAATAATGAAAATGTGGCACTTAAACAACGGAATTTTATTCAGCTTTAAAGAAAAATGAAAGTTGTAAGAAAATGGACGAAGTTGAAAATATTGTGATAAGTAAGAAAACCTAGCCTCAGAAAGACATCAGCCTCTCTCATATGTGGATTGTCTTTGAAGTTTCAGATATGTGTGTTTAATTTATAGTGTCTATGGATGTCATAAATCCAGAAAGTGCCTATTTAAAAGAAATTAAATGAACATTTATATAACTCTTTCAATGCTCAAGGAATACCATGCTGGACAGGGGGATAATTTAAGAATCATAGGAAGCAATTGAGTACTGTGGAACACTGCCTTCCAGGCATGAAATGACCATGGTATTCTTGTACTCACAGCAGCTATTATTACCTTTAATAAAACCTGCAAAAAATTGGGCCCATTAATTCCCTGTCATGAAATGAGGAGGGATTCCTCTTCTTGAGAATATATTAATAGTCAATTAAAAACAGATAAGGAAAGGTGATCTCACCAGGCTTCTCCTCACCCTAAAGATATAAAATATAAATATATGGCAGTTAATGATTGCTAAGCATGGGAAATACATTTTGTTTGGTAATGTAGCTCCTGGTAAGATGGCCAAGCTTCTGTGCATAACCTTACTAGAACTAATTGGGTCTCCAAAAGATGATGAACTAAATTAAAAGACATAAGGTAAAAGAGGAATCACTTGAGAAGAAAAACAGAAGCATCAGGAGTAGGAGACAGACAAGAAAGAATAACAGGGAAGGAAGGGGGTACATACAATCAAATTATATGTATGGATATATATGAAAATATCAAAATGAAGCTCAGTTTTATGTATCATTGTTCAAGCTATTAGAAAACATAAAGATGCAAATAAGTAAAAGAATAAAGAAAACATAATAAATTATTAATAACATGACTTTTTAAAAATTAGTCAAGTCCTCACCTCTGTTTAGTAACATAAGTGGAAAGGGTGTTCCTTTCACACTTCATCTTATTTAACATTTGGTGCTGTCAATATTTGAATTTTATATCTGCTAAACAGTGTAGCGGTATGTCATTGTTTTAATTTGAAATTCCCCTATTAGAAAGGATGTTGAACATCTTTCCATGTGTATTTGCCATCTGTATGTCTTTGGTTCAGATTTTCTGCCTAAATTTTAATTGTACAATTTTCTTATTGCTGACTTTTAAGTATTTGTATTGGTTGGATAATGTATTAGTCACTTTTCTGTTGCTGTGATAAAACCACCATGACCAAGGGAACTTATAAAAGGAAGACAATTGACAGTTCCAGGCAATTAGATTCCATTGTGGTGGGGAGGCATGGTGGCAGGACCTGGAGTAGAAAGCCGAAGCTCACATCTTCCAGGAGCACAGGAAGTTGAGAGAGAGAGAGAGCAATTGGAGACTGACAAGGCTTGTTGAACTCTGTAAGCCTACCCCTGGTGACTTACTTCCTCCAGCATGGCCACACCTTCTACCATCTCCCAAAACAGCGCCACAAACTGGGAACAAAATGCCTGAATACTTGAAGCCTATGGGGGACATTTTCGTTCAAACCACCACAGATACCTTTCCTGTTTTCAGCTACGTGTTTTGCAAATATTTTTTTCCAATCTGTATCTCTTCATTCCCTAAAGTTTAAGAGTTGATTTTGTTGAAGTTTCTCACTCTGGAGAGTGAAGGATTCCATTGTTAACAAGCCTAATTCAAAATACCTCTGATCTATCTAGTCTAGGTCTTGGCATATTTTCTAAATGAGTATATTCATCTTTTAATCTTTTGTAAACAGTTTTATTAATTAAAGTACAGCATAACTTTAATACATGCCACCTGAATCAATCTCTTATTTTCTGTTTATTCCTATTATTATTTTTCTTTAGAATAAATTTGATTTTACTTAGTCCAAATTAGCCATTTTTCATATCTTAGACTTTTAATCTCCTGTTTATTGAATTAAAATTTTCTTTTTTAAAAAAAGACTTTGTGGGTATTTTGGTTGGCATTGCATTGCCCATGCCAACTCAGATAAGGTCTCAGAGTGGAGCAAAAGAAATGGGTAGGGGACTGGCCCTGGACTGAGAACTACAAGAGACTGAGTACTATCAGGCAAGGAAGAGTATGGCTTACCTAGTGTTTCTAGATGTGCTGACTAGACTCCAGTGGATCTATTTGTAAAGAAGGCTCTCTGGGTTTAGGAGCTTAGCTTGGATGCTATAATGCATGAGTTCTGATGTGGGGTTGAGGGATGGGGGGCTGGATGTGATTGGAAACCAACGTATGAGTTTACAAATGCTCAGTAAATATATGTATATATATATAATATGTATATATATATATATACACACACACATATATATATATATATATATTCTCCAAGATTTTATGCTTGTTTTTAATTATGTGTGTACAGGTGAGTGTAAGTTTGTGCATGAGAGTGCTGTGCATTCAGAGACCAGAAGAGAGTAACAGAGTCCCTGAAGCTGGAGTTACAGGCAGTTCTGAACTGCTCAATATGGTTGCTGGGGAGCTATGCCACTCTATCATTCCTCACTTACTTTTATGGAGGAATTTTTAATGTATATTGCCAGGTGAAATAAGTCAATCTCAAAAGGCTACACATTGTACATAATGATACATACTCAACAATGGAACAAGTGGAAAAAGTCATATGATATAAATTGTATTAATAAATTGTCCTGTACTGTTTAAGCTCACAAAGAAGCAGGTCTTGGAGGGGGATTTGGCCTCACCACTTCAGACTCAAGCATGTTTGTCTTAGACCCCTGGCCCAGGAAAGGGAAAGAAAAATAACAAATCAATCCAAGTGTGAAAATATTATCTCCTAGAGAACTGAAGGGAGAGAAAGTTCCTGATGTAATAACATTGTGTGCTTAAACATGGCTGGGAGGTAAATCATTCCTAAGCACATTCCCAAAACAGAAGATTCAGCTACCATTTACCCCATGATGTAAAGATGACTGTGGTCGGAATTTATAATTGGAAATCTCACCCAGGAGGAGACATTATGCCTGGGATCTTCTTTATTGATCACTAGCTCATCTGACCATTTTGGTTCCAGGGCTTTCCCAGTTGGTTGATGGTAGGTCTGTTATGATGTTGCACTGTCTTTCTGATGCCTTCTATCTTGCTTCCTTTACATTTAACAAACTCACTCATTTGAAACCAAAAGCAAGGTATCATGGAGCATTCTTCATATGAAACAGTGCAAAACTTACAGAGATAGGAAATGATAAATGGAAAAGTACAGAGGGTATTTGGGGCAGCGAATAATTTAATGGTGATACTTTAATGGTTAATATGTGATATTATGGGTTTGTCAAATTTGATGTGACAGAACTATACCACAAAACTTAGGAACAAGCAATGTGGCTTCTAAAGATAAAAGAAACAGTGTTGGGGCGTAGCTCAGTGGCAGAATGTGTGCATACACAGAGCTCAGGATTCAATCCCTGTGCCATAGTCAATCAATTAATCAATAAGCCTGATGGTTATTTGACTTCCTAAGCAATTTTTCTTTTATGAAATAGCATCTGAAGCAGTGTATAAATCATTAACATACATTTATAAACAGTGCTTTAATTTCTATCCTATATTTTCCTTACATTGCTGAGTTTGAAAGGGTGCCCTACTTTCCTTCAACTTGAGCTTCACAGTGGGTATTTACACTATTTTGTGCACTGCTATTTTCAGTCTGAGTCACTCTTCTACAGAAGCTCTTCCAAAATTGACTCATTAAAACAGTCATTCTGTGAATCTTAATCAAAGATTCATAGTTTGTATTCATCTAGTTCACAACTCTGTAAATCGCCATTCTTTGTTGAATTATTTATGTAAAAATTAATACATTTTAACTGTTGTTTAATTGGCAGTATCTAATAATACTTCTTTTCTACATGCCTTGTGGACATTAAAAGCATGATTCTGAAAATTCATTTGGCATTATAGAAGGCTGGCCTAGATAGTTCTATTTCTGGAAAATGACTGATTTATGCCAAAGCATACTTTGAAAATCTCTTCTTAAAATTGTATCAGTCCTTTTCTTTATCTTGTTAAATCAAAGTGATCTCTCCTTTATTTAAAATTGCTTGCCTTCTAATAAATAAGGACTGGAAAGACTTAAGCAGGTGAAAGCCCAGAGAAGAATAACTTAATAAATTAAATAGCCTGGACAGGGTGAATCTGAATCTCATTTGTCACTTTTCTTTAACCTGGGATATATTCCATTTGTCACTTTTCTTTAACCTGGTGTTCTAGTTTGTCTTCCATTGTTGTGACAAAACACTCTGACAGACACCAACTTGAGGAGGAAAGGGTTTATTCAGCTTACATCTCCTGGTTCACAGTTGATTACTTAGGGAGCCCAAGTCAGGAACTCAGGGCAGGAACCTGGAGGCAGGAGCTGAAGCACAAGCCATGGAGGAATGCTGTTTACTGGCTTGCTTCCCTGGCTCATGCCCAGCCTGCCTTCTTATACTGTACACAACAACCTGCCCAGGGTGGCACCACTTGTTGTGGGCTGGGCCCCTCCACACTGCTGGACCATCAAGACAATACTCCACAGATGTGGCCACAGGCCAATCCAATGGAGCCAATTCCCCAACTGAGGCTCCCTCAACCCAGGTGTGTCAAGTTGACACTAAAGATATCCAGCACACCTGGGTTATATTCGATGGGTTTCTTAAATTCTGTGAAGTAGTTTTATTACCTATAATAAACAAATAATAATACTCCATACTGGATGCTAGGACACAGAAATTATTGAGCATAATGTGTATGTTTTAGTAGTGGTAAAATAATTATAGCTCATAAAATGAATACCAAATCCTATTCTGTTTTTATCAGTTAAGAAATTATATCTGAATATTTTTTGTATGAAGAAAAAATAAAATTTAACAACATCTCTTCCATTACTACCCCTTTATTTTCATGATGCTTAGCTTACTGACTTGAGAAATTGAAAACATAAAACAAAACAAGAAACTATCAAACACAGAACCTTAAAATTTAAGCTGGTAAAACATTTAAGTTTCAGTTGAGAGAGTATCTCATGTAGCCTAGGCTGGCCTCCAGTTTACGATGTATAAAAGAAGTATGCTTTATTTCAAGAGGTATTGGCTGCACTTGGGAGGGTTTCATGAATATCCTTTGTTGATGAAGTGTTTAATCTCGTTTTGGAATTAGAGTCTGGAGTAAGTACAAACTTCCAATCTGAAATTATCTACATGGAAAACAGTGACTAAGCCATACTTCCTGTTTGGGTCCTGGGGTTTACGATGACCTCAGTGGTTCGAAGGGGCCCAGATTTGAGCTCCTAGCATGGAGAAGGCTAGTGGTAGCTCCGGAATGTATTAATGTATGGCTTGCGATTTTTCTGGTTTAAATGATCTTTTGTTTAATTTGAAGCAAATTAATCTGAAGTTCTGTTCATAGCCCACTGTGCTTTCTGCTTTCCTGTTGCCATGCTTTCCTCTTACTTTTTTGTTGTCTTTTCTTATAACTCTAGAGATGGGAGACACAGCAGCACTGTGCTCATAGAGAGTGTCAGTGATGGAATATAGTTTCCTAGGCATGTTTCCCCCACCAGCCCCTACGGACCTGCTGCCAGCTCCCACACTGTGCAAATGTTTAGGGGACAAAAGATCATACAGGATGATACAATGTCTTCAAGAGGCCATCAATGTGACCACATGACAGTTATTTCTCTTATGTTATTTAACAACACAGCAAATGGTCGATATTTAAATGTGTCCTTTCTAGTATATTGTATGCTTCATAAGTTATAACCTCTATGAAGTCAATAATGTTAGACAATAAAAACAATTGACCCTCACACTCCAATATTGATTGTAGTTCTACAGTCAATATGAAACTCTCACACAGATCAGCCTTTAAATTGAACAAACTAGTCATTAGCTGCATATTAGTTAAGTACTGCAACCTAAACTGAATTGACTTAAAAGTGAGCAAAATGAACAGCCTTTTACATTACTTTGAGACTTTCAACTTAATTTTTACCATGTGTTAAATTTAATTATTCCAATAGCAAAGCTATCTGACCATTAAATGAAATAAAACATATAGAATATCTAGAACAATATATGGTACATAAAGTGATTCATTAAATATGTTGTTGATTCTTTTGATGTTGGATTTAAAAATGGGGATATTAAGAATTTTTCTTCTTCTAGTTGAATTTAAAGCCCACTTCAACACAGGGAATCCATTCTTGACACTATTATCAGAGATAATATCTGTGTCTAGACAAATCACAAGTCATAGGAGAGAACCTACTACTATCATTCTGCTAAATAAAGACAGTATTAAATTGACTCACACGACTGATTGTTAAACCCATAGATTACTACATCTCTCAACTCTCACCAGAGAAGGTTCTTCTTGCAAGCAGGTAGAGATTAACACAGAGACCCATAAATGGTCTGTGGATTGCTCAGTCCCAAATGAGATTTCTATATCACACCTTCTCTTTTCCAAGGCTGAGGGATTATTGCAGAAGAGGGACTTGAAAGATTATAAGAGTCAAAGGTAGTAGACGAATAAAAGGAGCTGTGTTGTCTGGACACCACATGGTAGTTACACGTATGAAACCATAGTCCCATGACAACATACAAAAAACTGGTGCAAATCCAAACCAGACAGGGGCCCAGCATGGGGATGGGAGAGGTGGGCAGGAAGTTTCAGCTTTATTAAGTGGCAATTGGTAAGTGACAGATTCTGGGAGAGGGAGAGTCGGTTTTTCCTTACTGGAGTGATACCCAGTACGTTGACCAGAGTCCAAGACACTGGCCGATACCCAGGAGCAAATGGGAGGCAGGGAATGGAAACAATAGGCCTTAAAAAAACAAGACAAAAAAATTAAAATAAATATTTTTAAGAGACAGATAATAATGGAGGATATGAAATTGGGGTATTATGTAGAAAAATGGGGTAAGTGTAGATTGGATTAAAATACATTGCATAAAACTCTAGAATCAAAGAATATTCCTTTGAGTTTTGTAATGTAAAGCGAGATTACACCTAAATAAAAGTGGAAAACTAAATTAAAAAAATAAAAACGAATAAACAAAATGAGTTTCATCAACTTGACATCATCTACACACCTCTATCATTAGGGAATTGACATTGGACTCAAAGACCAAAAACTGCTTAATGAATATGGAAGATTCATTTCTGATGCAACGAGTTGGAATGTAGATTACAAATTGTTACAAATTGTGAGTAGTGGTTTTATAAAGGTATTTGATACACACAAACTGAAAAAATTGTTCTGCCAAACTCTGAGGGTTGGTTGACCGTACAATCCCCAGGGAAGGTATATGCGTGTGTGTGTGTGTGTGTGTGTGTGTGTGTGTGTGTGTGAGTGTGTGTGTGTAATGCACAGATACTTTCAGAATGTCTGATACAGTAAAGTCAACTTCATTCAATACAAAGCTCCATTTTCTTAAAATGTGAGGATTCCCTCACATCTGCGACTTATATGAGCACTACATATTGGACTCATTGGGTTGTTTTTATAAAGGAAGTGAAGTTGGGAGGAGGTAGGGTTGAATCTGGAAGGAGTTAAGGGGAGGTGTGTCATAAATATGATGAAAATATATTGTACGCATACAGGAAATATTCAAAGAATTAAAAATATAGAACTAAATATCTGAAGTGAATTGGGGCTGGAGAGACAGTTCAGTGTTTATGAGCATTGGTTGCTCTTGCAGAGGATTTGGGTTCAGATCCTAGCACCAACATGGTAGCTAACAATCATCCTTTAATCCAGTTTTATGGGATCCAATACACTCTTCTGACTTCCTCTGGTATTGCATGACACAGGTGCACTTGCATAAATTCAGGCAAAACAATCTTACACATAAAGAATCCTGACATATCAGCCACACATACTGATATGAATTTTAAGATTATTTTGCATTAATTCATGTGGAAATAGAGTCACTTGAAGTTCTTGATAATTATTCATATTAGAACTTCACTATTAGTTTGACTTCATTGAAGGTATCCAGTCATTCTTTGCTAGTCAGCATTATTTCCCTGTAAACTGAACACATAAAACAATGCAATTTTAACTAGTCAACATGTTGCTTTTAATTCTCTTGGTTATGTCTCTGATTCTGTTCCCTTCACCTCCTTTGTTTAGTGGGATTCTCTATATTATATAAAGCTACTTCTCTTTCCTGTGATTAAATATGCCAATGAATTAATATTTTTATTTCTTGAATTTAAATACACTATTTTCATTTACATCAGAAAGTCTGAGGTAAGGAAGTAGTAAGGTTATGGTCTTGCTTATAATGACAGGGAAAAGTATAAAGCATGAAGGCAACATGGTGAAATTTCAGGAAAGAATCAGTCTCACATGTGATATCTCAAGGTAAGTTATACTAGGAAATAGTAATTCAGCTCAGATTCTGGATTCCAGATACTTAACAGTTGCTGAGATATGCCAGTTGGTGAGAAAGCAGTATAAGCAAATCAATGCTTGCCAACTCTTGAAGGTGTTGAACAATGTGTATTTCAAAACCACTTTTCTTTTGTTTTCTTTTTTTTTTTTAGTCTTTTTGAGACAAGGTCTCCTGTTAGTCCCAACTGGCTTGGAGCTTGCTCTGTAGACTAGGCTGGCCTTGAACTTGCAAAGATCTGCCTGCCAAGTGCTGGAATTAAAGGTGTGCACTGCCACATCCAGCCCAAGATGGTTCTTAGCCACCATGTTGGTGCTGGGATCAAACCTGGGTCCTCTGCAAGAGCAGTCTGCACTCTTAATTACTAGGCCATCTCTCCAGCCCCCAAAACCATTCTTAAACCAACACTTTTATAAGATTTACTAAACATGAATTAATAAAAGCCTGAAATAATAAAGACTTCAAAAGTATTCTTTACTTTACCCAAAAGGCATAAATATATAAAACTTCAATAGATATTCCCAGAACAAACATAAACTGTTCTTCAGGGAATACACTGCTTCCACAATACTGGGAAATTTACCACTAGCTAGTAGCATGTTATCTCTCCAAGCTAGGCCTGAAATTTCAGGTAGCCCATTGTTTCTACACTACTAAGAAACTTTTTGTTAACTGAAAATACCAGAAGTGATGCACTGAGAATATAGGTGATCTCTCTATTACGTTCACAACTTTAATGCTGTGCCGCTGTCATTAGATGTACACTTGTGAAGGAAGAAGTTCTCATTGTCAACATCCTCATGTACATTTTAAGTAGTCTTTGGGTTCATTGTTATTGCCATGAAATGGCTTGCTTCTGCTCTACTGATCTAAAGTAAGCAGGATTGATGACACTGTTACCCACAAGAAGTAATGACATGCCTTGTTTTGAGGTTTTAATGACACTCCCTAGAGAAATCAGTATTACATAGGAATGCTTATGGAATCAGGTAAGAAATTTTGATGCAGCTGTGGGAATTTTAAAATATCCCTTTTAGAATTTTATTCAAATTGAAGGCATTCTATACTTTCAAAAATCATATCCAATGCATTGTTAGTAGCCACTTTTAATAATAATGTCAAATTATCTGTTTTATTGTGATTGTATCAGGTCTATGAATTTGTTTTTTATATTTTATTTAATTTTTGTTTTCTATTTTATTTTTAATAAAATACTGTTATTGATGTTTTGTGGATTTCATACATCACTTGTCAGTCCAATTAGACATATTCCCCTCTCCCTACCCCTAACCCCACCCCAGTTCATGCATTCTTCCATACATGTCTTGCATTTTTCTCTCAGTCTTTCCAAACGTTTTCTCTGCAGAGGCTTATTGTTTTGGGCAGAATTTAATGTATCAGTCAGTTCTTTGACCCAGTCCTTATGTTATTGTTGTTCCCTCTCCTTTGTATTGTTCTAAAATATGCCTATACAAACCTCACTTATGTACCAAAATTATGACTTCTGAAAATAAATTGTATGTTTATTCCAAAATATGCTTAGGAATTCACATTTTCCCTTTAATTTTATATTACTCTAAAATATGAATTCATACCTTCCACCCATATATGGTAATTACAATGTCTGAAAATTCTGGAGCCTGTTAAGAGATATGCATTATAACAGCGCAGTTGCTTTCATATAAAAAGAAATATAACAATAACGCTGCTCAACTTGCCTTTCAACTGGGGATTTGGTGTTAACATCCACAAATGAGGGAAACCATTCCCTGTTTGTTTTTCTGGGACTGTATTACTTCCCTTAGCATGATGGCCTTTGAGTTCCATCCATTTACCAGCAAAGTTAATGATGTTGTCTTTCTTTACCACTGCCTAGATCTCCATTGTGTAGATGTACCACATTTTTGTTATCCACTTGTCAGTTTAGGGGTATTTGGGTTGGTTCCAGCTCTTTGGTATTGTGAAGAGAGCTGCAATAAACATAGATGTACATGTATTTTTACAAATTTTTATTTATTTTTATTTTCTTTTTAGTTTTTTCTTTTTTTAATTTTTATTGAGCACATTTCATACAACATTTCTTAATCAAATTTAGACTCATTCCCCCATCCATGCCACCCCTCATGTCCTCCCACCCCCCCCCGTCAGAACTCATGGATTCTGTCATGCACAAGTCCATCTTGCATCTTTTTCTCAGTCTTTTATAAACTTTTTGATGCACAGGTTTACTGTTTTGGTCAGTTCTTTGAATAGGTTTTTTTCTCTCTTTTTTTTTTTTTNCAAATGTCTGAATACCTAGAGCCTATGGGGGACACACATTCAAACCACCGCACTGTCCTTGAAGGTAAGATGTGTTTCTTGTAGACAGCATATCGATGGATTCTGTTTCCTAATCCAATCTCCCAGTCTATGTCTTTTGATTGGGGAATTTAGTCCATTAATATTTAAGGTTATGGGCTGGAGAGATGGCCTAGCGGTTAAGAGCGCCGACCGCTCTTACAGAGGACCCGGGTTCGATCCCCAGCACCCACATGGCGGCTGAGAACCGTCTGAAACTCCAATTCCAGGAGAACTCCAGTTCCAGGGGAATCCGAGACCCTCTTCTGACCTCCGCGGCGTTGCACGACACGGGTGCACAAACTTGCATGCAGACAGTACATTGATACACATACAGAAATAAAAAAAAAAAAAATAAAAATAAAAGAGAAATATTGTTTTACAAGATATTTTTAACTGTTAAATATATATATATAAATAAATTTTTTTTTTTTTACTAAAAGATGTCATGTTTTCCCCAAGGAAGTGCTTAAAGGTTCCTCCTTGGCAAGCCCAAACAACCATCAATCATGCCCCTGTGCTCCACACTGGGATCCCTCCCCCCACCCATGGTGGCTTTAAGCATCCAAAAGGAAAGTATAACTAGAAATAAATAATCAATAAGGTCTGAGAAATTGTATTTCAGATACAAAACTTGAGAATCCTTCAAACCTTCAATGCAAGATGGGGACTAGTAAGATATCCAGCTTGTAGACTGAGTGGCTACTGGGATTTCAGCCTCTTCAGAGTGTAGACTGCCATTGTTTGACTACCCATGCTACGTCATGGAGACCAGTGCAGGAAGATCAAGACAGAATACACTCTTGTAAATTTTTATTATTTTTTATTTTTTTATTTTTTTGATCTTTTCGAGACAGGGTCTCCCTGGTGCTCTGGCTGGCCTGGAACTCACTCTGTAGACCAGGTTGGTCTTGAACTCACAAAGATCCACCTGCCTCTGCCTTTCGAGTGCTAGCATTAAAGGCGTACACCACCATGCCCAGCACAAATTTTTTTTTTAATATGTATAAGTGCACCCAAGTCACATAATGCTGGTGGAGTATAGATGAAGGCGTTGGATCCCCTGTAAGTGAAGTCACAGGTGGTTGTTGTTAGCCATCATGTTGGTGCTGGTAATCTAACCCAAGTCCTCTGTAAGAGCAACCAGTGCACTTAACTGCTGAAACAACTCTGCAACCCAAGATCTATGAATTTTTATGTATAATTTTTTGTGAGAATCCATTGTCCATAAGATTTTAACACACTGTAAGATATTTGTAGGAACCCTTTACAAAAACATGTCAAGATAATAATTGTTAAATTATTGTTATAGACTTGGTGACTCCATTAATCACTAGAAACTCCATCCTTTTACATCGGACTTACTTCTAGTAGAAATTATTTGTAATACTGAGTGTAAAACACAGTGTGATGGTCAAATTAAGAGTCCTTTAATAATAGCCACAGTTGAGAGTGGTTTAATGGAAGAAAGAATTCTAGACCCAGAGGAGAAGCACGACAGGGTTAAAACAGCTTAAAACCACAATTACGCTATTCCAGGGGCAAAACCAATAAAACTATAGTTACAACAGAACACCATACTTATACCAGACCCAAGGATAGGTCAGTTAACAAAGAGATTTTTCAGTTAACAAAAAGTTTAGAAAAACAAGTTTCTCAGAACTGTGGAAACAATGGGCTCCCTACAATTTTAGGTGTAGCTTGGGGAGAGAACATTCTGTCTGGCTAGTCATAAGTTTCCTGGTATTGCAGAAACAGTACACCCCTTGAAGAACAGGTGCAGCATACATGGGGTCAATTCTGCCTGGGTGACTGTGTTTAGACCAGGTGTCCTGAAATACAGGGTGAACAAAAGTCAGAATAAAATGGAGTCAGCTTTGCCATGCCATTATATACTGTGGAAAAATAATATATTCTTCAGTTTTATGGGGATAATTAAAATTAATAACAACATGAGAAAAATTATCAAGTCTAGTTTTCAACCTTATATGTTTGAGGCCGAGCACTTTATACCATTCCATAAAACTGTGTGTTCATTACATAATTAAAATATTTGTAACAAAAGCATTCCTCTAATATAAACATCTTACTTCAAGAATACAATACTTATTTATGAACTTTTCCTATAGTGTCACACAATAAAGAAAAAACTGAATTTAATAATTCTGTGAATTAATTCACATTTTACCATTTACTCAGCATAATTTAGTTCAGCCACCTCTCTGCTTTAGCAAAATCATTTTTTGAGGTCATGATTTATATATGATTTGCTTTCTCTTTCAAACCTGATAATTTGTGTAATATTCCATAATATTTCCTGCCACTGTGTTTCCCAAGTACATTCTAACAAAAGGCAAAAAACTGTTCCTATAGAAACTTTAATATTTTCTGGCAAAAATAATGCATTTGCATGTTAAAGTTCTGTTAGTGCTCACGTTTAATTTCTGTATTTACAGCAAGTGGATAAATGGTTCACAGATCAACACTGGTCCATGGACTTTGGCGAATTTTATCAATCTAAACAGCTTTTTTTTTTTTTTTTTTTTTTATAATTGTATATATATATAGAAAGACAGGGTCTCCCTGTAGCCCCAGCTGTCCTAGAACTCACTCTGTAGACCAGGCTGGCCTTGAACTCACAAAGATCCGCCTGCCTGTACCTCCCAAGTGCTAGGATTACAGCTTTTTATAGACAACTGCAATGAATCTCATAATCATTTTCACTAATGCAAAGTGAATGAGAATATATTTCCCTTAAATATTCTTGTAACATGCTTTCTCTGTTCATTTCTAGAGATATGCTTACTGTTCATTTGTAATTACAGATACCCATACAAGTTACTTATGGTTCATGGGCATATACAATGAGTTTCCTAAAACCTATTTTAGGAATCTCTATGATGACCAAACATAGTAATGGTATATAAATCTCTTATTAAGTTCCATTTTAGTGATCCTTGCCAATTCACAGGCTAGTCTTATTTCTATAAATAATAAGACTTATTCTTTGCTAGAATATATTTTGGTGTTTAGAAATTCTAACACCATTGCAGAAGGATGCTCTGCAGTTGGTAATATAGGCAGTTAGTTCAGGTGGGGTGTAGTTGTGATGACTTCATGTTTATGGTTCTTGAATTAAAATAGCTTACTTTCTATCTCTATGCTTATAACTCTCAGGGAGGGCACATTTACAAAAGGTACCAGAAATTAACCTTTATCAAGGCCTTAAAGCTATTAAAGTCCTAGATAAAAAGAACTCTAATATTAAAAATAAAGACTAAGTAAATTTTGCAAAATTTAACATAGGAAACAAAATAATGGAGGGTTCTTACTTTGTGATGTCTGAGTTTCTGTCTGACTAAAGTAAAAGTGCCATGACTGTACAGATAGTTTGCTGAGGCAGTCATTGTAGTTATTAAACCTTACTGCTAAATTGGATCACATTTGATTTTCTCCCTTAGTGCTTGTATAGTATCCTCTAGAACTATAAGAGCTAGTCTCCAGGGAGGTTTCCAGGTCAGTTCTGTGTCTATTGCTCCAGGTCCTGTGTTTGAAGTGTTTCCTGTCTTCAGCAATAGGGTCTTACCTCCAAGTTCTGAGAAGTAACCAAGATCTGTGACAATAGCCTGAATTATTTTGGGAGTCTCTGACCAACATGAAGGGAGGTTTCTCCTGTCTGGCACCAATTTTCTTGGTCTTCAGGAGTACACTTACATTCATGTTCAGATATTGTATGTATATTTTTCAGACAGATTTTGAAGTAATGTAATTCCCTCTGGCTTTCAATACTACCTGAGCTTTATCTCTCCTCTCTGTCTAACCTCCCTCCTCTCTACCCTGTTTAAGTACCCCATTTCCCTTTCATAATTCCTGTCTCCTATCACCCCCTCTCTTGACTTATTTCTTCACATTTATCTCCATGATTTCTAATATGATGTTAACTCCTCCCTTCCAACATGAATACTTCCATTCTCCCATCTCCCCTTGGTGACATCTGGTTCCTACTATCCCCCTTTCTCAAGCTCTTTCTTTCCATTTACCCCCATGGGTCCTTTCTATTTCCCTGGCTCCTGCTGTTACATCAGGATATATACTTACATACTAATTATTCGTACTAAGATCTGCAAATAAGGGAGAAGACACATCACTTGTTTTCTGAGTCCGTGTTACTTCACTTAGTATAACAGTTTCTACTTCCATCCATACCTGAAAAATTAATGATTTGATCTTTCCTTAATGCTGAATATAAATGTACCACATTTTCATTATCCACTTGTCATTTCAGGGACATTTAGGTGGTTTCATTCCTTAGCTATTATGAAAAGAGCAGCAACAAACATGGATGTACAAGTATCTCTACAGTGAGATGAATCCTTTGGGCTTATGCCAAAGACTAGTATAACCGGATTATATGATACATTAATTTTTCTTTTTTTAAGAGTTCTCCACATGGCTTTCCATAGTGTTTGAATGAGTTTGCATTCCCACTGGCAGTGAATGGGTGTTCCCTTTTCCCCATGTCCTCTCTAGCATTTAATGTCTTTTCCTATCTTGATCTTAGCCACTTGGGCTGGGGTAAGATGAAATCTTTTAAAAATATTTTATTTATTTTATTTTTATTTCTTATGTATATGACTGTATTGCCTGCATGTGCGTAAGTGCGCCCATGCTACGCACTGCACAAAAAATATCAGAAGAAGGCATCAAATCCCCGGATGGTTGTTAGATACCATGTGATGCTGGGAATCATATCCAGGTCCTCTGCAAGAGCAATTAGTGCTCTTAACTGCTGAGCCATCTCTCCAGCCCCAGAATTCTTAATTCTAAATTTGATTTACATTTCTCTAATTACTAAGGATGTTGAGCACTTTTAAGGTATTTCTTAGCCATTTTTCTTTATTCTTTTAAGAACAATCTGTTCAGGTCCTTACCCTATCTTTCTTTTTTTGGTTGGCTTTATCTTTTTGAGGGAGGGTTTCCCTGTAGCCCCAGCTGTTGTGTAAGCCACTTTGTAGAGCAGGATGGCCTTGAACTCACAGAGATCCTCCTGCCTCTGCCTCCTAAGTGCTGGGATTAAAGGTGTGTGCCACCATGCCAGCCCTTATCCTATCTTTTTATTTGGTCTTTATTTATTTACTTACTTGTTTTGAGTTATTTATATATTTTGGATATTAATGCTCTGTTGTATGGTAGCATGTGAAGATGTTCTCCCAATCACTGGATTTCATCTACATGTCCTTGGCTGTACAGAACATGCATAGTTTAATGATTATTGACATTAATGCCTGAACAACTAACGTATGATTTAGAAATTCCTTTACTACTCTGAATGTTACTGCCTATGTTTTCTTCTAGCATTTTCAAAGTTTCAGGCTTCTATTGAGGTCTTTAATCCATTTGGAGTTGACTTCTTTCCAGGGTGAAAGATGTCTCCAATTTCATTCTTCTGCAGGTGGAGATCCAGTTTTGCCAGCACCACTTGTTGAAGATACTGCCTTTCCTCCTTTGTGTATTCTCAGCAACTTTGTCAAATACCACGTGTCTGAAATTGCATGCACTGATATTTGGGTCTTCTATTATGCTCCACTGGCCTACATGTCTGTTTTGCTGTGCCAGTACTATGTCATTTTTATGACTATAGCTCTGTAATATAGTTTGAGATCTGGTATGATGATCCTCCTGATGTTGCTTTTTTGGCTAATAGTTCTTTTGTCTATTTGGGGTCTTTTGTGATTTTATATGAGTTTTAAGATATCTTTTTCCAGATCAGTGAATAATGTCACAGGGATTTTGATTGGCATTGTGTTGAATCTATCAATTTCTTTTGGTAGGGATCAATTGGTATAGGATCACCATTTGCATAAGGTTAATTTTACCAATCCATGAGTTAGAGAGGTCCTTCCATCTCCTAGTGTCTTCCTCTATTTTTCAAAAATGTACATTTTTTATTGTAGACATCTTTAATGTTTTTGGTCAAGTTTATTCCTAGATATTTTTCAGGCTATCATGAATGGGAGGGTTTCAACTGAATGGTTGTTATTAGTATATAGAATAGCTGTTGAGTTTTGTAAGTTGATCTTATAACCAGCCATTTTGTTGGAGGTATTGGTGGAATTTGGGGGATATCTGATGTATAATATCATATCATATGCAATAGTGATAATTTGACCTTTTCTTTACCAATTAGTACTCCTTTAATTTCCTTTGTTTGTCTTACTATTCTTGAAAGAGTTTCAAGCACTGTGTATTAAAAATTAATGGAAATAGTGGATAACCCTGTCTGGTTTCTGATTTCAGTGAGGATGCTTCCAGATTTTCTCCATTTAGAATTATGTAGGCTCTTGATTTGTTGTATATAGCTTTAATTATGTTGAGATATGTTCCCTCCAGTCCAATCCCCCTAGGATTTTTACCATGAATGCATGTTGGATTTTTGTCGAAGGTCTTTTCCAAATTTTTTGAGATGACCATGTGACTATTATCTTTAAGCCCATTTATAAGGTTTATTACAATTTTTATTACATCCCAGCATCTCTGAAATAAAGCTGCATTGGTCACGGTAGATGGTCTTTTTTATGTGTGTCTGTACATAAGTTGCAAATATTTTGTTGAGAATCTTTGGGACTATGTTCATTAAGGATATATGACTATTCTTTTGTTGTTGTTGTTATTGTTGTCATTGTTGTGTCTTTACCTGGTTATGATATTAGAGTGATACTGGCTTCCTAGAAGGAATTTGGGAGTTCTCCCTCTGTTTCTACCTTTTTTGCATAATTTAAGAAACATTGGTTGTAGATCTTCTTTGATGTCTGGTAGAATTCTGCTGTGAATCTACCTGGGCCAGGGCTTTTATTACTTGGGAGATTTTGTATTTCTGTTTCAATTTTCTTGTTTGTTATGGGTTTGTTTAAGCTGTTGATCTCTTCTTGGTTTAACTTTGGTGATGTCCAAAGTTGTAGAAATTCATCCATTTTTTAGGTTTTCATATTTAATAGTTTTTAAAGTCTGACTTTAAAATAATTCTGGATTTGGGGCGTGGTGTTTCTTTTTCATCTTGGATTTTGTTAATTTGAACTTGCTGATTTGCTCTTTCTTTTGGTTAATTATGATAAGTTCTATCTTGCTAAATTTTCAAAGTACCAGCTCTTAAATCCATTGATTCTTTGTATTGTTTCTTTTGTTTCTATTTCATTAATTTCTCCTCTATTTTTATTATTTTTTTCTCTTCTGCTAGGTTTGGTTTGCTCTTCCATTCCAAAGTCTTGAGTTATAATGTTAAGTAATTTATATATGCTTTTTTCTGATTTTTTAATGTAGGCATTTAAAGCTTTAAACTTCATGATTAATGGATATGTTGTTTAATCTCCATGAGTTCATAGAGTTACTAAAGTGTCTTTTCCTATTGATTTTAAACCTTATTGCACTGTCACCACAAGTTTATGCCTATCCTCTTTGAGTTCTTTGAGTCATTTGTGTGTCCTTTAAGTTCTTTGATCATGTATATGACTGTTCTTTTAAATTCTGCATCATGGGTTCCTTGGGACTGATGGGTTGGCAGGGGTGCATATTCTTTTGGTTTTTCATATTATTTGTGCTTTAACTTTGCTGTTTGGTTGTATGTCTTTTGTTGGTTGAGTTTCTGATAGTAAATTCTATTCTGCTTTTATTTAGTTAAAGCTTGTTTTTGTTTATATTATTGATGTAGCTTGTTTGCTTTGTGCTCAGGTTTGAAAAGTTAATTGGTATGTGCTTCAGGTTTCACAGGGTAGTAGGTTGGCCTGGGTAATAGGCAAGTCTGTGGCAGACAGATCAGTGCGGTGGTCGTAGAGAGGTGGTTGGCAAAGACCACCCTCTCCAGCTTCCTCGCCGCCGAAGATCTTCACTCTGTCCGCCCGCGACGGAGTGGGGCTGGGGAGAGTAAGTGCGCTGCCGAACCGAAAGTAACCACGGCAGGGTGTCGAGTCAGAGTGTTACAGCTCAAGCTCTCTTTATTGCAGGTTTTACAGAGGCTTATATAAGCCGTGCCGGCTTCCCTACTGGGGTATGTGTCTCTTCCTAATTGGTCCTTTTAGGAGGCTTAATTTACAAGTCCCTAATTGATCCAATCCCTTCCCTTCCTAGCATAGTCCCTAATTATCATGTTAGGAAGTAAGGAGCATAAGATAAGCTTGGAATGTCCTGTGGGCTGGAACATCCTGTGGTTAATGAGCATCCTGTTTATCTTACGAGGAGGAAGTAAGGAAGGGAAGGGCAGGATGAAGATAAGCCTGGAATGTCCTGTGGGCTGGAACATCCTGAGTCTTATCTTACGCAGGGGAAGTAAAGTGAAATTAGCCTTCCTTGCTCGATGGGCGGGGTGAGTTCACGAAACTCTAGCACAGGCTTTCTTTTGTCCACGCCGTCAGATCAGGAGCGGGGCAAGGCCAAGATTTGGAGGGTCTAAAAAAACAAAGCTGGATAACTGGGCTAGTCTGGGTGCAGAGAATCAGGATGCAGTGGATGGGTCTGGACTAATAGGATAACACAGAGATCTGGAGCAGAAAGAGCAGGAGTTGGACTGGGACCAATGTTAGAGGGTGGGCAGAGTACTGGAAGAGAGTGGAGCTGCTCAGGATATAGGGGAGTCAAGGAGTAGTGAGTTATATCTGACTTGCCATTGGAGTAGGCAGGTCTCTGGCAGGAAGATAGGGAGCTCAAAGGTGAGTGTGGGGACAGCCTGTGAAATTTTAAACAGATTGAGATAATGAATTAAGGTTGTCTGAGTACAGGAAATCAGGACCCAGTGGGCAGGTCTGGATGAAGAGGGTAGTTCGGAGCTCTGAGGCAAAGAGATCAGGAGTGAGCCTGGGCCCAGGGCTAGAAGCAGGACAGAGTTCAAGGAGAGAATAGAGCTGCTCAGTGTCCAAAGGAATCAGGGATCAATGGGTGATACCTGACTTAACCGTGGTAGAATGCAGGGTTGTGGCAGGCAGATCAAGAGGTCAAGGACAAAGTAAGAGTGGGGACAGCTCATGAAGAGTACAATAGCAAGCACAAATTCATTACTGTAATATTTGCAGCTCCAATTTTTGTGAAGTATAATGTATTAAACTTCCCAGCTATCTATAGAATAAAATATTTTTTCAACTTTAGCTTTTCTCTACTAATAAAACAGAGAGAGAAGAGGGTGAGAAAGAGAGGAGGAAGGTGGAAGGCAGAGAAGGTGGGGAGCAAGCTCCCATTTCATTATAACTATTCAAAAGGGAAGAAAGAAGTACATTTACAGCTAAGTTCTAAATAACCCATCTGATAAGATTTGGATGTGGCAATGATTTTGTAAAAAGCCATGTTTAGCTTTACTAAATCATTGTGATCCCATAATGCTGGGAAGCTGGTTTCAATAGCTGTGAGATGATTCATGTTCTTTTTTCTTTCTGAAATTCTGTAGAGATCATTTTTCCCTAATCTACCCCCAATTTAAAAAATATTTAACATTTTATTCCAGCTAAAAGCTATTTGTAGATTTAAAGAAAACTTTTAGTAGTAAAAGTTACCAGAAGATCAATTTTCACTGATTCCCATTCTATTTCAGAATGAGCACTTGCATTTTTCCATCGATAGCATCCATCATTTTCTAGACAATTAATATGAATAAGTCCTACTTCCAAAATGTCTGAAACTAAAAATATAAGATGCCAGTTAGATTATTGGTCAGAAGGACTGAGATTAGTTTGCATGTCCCATAATTTCTGGTTTTCAACAAGACTCTAGTTTTCAGAAATACTTTTTGTCACAAATATTAATATTCCTCTCTAAACCGTATATATGAAACAGTGTTACATTTTTTTCAAATAGTGTGGTTAAAAGTTCATGAATATAATTTCAAGAAAATATTGTAAAATTAAAAGCGCTATTAAATTTGACACAAATAAATATTTGCCTATAACTTAATATATAATTTCTATATAGTATCATTATAACAAAGAAATTCATCTGTTATAATGTGAGGGAAGAAAAAATAAATTATTAAAAGTATAAAGTATAAATAAATACTATGAGCACCTTCTATACAACTGTGTAGCCATCAGTTTTATAGACCGCTATCTATGATAGTGCTCCCACAAAATTTTTATGGATCTTTATTATTTCTATCATCTAAGCTTGTAATAGTCACAACATCATAGAGTAATATATTCATGAGATACATGTCTGCAGTGAAGCTGCTGTAGACAAACCCACTTTTAGTTGTATAAAATGTAGCCTATGCAATTATGCACAGCATACAACACCTGATAATAGATGTCTTATTTGTTTACCCTGCTATGCTTTTATTTAGAGAATATTTCTTCTACTTATTTTTAAATGGTTTATTGTAATATATGCATTGTATATATTGTAATATGATGTTATGCTGCCAGAATCCACACATTAAGATCATCTCTTTTTTGAAATTTTTATTTATTTTTATATTATGTATATGAGTATTTTTTTTTATTTCTGTACGTGTATGAATGTACTGTCTGCATGCAAGTTTGTGCACCCGTGTCATGCAATGCCGCGGAAGTCAGAAGAGGGTGTCAGACTCCCTTGGAACTGGAGTTCTCCTGGAATTGGAGTTTCAGACGGTTCTCGGCTGCCATGTGGGTGCTGGGGATCGAACCCGGGTCCTCTGTAAGAGCAGTCGGCGCTCTTAACTGCTAGGCCATCTCTCCAGCCCCGTATATGAGTATTTTGCTTGCAAGCATGCAAGTGTACCTGTGTCATGCAATGGCCGAAGAGGGCAGAATTGGATTTACTGATGGTTTTTAGCCACCATGTGTGTCCTCCGCAAAGCAGCCCACACATTTAACTAATGAGCCATCTCTCCAGCCCTTAACTCTGTTGATTGATTATTTTATCTCTTGTGCTTGAATTACTGCTGTGTTATTGTTCTCATTATGGTTATATCAGTAACAGCTCTCACACACAGGTACATGCATTTCAGATAACATTAATTCAGTTGGCTGTAAAATATGGTTCTGAGTAAGCATATACTATCATGTTTACACAATGACAAAATTGCCTGAGCAATTGTTACTTATAATGTATGTCCATTGTTATCCAATATATATGTGTATTTATGTTTAATATAAATTGCTATAAATCTTGTAGCTTTAAGGCTGTTTAATGGGGACTGGAGAGTTGGCTCAGTATTTAAGAGCACTTGTAGTTCTTGCAGAGGTTTGATTCCCAACACCCAAATGACAGCTAACAACCATCATTAACTCCAGTTGCAGGGGAATTCAAAACTATCTTCTGGCCTCTGTGGGCATTTGCACACCAGGAGTGCATTTACATGCATGCAGGAAATACACTTATGCACATACCATAAATAAAATACTTTAAAGAATATTTTTAAACATTTAATTTTGTAGAGCATTAAACTACTTAAACAAGAAATGTAAAGTATGAGTCATTTCATATAAGAACAATTAAAATTGTATTTGGAGGCTGGAGAAATGGTTCAGTGGTTAAGAACACTAGCTGCTATTGCAGAGGGCCTGGGTTCAGTTCCTAGAACACATAACCAAAATCATAATTTATGCCCCAGAGTGGAGATTTTTCAAATTCCCGAATTTTGATTTCGGAGTTCTCTGGAATCCAATTCATCCTGTGGACTTTTTATTTTCTTGAGCCAGTACTTTTTTATTTTTGTTGTAATCACTCTTAGTTTTGATCTTTATACAAATCACTCCTAACTGCTATGTATATCTCCATTTCAAATTCTAGTTTCACACCATACCTAATTTATCTTTGTCCCAGCTTCTCCCACTTCAATTTATCAACTCTCCAGAGATCTCCATTCCTTTACTCTTTGCTGCTTCCTCTAATCACATTTACATAGGAGTTCCCTTGCCATTTTCCTTGCAATACCTGCTACTCTATTTTTCCATCACCATTTATTTCAATTCACTTGGTGCAACATTAATATGCTTTTTTCTTAGTGGAGCTGCCCTGATATCTATCTATCTATCTAACTATCTATCTATCTATCTATCTATCTATCTATCTATCTATCTATCATCTATCTATCTAATTTATCTATCTATCATCTATCTATCTATCTGTCTTCTCTCTATCTTCTATCTATCTTCTATCTATCATCAGTCTATCTATCTATCTATCTATCTATCTATCTATCTATCTATCTACTCTATCTAATCTCTCTTGACACTGTCAATGAAACAAACAGCTCTCACCTCAAAGGAATCATAGAAATGGTTTGTTCTGGAGCCAAATATGAGTGAACATGTCCCAGGAACACAGAATTAGGTTTCCCCCAAAACCATGTTTCAGCATGGAAGCAGTTTTATAGGGTTTTTATAGTCACAGAATGAAGAAAAGCCATAAATCAACATATTTTCGTTTTTTTCTCATTTAAAAAAGAATAAGAAATAATTTATTCTAAGCCAAATTTAAGTGGCTGTGACTTGAACACACAGACTCAGTTGGCTCAAATGACATTTTCCACCATAGTAGTGATTACATAAACTTTTCTTAAAGAACAAAAGAAAGCCACAAATCAATACATTTACCAAGCATACTGATGGATTCTGGAGGTAGCTAGATTATGCCAACCTGGGAAAATGGCTATAGCTTTCAGATGCTTTCTCATGACAGTATGAGTTTTTTTTTTTTTTTTTTTTTTTTTTTTTTTTTTTTTTTTTTTTTGTAGAAGCTTAGTTAGTGACATGCATATGCTAAAGGTTTTTTTTTTTTAACTTGTACTTAAAAGGGGTCAGAAAACAAGTGATGGCAATGAATCTGTAACTATGAATCAACATATTTTCAAATTCATTGGTGGATACATTCAGTAGGCAGGCCATAGCAAAGTGGGAGGAGGGTTCTACCACAGGTCTCAGGTACTATCTGATGGCATTCTTAGCTTTTTGATTGGTGAGACCTGGTGGTCTGCTAAGTTAATTCATTCCAAAAGCTTTTTATCTGTTAACCATGGGATGTTAGGTCAAAAACGGTGGTGGGCAAGGAGTGGCTATTTAGGGGGCTAAAGATGCCTCAAGATAAATGGTAATTGGGCTCTGGGCCTGCAAAATTCCAAACTCTCCACAATCATTGACGTTTGAATCAGTTGATAGGCATTGCAGAAGAAAGCCCAATTTGAAGATACAGGGGTTTTCCGGGAATTTTCATTCACACCATATTGGGTACTGAGAACATGAAATGAACTCTATCACAAGGGAATTCTAATTTTTTGCCTCCACACCAAATTCCTCCACATCATACTTACTTTCTTACATCTTTCATCATAGAAAAAAATGGTTACTGTTCTTCCTAAGCTTATTCTTCTTCTGGGCACTGGGTTCTTTTAATTCCAGCTCATAGTATAAGTTGGGCCCATAGGTGCCCATTCCTCATACTGCTTTACCTCCTCTTTTACTTACTCTTAGTATTTTGTAGCCTCAGGGATTCTCCTTTAAATTCACAAAAAACAGAGCAGAAATCAATGAAATAGAAAAAAGAAAAACAAATACAAAGAATCAATGAGTCCAAAAGTTGGTTCTTTGGAAAGGATAAACAAAATAGACAGACCTCTAGCCCATTAACCAACAAGAAAAAAAGAACAGTTCCAATCAATAACATTTTCATATGATGAAAGGGGAAACAGTCACAACAAAGAAACCACTCCAGACAATCATAGAATATTTCAAAAATTTACAGCTCTATGAAATTTGAAAATGGAGAGAAATGGGATGTTATCCATATCTGAACCTGGGAATCAACAGAGCTTAAGGCAAGAAGGATTGACAGTTTAAATAGACCCATAATATTTGAGGAAATTCAAGCTGTAATAAAAAAAAAAACCTCTCACTTGAAAAAAGCCCAGGCCCAGATGGTTTCACAGCAGAATTCTATAAAACATTTAAAGAGGTGTTACAACCATTACTACTCAAACTGTTCAGAAGGATACAAACAGAGGGAATTCTCCCAAATTCCTTCTATGAAACCAGCATCACTCTAACACTAAAACCAGGAAAAAACAACCAAAAAAGAAATTATAGACCGATTTCATTAATGAACACAGAAGTAAAAATTCTCAACAAAATACTTGCAAATCCCATACAGATCCATATCAAAAAGATCATCCATTATGATCAAGTTGGATTCATATCAGAGATGCAGGAATGGTTCAGTCTACATAAACCAATAAATATAATAAAACACATAAATGGACTGAAAGACAAAAATACACAATCATCTCAATTGATGCAGAGAAAATCCAGCATCACTTCATGCTTAAAGTCCTATAGGGAATTGGACTGGAGGGAACATTCCTCAACATAATCAAAGCCATATACAACAAACCCATTGCTAACATCATCTTAAATGGAGAAAAAACAGAAGCATTCTCCATAAGGCAGGA
The DNA here is from genome assembly GCA_009823505.1 of Rhizomys pruinosus. Lineage (NCBI taxonomy): Eukaryota > Metazoa > Chordata > Mammalia > Rodentia > Spalacidae > Rhizomys > Rhizomys pruinosus. Next base: position 355,953 of record VZQC01004828.1, read on the forward strand.
ATCCAGCAAGGCTGCCACCTATTGCCACTCCTCTTCAATATAGTGCTTGAAATGCTTGCAAGAGCAATAAGGCAAGAAATAACAGCAATACGGAAATTAAAGGAGTACTAATCAGAAAAGCGGAAGTCAAGCTATCCCTTTTTTCAAGCAATATGATAGTTTACCTAAGGGATGCCAAAAACTCCACCAGAAAACTCCTAGAAATAATTAAGCATTTCAGTAAAGTGGTGGGATACAAACTTAACCTAGAGAAATCAGTAGCCTTTCTTTACATCAACAATAAGCAACTAGAGAAGGAATATAAGGAGAAGTTCCCACTCATGATAGCCTCAAAAAATACCTGGGAACAAACTTAACAAACAAACACCAAAGATCTGTACAACAAAAATTTTAAAACCCTGAAGAAGGAGATTGAAGATGACATCAAAAAATGGAAAGACCATGCCCATGGATTGGAAAAATTAATATAGTAAAAATGCCCATTCTATTTAAATTAATATACAGATTCAATCCAATCCCAGCCAAAATCCCCATGAGCTTCTTCACAGACTTGGAAAAAAAATCCTTAAATTCATATGGAAAAACAAAAGACCCCCAAATAACGAAAGTAACCCTGAGCGAAAATTGCAATATAGGGGGGATTACTTTACCAGACTTCAAGCTATATTACAGGGCTATAGTCATAAAAGACAGTCTGGTACTGGTACAAAAACAGACCCATTCACTAATGGAATAAAACTGAAGATCCAAACTTAAGCTCATACAACTTCAGCCACCTCATATTAAACAAAGGTGCCAAAAATGCTCAATGGAGAGCCAAGCGTGGTGGCACATGCCTTTAATCCTAGCACTCTTCTGTCCTTTGAATTGCTTCAAGTATTTTCTGAAGGGTTGGTTTTCTGGACATGTATTCTTTCATCTTGTTTATCTCCTGGAAGATTTTTCTCTCTCCTTCAACTATAATAGACATTTTTGCTGGGTATAGTAACCTGGGTTGGCATCTATTGTCCTTTAACACTGGGAATGCTTTGCTCCACGTTCTTCTTGCTTTCATAGTTTGCTTTGAGAAGTCAGTTGTAATTCTGGTAGGTTACCCCTTATATGTAACTTGTTGATTTTCTCTTGTGGCTTTCAGAATTTTATCTGCTGCAATATGAGTTTTTTTTTTTTTTTTTTTTTTTTTTTTTTTTTTTTTGTTTAGAAGCTATAGTTAGCTTGAATGCATAATGCTAAAGGTTTTTTTTTTTTTAACTTTACTTAAAAGGGGTCAGAAAACAAGTTGGTGAACAATGAATCTGTAACTATGAATCAACATATTTTCAAATTCATTGGTGGAAACATTCAGTAGGCAGGCCATAAGCAAAGGGGGGAGGTTCTACCACAGGTCTCAGAGCTATATCTGATGGCATTCTTAGCTTTTTGATTGGTGACCGGCGGTGGTTCTGCTTAAATAATCATTCCAAAAGCTTTTTATCGTGGTTAACATGAGGATGTTAGAGGTTCAAAAGAGGTGATGGCAGGGAGTGGCTATTTAGGGCTAAAGATGCCTCAATAATGGTAATTCAGGCTCTGGAGCCTGCAAATTCAAATCTCCACAATCATGTGACGTTTGAATCAGTTGATAGGCAGTTGCAGAAGAAGCCCAATTTGAAGAGATACAGGGGTTTTCCGGGAATTTCATTCACACCATATTGGTACTGAGAACATTGAAATGAACTATCACAAGGGAATTCTAATTTTGCCTCACACCAAATTCCTCCACATCAACTTCTTTCTTATCTTTCATCATAGAAAAAAAATGGTTACTGTTTTCCTAAGCTTATTCTTCTTCTGGGACTGGGTTTCTTTTAATTCCAGCTATAGTATAAGTGGGCCGCATGAGGTGCCCATTCCTCTACTGCTTTACCTCTCTTTACTTACTCTTAGTATTTTGTTTAGCCTCAGGATTCTCTTTTTTAAATTCACAAAAAACAGAGCAGAAATCAATGAAAAAAAATTAGAAAAAAAAAAATAATTTACAAGAATCAATGATCCAAAAGTTGGTTCTTTGGAAAGGATAACAAGAATTAGACAGACCTCTAGCCATTAACCAACAAGAAAAAAAGAACAGTTCCAAATCAATAAACATTTTCTATGATGAAAGGGGAAACAGTCACAACAAGACAAAAATCCAGACCAATCATACAATATTTCAAAAACTTTACATCTATAATTTGAAAACGGAGAGAAATGGTCATGTTATTCCATATCTGAAATCCTGGGAATCAACAAGAGTTAAGCAAGAACGGATTGACAGTTTTAATAGGACCCATAATATTGAGGAAATTCAAGCTGCTTAATAAAAAAAAAAAAAACCTCCACTTAAAAAGCCCAGGCCAAACAAGATGTTTTACAAGAATAAATAATAAAACATTTTAAAGAGATTTTACAACCATTACTACTCAAACTGTTAGAAGGATACAAACAGAGGAATTCTCCCAAATTCCTTCATAGAAACTCAGCATCACTCTTAACACTAAAACCAGAAAAAAACAACAAAAAAGTAAGAACACGAATTCATAATAACAAGGTATTACAAAATTCTAAAACAAAATAAATACTTGCAAATTCCCATACAGGATCACATCAAAAAGATTATCCATTATGATCAGTTGGATTATATCAGAGATGCAGGATGGTTCAGTCTACATATAACCATAAATATATAATAACACATAAATGGTACTGAAAGACAAAAATACACAATCAATCTCAATTGATGCGAGAATTGAAAAATCCAGCTTATCCTCATGCTTAAAGTCCTATAGGGAATTGGACGGAGGGAAAAACGACTTTACACTCAACTAAATCAAGCCCATGATTATCACATACTTCCCAGATTTGTCAAATCATCTTAAATGGAGAAGAAACAGAAGCATTCCCCATAAGGAGGAATCCAGCAAGGCTGCCCCTATATGCCCACTCCTCTTCAATATAGTGCTTGAAATGCTGTCTCAAAGCATAGGCAAAATAATAACACAATACGGAAATTTAAAGGCCATCGCTCACTAATAGAAAAGCGGAAGTCAAAGCTATCCCTTCTTTTCAAGCAATATGATAGTTACCTAAGGGATTGCCAAGAAATCTCCACCAGAAAACACTCTAATAACAAGCTTTCAGTTAAGTGGGGGATACAAATAAACCTAGAAATCATAAGCCTTCTATTACATTCAAACAATAAGCAACTTAGAGAAGGAATATAAGAGACCTTCCTACATCTGATAGCCTCAAACAAAAAAAAAAAAAAAAATACCTGGAAAATAAAAACAACAAAAGATCTACAAAAAAAAATTTTAAAACCCCTAAGAAGAGATCTGAAGAGGACATCAAAAATGGAAAGACCATGCCCATGGATTTGAAAAATTAATATAGTAAAAAATGCCCATTCTATCTTAAATTAATATACAGCATTCAACACCCAGCTCAAAATCCCCCATGAGCTCATTCAACAGACTTGGAAGAAAAAAATCTTAATTCAGATGGAAAACAAAAGGAAAACCCAAATAACGAAAGTAACCCTGAGCGAAAAATTTCAATACAGGGGGGATTCTTTACCAGACTTCAAAGCTATATTTACGGCGCTATAGTCATAAAAGCAGTCTGTACTGTTACAAAAACAGACCCATTCACTAATGGGAATAAAACTGAAAGATCAAACTTAGCTCAATACAATTTCGAGCACCCTTCTATTCATTGACAAAGGTGTCCAAAAATGCTCAATGGAGAGCCAGCAAGCGTTAGTGGGCACATGCCTTTAATTCCTAGCACTCTTCTGTCCTTTGAATTGCTTTCAAGTATTTTCTGAAGGGTTTTGGTTTTCTGGACATGTATTCTTTCATCTTGTTTATGTCATGGAAGATTTTTCTCTCTCCTTCAACTATAATTGACATTTTTGCTGGGTATAGTAACCTGGGTTGGCATCTATTGTCCTTTAACACTGGGAATGCTTTGCTCCACGTTCTTCTTGCTTTCATAGTTTGCTTTGAGAAGTCAGTTGTAATTCTGGTAGGTTACCCCTTATATGTAACTTGTTGATTTTCTCTTGTGGCTTTCAGAATTTTATCTTTGTTTTGGGTGTCTAGCATTTTAACTATGATATGGCATGGAGAGTTTCTTTTCTGATCTTGTCTGTTTGGATTTCTATGTGCTTCTTGTATTTGTATTGGTTGGTCTTTTTTTAGTTTTGGGAAATTTTTGTCTATTATTCTGTTGACGATCTGATCAATTCCATTCTCTTGGGATTCTTCTCCTTCCTCTATTCCTATGATGTGGAGGTTTGATCTTTTCATAGTGTCCCACAGTTTCTGGTTGTTCCACTTTTGTGTATTTTTAAATTTTTCATGATCTTTACTTGAGGTTTTTAGTTGTTGTTCTGTGTTATCTTCCAGGTCTGATATTCTTGTTCTGCTTCCTCCATTCTGCTTCTAAGGCTTTTTCCATTCCTTTCCTCTTGATTGGATGAGTGTTTGATTTCCTTTTTCATTTCCTCTTCTGATTTCTTTAGTATTTCCACTTCCTTTCGGAGCTTCTCAATCTCTTCCTGTAGCTCTTTGCTTTGCCAGTTGGTCTCCTTATCTTTTTCAACATGGGATCTTTTCAATGTTTCCACTTCCTTCTGGAGTTTGTCATTCTCTCTCTCTAGGTCCTTCTTGAATTTTTCATTCTCTTTTCTTAATTCTTTGATTTGCTCTTTATACTCTTGGACTTCTTTAAGTATGCTCACAATTGTACTTCTAATATCTGTGTCCTGGGCCATCCCCAGGGAGATCCCACTGTAGGAATCTTCCACAGGGTTGTTAGAGCTTGGTGTGGAATTATCCTGCACCCTTCCCATGTTGTCTCTTCTTCGTGTCCCTGGCATATGGGTTTCTGTTTGCCTGTATTCCAATGTGAATCCCAAATGCCTCTTCGCTGTGTTGAAGGCTTGCTTTGCTTGCCTCCTTCAGATGCTTTTTTGTTTGTTTGATTGATTTGTTTTTTCCTTTTCTCCTTGCTTATGGAGTGTTGACTTGTCTAAGCTTTAGGCTTTCTATTGGAAGTCTAACTCACTCTTCCCTTCTGAAGTTTCTCCAAAGAAGAATCCACTTGGACAGTCCTTTGGCAATCCCAGTTGGCCCAGTTGGCGGCGGGGGGTGGGTGTTAACTGTGCTTCAGGTGGTCTTAGGAGATCCGCAACTTCAAGACTCACACAAACCCACCTTTTATACCAGCTGGGAGGACAACTCCGCCCCCATAGCCACACAGGCCAATTGGAAAAATTGGAAAGACAATGAAATCCAATCAAACAATTGCCTTGCTGAAATACCCAGCTCCTACCTGTGCTTCAGGTGGTCTTGGGAGATCCCCAGTTTCTTTATATTGTATATACTTAAGCTTTATAAGAATATGTTCAGCATTCATAACAAGCTAATCACCTTCATTTAGGGGATGGAGGGTGGTAAAAGCTTCTGAAGTCTTTCAGTAAATTTTCAAAATACAATAAAAAATATTGATTACAGCCCCCACAAGTGCATTCATTTTAAGCTACAGCTTTTCACCCTTTACCATTATAGACCCATTCTCCTATCCTAATAATCACTGTTCCATTGTATCATTTTAGGAATTTTCACATTTTTAAACTCCTGAATCTTGAATAGTGCATATTATATTGTGAGTTCACAGATATTAGATGACTTTTTATTTACCTCACATTGTGTTTATATTATCAACATTATGAGATTTGAATAGTTTATTTCACTTACTATTGTTAACATCGTTCCATTGGATGTTATTCAATCCAATAGATGCAACTGATTATTATATAAATTTTCTGTGCTTGGATCATGTGCAAAAAGAAATGCCTGCTTGCACAATTAGTTCTTGCTTGGTATGTCTGGCAACTTCAATTATATACAATTATATACAGTGAAAATGTTCTCACTGTGCTTAGAATGTTGACAGACACCATGTGGTTTATATCAAGTGTCCTTGTTTGTCTTCCATTGCTGTGACAAAACACTCTGACCAACACCGACTTGGGGAGGAAAGGGTTTATTCAGCTTACATCTCCTGGGTCACAGTTCTAAGGGAGCCCAAGGCAAGAACTCAAGGCAGGAACCTGGAGGCAGGAGCTGAAGCATAGGCCATGGAGGAATGCTGTTCACTGGCTTGCTCCTCCTGGCTTGCTCTCTGGCTCATGCCCAGCCTGCCTTCTTATACTGTCACTGCTCAACAATCAAGACAATACACCACAGATGTGGCCACAGGCCAATCCAATGGAGCAAATTCCCCAATTGAGGCTCCCTCAACCCAGGTGTGTCAAGTTGACACTAAAGCTATCCAGCACAATTGACCCCTTGTCAACTTGACACACAAAACACATCACTATTAAACCACCACCTTTCCAGTTCTTATCCCCAAAATATGATGTTAACATTAATCACAACCTAAGACAGTACAACCTTAAAAGCCCCACAGTCCTTAAAATGTCCAAACACTTAAAAGTTCACAGTCTGTTAAAAGTCTCTTAACTGTGGGCTGCTGTAAAATCCAAAACAAGTACTGTCTTATTTCAAAGGGAAGAATCAGGCACTCTCAAACAAAACCTAAGTCCAGCAAAGTAGCTCAAGGCTGGACACCTGGGATTCACTCACGATCTTCTGGGCTCCAAAGGGTCTCGGCAGCTCCCCCTCTCCGACTCTGCCGTCCGTGGCACACTCATCTCGCAGGCCCAGGCCGACTCCATTCTACACCTACCGCTGCTCTTGGTGGTCGTCCCAGGGTACCGGCATCTCCAAAAAGCTGGGGTCGCTACTGAAACTGAGGCAGCACCTTCACCAATGGTCTCTTCTGACCTCTCCTGGTGCAAAGCCTCAGCTTCTCTCCATGACCCCTGCAATCCTGGGGTCTTCACAGCAACCGAGGTGCACTTCCACCAATGGTCTTTCCTGACCTCTCACAGTGCCAAGCCTCGGCTGCTCTCTGTGACCCCCTCAAATTTCAACACCGGAACCATATAGGAGACTCTTACACGTTACCAAGTCCGGCTTCTGGCTCGAGATGGAGGCTCAGGCCCTTTCTGGGTCACAGCTTCTGTGTGCTGACCTTGAAGATATTCTCCCCAGAAGATTTCACCTCAGTGATGCTGGTCTCTTGTTACTTACAGCTGATTTTTCAGCCCCAGCTAACCAGCATCAATTGCCCCAGTACCACAAAAGTTTCACTTCAGGTTCTGGTCTCTTGTTACTTACAGCTGATTCTCCACAGCCCCAGCTGACCAGAACCCACAGATTACACAGTCCTGATGATCTCTGCTCTCCTTTGAAACTAGAAACTTCACAAGCCAGGCCTCCATCTTCTACAACTCCTTCAGCAAAACTGCTCCAAGCTCCACAGCAACAATCTTTAGGCATTCAATGATCTTCCCAGCCCAAAGTTCCAAACGCCTCCACAATCCTTCCCCAAAACACCAAGGTCAGGTCTGTCACAGCAATACCCCACTCGTCTGGTACCAATTTGTGTCCTAGTTTGTCTTCCATTGCTGTGACAAAACACTCTGACCAACACCGACTTGGGGAGGAAAGGGTTTATTCAGCTTACATCTCCTGGGTCACAGTTCTAAGGGAGCCCAAGGCAAGAACTCAAGGCAGGAACCTGGAGGCAGGAGCTGAAGCATAGGCCATGGAGGAATGCTGTTCACTGGCTTGCTCCTCCTGGCTTGCTCTCTGGCTCATGCCCAGCCTGCCTTCTTATACTGTCACTGCTCAACAATCAAGACAATACACCACAGATGTGGCCACAGGCCAATCCAATGGAGCAAATTCCCCAATTGAGGCTCCCTCAGCCCAGGTGTGTCAAGTTGACGCTAAAGCTATCCAGCACACCAAGCATCTGCTTTTCTGCTGTGATAATGGAATTTTGATATAGGTTAGCAGAGTCCCCATGTGACCAGTCCCCACTGGGAGACTATGCTCTGGTAGACAACTCTTCTCAACAGGACAGAAAGGCATACCCTAGGTGATTCCCCGGTGAGACAGCTCTCAGGATTTCATACCTGGTTAATTTTCATTCATTCTTCATACCTTATGCCTTTGTTGATTTTGTTGTGTTTCCTTTCATTACAACAAGTCAGAGCTTCAAATGCAGCTAGGAGCTGATCTCTCCTTGCGTGTTGCTGAACTTGTAGTGGTCCTGAGATTCCTGACAGAGGTGTCCATAAAACAAATTGAAGAAGGGGCTGGAGAGATGGCCTAGCGGTTAAGAGCGCCGACCGCTCTTGCAGAGGACCCGGGTTCGATCCCCAGCACCCACATGGTGGCCGAGAGCTGTCTGAAACTCCAATTCCAGGAGAACTCCAGTTCCAGGGGAGTCCGACACCCTCTTCTGACCTCTGCGGCATTGCACGTCACAGGTGCACAGACTTGCATGCAGACAATGCATTCATACACATACGGAAATAAATAAAAAAAAAATTGAAGAATATAAGAAAGGTAGACTCAGTGGCTTGGGTGAGCTGAGTACCTTGTGGATAGGAAAGGAGGAAAGAAGAGGTGGTAGACGTTCAAATAGCTAATGCCAACAAAATTTGTTAAAGGCAGAGCTAAAATCAGAACAATAAAAAATGACATTTTTCTAGGAGTTCAAGACAGATTATAGAAATGATAATAGTTTGACAGATAAATAAACGTAGTCAATATATGATAAGCATAGGGCATAATCATAATGAATCTGACAGCAATGGTAATATGGTTATAACTATAGAAAATACAATATTAGTTATGCAACACTAAGTTCCAATAACTGTTTTAAGCACTTTCCACATATTAACATTTTGATTTATTTTTAATTTTTGTGTATTAATGTATCATCTGCATGTGTATAAGTGCACTCATGTATTGCAGTGCCCACAGAGGACAGAAGAGGGGTTCAGTTCCCTTGAAACTGTAGTAATAGACAGTCGTTAGTGACAATGTGGATGCTGGGATTCAAAGCCAATCTTCTGCAAGAAGAGCCAGTACTCTTAACCACTGAGCCATCTCTCCAGCCCTATGTATAACTTTTATAGCAGTCTTGTTAAGTACATGATGAGAGTCTATATAGTCTATATTTTGAAAATGAGGCAGCATGAATACAGAGTGATCCTGTATACCTTACAGATTCACATAGCCAGCTATTTAATTAAATGAGATTTTAAATATGAAGATACACTTTATTATGACTGGAAAGTAAGACTTGCAAACATAAAGCAAAGAGATGAATGTAGTAAAATCATAAATATAGGGGTTGGAGAAATGACTCAGCAGGTAAGAGCACTGGCTACTTTTGTAGAGTACTCAGATTCTATTTCCAGCACTCTCATGGTGACTAACAACTATCCATAACTCTAGTTCCAGGGGATCTGACATTCTTCTGACTTCTGTGGGCACTGCACAACATTGGTGCTCCTACCTACATACAAGGACAACAGTACTCATACACATAAAGAAAGAAAATCATAAACATATAGTAGGCTAAAGAAGCACCATAAGTATTAAAATGATTTTCTTTGTGCATGTATTGGATTAATTATAGCTTTACAGTACCTAGATAAGTAATCAAAGCATGACAGCATGTCAATAAATAATTGACTTACTCATTGAATAAGACCCTATCATCTTTTAAATAACTTTTAGTGAATAATCTCTATTACTTTCAGTGGTGAATATCTTATTCTATATCCATGTGTACATGAGTTGAGATTTATTATGTAAAAAGTGCATACAATGTATTTATTTGTCTTTAAAAAATATTTTCTGACAGATATACAATTATCTGAGGCTGATTAATTTGAGATAAGTGCCATTTATTTGAGACAAGTTGCTGATAGAAATTTTTTGAGAAAAAATTAGGACAACTAAATTGCTTACGTTTAACTTTTTTCATTCACATATGTACCAAGGGTTGGCAATATAAATGCAAAAGAACTAAAAGATGACATAGCTTAAGTAATATAATTTCATTTATTTCTCATTTTACTCTTCTCTGGCTAACCTTCTAATTACAAGAGAATCATAGACAGTGATCATTTTTAATGAACCAGGAAAGCTAGGATTGCTTTTCAAGTTGTCTGATATATAATATTTAATTCTGAGTTGGAAAATGAAAGCCAGAGCATAATGATGAGCCATATATTAATAGAAACAGTTTCAGGAAGTTTAGTCAATGAATATTTTTAATGATAAATTTAAAAAAATATTAGTCACATTTGGACAGAATTTAATGAGTCTCAATGTTAGTTATATGCTCAAATTCACCATGTGTTTGTTACCTTTGGGGAGATTATTATTTTTATTTTATATGTATGAGTGCTTCACCTGCATGTGTGTAAGAGCCTCACATTGGAACCCCTGTAACTGAAGTTACAGATGGTGGTTAGCTGCTATGTGGGTGGTGGACACCAAACCCAGGTCTGCAAAATCATCCAGTGCATATAACCACTGAGCAATTTCTATGGCCTCTAGTTACATTTTTAAAATATTTGTTTTGTTGCTGGTCATGGTGGCACACACCTATAATCCCAGCAATTCGGAGGCAGAGGCAGGCAGATCTCTGTGAGTTCAAGGCCAGTCTGGTCTACGTAGTGAGTTTCAGGATAGCTGGGATTACAGGGAAACACTGTCTCAAAAAGACCAAAAAAATTTTTTTTGTTTTGTTGTATTTTGTCTATGAAAATCTCTGTGTTTGTGTGTGTATGTGTGTGTGTGTGTGTGTGTGTGTGTGTGTGTGTGTCTACTTAGGGCATCAGATCCCTTGGAGCTAGAGTTTCAGGCAATTGTTTACCACTCAATATGAATGCTGGGAATCTAATTCCAATCTTCTGAAAGGGTAACAACTCCCTGTAACTGTTGGGTCAACTTGAGATTAATTAAATTTTATTACATTCATTTCAGTTCTAAAATAACAATTCAAAATTTAACATCTAGGTATCTAATAATTTCTTTTATCTTGTTATTTGGCTATGTGATTATATTCACCATATTATTTAAATATTTTTGTCCGATAACTGCAGTATTTATTTCTGCCAAGCAAGCACTTGTTTCTATTGTCTTTTTCTGGCTTTGAAACAGTTGGTCTTTTTTTTTCTTGCTAAGCCTGAGAACTATTTAATAAAACCTTGTCTGTTGAGTACGGAAAGTTGTACAAGTACTTTGAGTAACTAAATTCTATTTTATTTCTCATGAGAGAATTTACTTTTGCTTTCTTCTGGCAAAGAGAAAGGATGGATTAATTCAATTCAGTTAAGGATGAAAGCTTGTATAGACTTGTGATTCAGTCTTAGTGAAAAATGGTTTACTTCTTTTTCACCCTGAAACAAACATGTACAGTGATCGTACATAGATTCATATGTATATATATATGTATGCATAAGTACAAATATAAACATATCTGATGTATCTTTTTGCCAAATAGAATTGACATCTCCATTCATGGTTCACAATAAGGGTATTGACTAGAACACCGCCTGGAAGCCCTTGTACACAAATTTCAAGCCCCCCCCCCCATAAAAGGCTCTTCTTCACCCTTATCCTTTACATGCAAGTTTTCAGGTGCTTTAAGGTGAAAAATGCCAGCTACTGTCTGGCTCAGTACTCTCTACTTTCTATGACCTCTTTCCTACAGCAGTTATAGTTCCCTAGTGCCTTCAAGGTGGTGAGACTTAGATTTGGAATATTTTTTGCACTTCTCAATAGGAACTCAATATATCTGTAAATGGTTTTTCTGCATAAATCTCACCACTGCATTACTGAAGATGCAAAATGCAAAAACACATTTAACTATGTTGTTTTCTGTAGAGTTCTTGATGGCCCATTTCAAAATAGAATATTGTACTTAAAATATCCCTGTCACGTGATCAATGCTAGCTGGGAATTTAAATTGGGATATATAATGTAATTTTCTTAAAAGATACTTAGCACTCAGTGGATAATTTGATTCAATATCTTGTTACAGCTGGATTTTCTTCTGTGGAGCATAATCTAAATACTTGACTTTATAAAATCATGCTATTAAAAAAGAAAAAGTGAAATAAATGCACAGTCTTTAACTCAAACTGCATGGTTTAACTGAACCAAGTTTCAGGAATATCTTCACCTATTTCTTTCTATCACTGCAATCATTTTGTTTGCTCTTTGTAATAAATAAGTTGATAATGTGTAAAAGGCTGGAGTATGAATGTTAGTAAAAGTAATGATGACCAACATAAAGAATGTACAATGTGTGTTATCTTTCTGTTGACTATCTTGGTGCAAGTTCACTTGTTACAGAGATGCCATTTCTTTCAGGCTCTGATGAAAGCTCTCTCTTTCAATAAATTTGAGGAAATGCCATTTTATTACTCCACATAACTCAATAGTGAATTACTGCAAATACACATTTCCCCCAGAAGCCTATCTCACATAGCTTTGCAAATAAATGGGAAAGTCACATGAGACAAATTAGATATTTGATCATTTAGTAGCAATCCTAGCATATGGTTTTGACACAGCACTTTAACAAAACAATGCAGTGATAGATTCAGGAAAAGTAGTTAAATTGCAAATTATACTTTATGAAATATTTAGTTTCCAAATTTCCTATGTGAGTTATTATTACCATAAGCCTTCAGTATTCATTTAAGTACTGATACTTTTTATAGATGATTTGCACAAGTCAATTTAAAAGAAATTTCCCCCTCATTAACACTTCAAATCACAATTATCAGTTAATTTTTAGGAGCCATCAACAGGAGGGAGAGGGAAGCTTGACTCTGAATCCACTGATGTATATGCATATTAGAAAACTTTTATTTCTAGAGACCTGTAAGTTTCCCAAGCCTAGCATTGCTTCTCCCATCCCAGCACCCAGAGTTGCTGAGGCTATGAAGCTCTGTGCACTCACCAAACCTGTGAGTCTTGCCAGACCCATGAATTCTCTAGACTTGAAAGGTAACCAAGGCTCGCATTCCCCGTCTATCATTTCAGGTTTCCAAGACATAGCTCATGTCATATAGTCTTCACATTGGCCCAATTTGATCAGTTCTACAGAACCTCGTCTACTCTTGCAGCCATCCCCACACTCCAGACACAGATGTGGTTGTGCAGCATGTACATCACCCAACACAGAGCAGTCAAGGGTTACCTTTCCATAATTCCTTTGTTACCACCAAATTGGAATCACCACATCCCACCAATGAAAAAACAACACTGATTTATCTGCCAGCCTTATCACATAGCACCGACCCAGCCTACCCTACTGCTCCAGGATGGTGTGGATTCTGTTCTAGAAACTCAGGCTGCATCTATCTCTTCCTGAACTGAGACCAATTCTTATACTCCATTCAAACATCAACCCAAAGCATCTACAAGACTGAACATCAAGTACCACTCAGTTGGGCCATAACTTGATAAGTCAGGGCTAACAGTAAATAGACACAAACATCCACTGGCCGAAGATGAACTATCCATACTACAAACATCAACCAGTACATAACTCCAGATGCCTAATTCATATCACAAAAGTATATGCATAGCCTAGACTATATGTTGAGATCCTAATTACTAGAGGAATCTAGTAATTAGGACCTCATCATAATACTTCCTGAGAAAGATAATAAGCCAAATGCACAAGAGAATGATTTTAAAATAGCAAACATAAGTGTGTGTGTGTATGTGTGTATGTGTGTGTGTGTGTGTGTGTGTGTGTGTGTGTTTGTGGAACTCAAAGAATATATGAATAAGACTGAAAGAAGGCAGAAAACAAATAACTAAAACAATTTAAGACATGAAATTAGAATTCAATAAAGTTACAGAGTCTCTAAAGAAAACCCAAACTAATAAAGTAAAGTTTGAAAAGAAAAATTCAGAAGTCAGACAGTAGAAAATTTGAAGATAGATCAGATTAAATGGAATACAGAATTAGATATATCATATCCTGAAGACAAGATAAAGGAAATAGATCATTCAGTCAAAGAAAATGTTAAGTTTAAAATGACCCAGGAATTGAACCTGTAAGAACTCTGAGTCAGTATAAAAAGACTAAACCTAATAATAATAGCTATAGAAAAAGGAGGAGGAGGAGGAGAAGGAGGAGGAGGAGGAGGAGGAGGAGGAAGAAGAGGAGTAGAAACCAAGTTTTATGGCACAGGAAATATTTTCAACAAAATTTTGGAAGAAAATGTTCCAAATCTAAGGAGGTACTTATCAAGGTAAAGGACACATATAGAACACAAAGACAAAATAACTTCTCATATCATATAATGTTCTAAACACTATATGTAAGGAACAACGAAAAAATTGAAAGCCACAAGAAAGATCAATTTGGATATAAAGGCAGCCTCTTTAGAATAAAAGCTGACTTTTCGATGAAAACTATGAAGGCAAAAACAGCTTAGGCCTTTTTGTTTTTGTTTTTTGTTTTTTCCCCTACAAGTTATGAAAGAACGCAGATGTCAAGCTAGCCTACTATAGCCAGCAAGGCTATCAGTTTTAGTCTAAGGAGAAAGAAAAACTTGTCATGATAAAGATAGATTTAAGGAATTTATGTTCACAAACACAGCTCCACCAAGAATAATCAATGGGATAGTTTGGTCTGAGGAGAGGACTAAACACTCTCAAGAGGGCATAAAGATTAAATAAGAAAGTCAGGAACTGTTGACCAAAAGAGGTCCAAAAAGAGCAACACTTTAACACCAACACAAAAGGAACTAATAAACACTGGACAATGATAACACTCAACATTAATGTTTTCAATCCCCCTAATTAAAAGACATGGACTAACTGACTGGATTAGAAAATAGGATCCATCAATTGGCTCCCTCTAAGGAACACACATCATCAACAATCAGCACCACATTAGGGTAAAAAGATGAAAAAAGCAAATGAAACTGAGAAACAAGCAGGTGTGGTAATTCTAATACCTGAAAAATGGACTTCAAACTGAAACTAGTCAGAAGAGAAAGGGAAGGCCACTTCATAAAAGTTTAAGGAAAAATACACCAAGAGAATGTTGCAATCCTATACATATGTCGTAACACAGGGGAAATCTATTTCATAATGAAATACTATCAGATCTAAAATCTCAGATTGACTTGATAGTGGTGGCTTCAATACCGGACTGTTACCAACAGACAGGTCACCTAGACAAACAGGGAATGGAAAGTCCTATAATTAAATGACACTGTATATGGACCTGAGACATCCCACCCAAATACCAAAATTAATGCACTTTCTTCTCAGTAATCTATGTGGAACTTTCTCCAGAATTGACCACATTTTAGAACACGAAGAAAGTCTTAACAACTTTAGGAAAATTTAAAGAACATCCTATATTCTATCAAACCACAAAGAAATAAAGCTGGATGTCAACAAGAGTAAAAATGGGGGGAAAAAGTACATGAACTTATGGAAAATAAACATCATACTACTGAATAAAGATTAGGTGAAGAAGGAATTTAAAAATTCCTAGAATTGATGAAAATGAAAACACAACATGTTAAAATCTATGAGACACAATGAAGGTGATCTTAATGGGTAAGTTTATAGTGCTAAGTGCCAGTCTAAAACCAAGGAGATGTCATATTAATAATTTAATAATGCACTGAGGTTCTTAGGAAAGCAAGAAGAAATTACATTGCAAAACAGAAGACACAGGCTGATGGAGAGATGGTCCAGTGGTTAAGAGCACTGGCTTTTCTTGGAGAAGACCTGGGTTTAAATCGCAGCAGCCACATGGCAACTAAAAACCTTCTATAACTCCAGTTCCCAGGGATCTGATAACCTCTTCTAACCTCTATGGGCATTGCACAATACAGGTGCACTTGTAGACATGCAGGCAACATACTCATATACATAAAAATTTAAAAAAAGTTGGGGCTGGTGGCGCACTCTTTTAATCTCAGCACTCGGGAGGCAGAAGCAGGCGGATCTCTGTGAGTTCGAGGCCAGCCTGGTCTACATAGTGAGCTCCAGGACAGCTGGGACTAAAGGAAGACCCTGTCTCAAAAATACCAAAAAAATAATAAAACATATTTTTAAAAAGAGAAGACAAAGGGCTGGAGATATGGCTCAGGGGTTAAGAGCATTGACTGCTCTTGCAGAGGACCCAGGTTCAATTCCCAGCACCCACATGGCAGCTAAGAACTGTCTTAGGCCAGGTGTGGTGGCACATGACTTTAATCCCAGCACTCGGGAGGCAGTTGGATCTCTGTGAGTTCAAGTCCAGCCTGGTCTACACAGCTAGCTCCAGGCCAGCTGAGACTAAAAAGGAGACACTGTATCAAAAAAAAAAAAAAAAAAACAAGAGAAGAAGAAATCATCAAAATCAGGGTCCAAATTAATAAATTACAAATAATAAATGATAGAAAAAATCAATGATGAATCAGTCCCTTTTCCTTACATCCTCACCAGCATATGGTGTCATTTATTCTTTTTGTCAATTTTTAAATATATTTTTACATTTATTGTTTTCATTTTATGTGTATGAGTATGAGTATTGCTTGCATATGTAAGTGCATTTACACCATGCAACATTATGTTGGGGTCAAAGAAGATGCCCAACCTGAGTCATGGGTGGTTGTTACTAAGCTGACATGTGGGTGATATGAACTGAACCCAAGTCTTAAGCAAGAGCAGCCAGTGCTCTTAACTGCTGAGCCATCTCTCCAACCCTGTCATTTCTTCTTTTACATTTTATTAATTCTGACTGGAATACACTCAAAAGACCCGGTGTCTTCACCTGCTCACCCATGCTCATTGTTGCTCTGTTATCTCATAAATGTGGATCCTAACTTCTAATTCTCCAATTCATGCTGCAGACAGAGCAACAATGAGCATGGGTGAGCAGGTGAGGACACTGGGTCTTTTGAATGAATTGGAGAATTAGAAGTTAGGATCCACATTTATGAGATAATTATGCCCTTTGATTCACAGACGGCAAGTTTACATACAGTCTTGTCAAAGCATGCTAATTCAATACAGTTCCTCACCATTCAATCCATTATTATTCAAACTTTTAAAAATTGGTCTCATTTATTTTATTAATATTACTTTGTTAAGTATTAAATGTAAAGCTATGTTAAACTGTATTATCCTCCTATGATAAGCAGGATTCGTATTTGTTAAAAAAAAGAAAGACTCTACAACATGACACCTGTCACCAGATGAGTGTAGTTAAGTAATTTTTCAGCTACTCTACTACCACAAGTGCAAACAAGCATGTTGATGGTTAGGAGCTTTGCAACATGAAGGAATTAAATATCAAGCACATGCACCTAGAGATGGGATTGTCTAAATTGCTGACAGAGAACAAAAATATGGAGGTTCGAGACAAGAAGAAACTTTCTTATTGAGATTGTGTTCTCAGAACAAAGAGAAGCTCACTGAAAATTTCAGGAACATCTTGTTCCTCAAGGGCTGGTGTAAGATACTAAATTCCGGTCTTCATGTTTCCATGAACCCTCTGATGACTTCTTGGCTGCATTTATCTGGAACCACACACATACAGGTCCTAGTATTTCCACTTGAGTTCTCCCTGCCTTCCTTCCTATGTTATATATGTTCCATTCTCTTCCCTGGTTTCACAACATTGCCCTCTCAGCACACATGTAATCAGAAAAATAGCTCGTTTATAAATAAGCCTTTATCAGTTTTAGACTGATAAATGTTGCAGAATTTCTCCCTTGCCTCTTAAGTTTCCCATCCTCCTCCTGGCACATAGGAGTTTGGGGGAGTAGAGGAGGTGGTCTGTACACATTTACTAAAATTTTGAGAATGGTTTTTGTTCTCACACTGAAATCAATTTGTATGTTGATATATGCTAATAAGCATAGAAATCTCATTAATTTGATAATTATTCTGCTAGAATAAAGTATTAGCAACTGTGTCTCATCTATTTTCTCCCTAGTACCCATGGTACAGAAAGATTGATTTTACCATCACTCTAGTAAATTCAAGGAATTTTAAAAGAATATTATAGTTTTGGAATAAATACAATTAAATCTTAATAAACAATGAAAATAATTGGTAGAAAGTAGCTTTGGGGTTGACTGGCACGGAGATAACATAAATCATGTGAATAAAACATTAATTAAAATATGAGCAGGTAAATTCCTTCCAGCAGTGTTTTAATGATGGACACATTCCAACAGGACTCTAACTCCTGGAGGCGAAGGGTTGAAGTACCTTTCCTGACTCAGTCAAAGGATGACAGCATCTCATTTGGGTTGTCAAGGGCACAGTTAAAGTGAAAAACACATCTGGGCATACACAAAAACATGCTGCTTTTCATGATGGGAAAATACAGAGATGGTAGGGATCAGCTTTGGAGACTAATGAGGGTTGGTTCTTTTGTTTTGTATTTATAAACTGAGTATTTGGGACAAAAGCATGTTTTTAAAGTTAAGATATTTGATAAATTTTAGACCAAAGGAAACACTGATGATTTTTAAGTCTTAGGTTGGACGGAAATTGGGGCAGCACTCACTTTTCATTTGCTTTTTAAGAGACAGGTAGGATACATTTTTAAGAGTTTTGTGATGATCCATTATGGATTATGTACTTGTGGACATCAAGTATGTATAAATGCATTCTATTTTCTACTGTAGAATGCTGAGCAGTTCCTACAAACTGATTCAGCGCTTCAAGGATCTCCCACTCCATGGTGTTAGTGATCATGCAATCCTTTGATCTTGTAGGTTACAATGCACAGTCCCCAAGAAATTTGAAATCAGGTAGCTTCATGTAAATCCCACATTTCACAATCTGCACACCACCTAAAGGAACAATCCCTTCCATTTAATCATTTAGCTGGTATTTTTCACCTCTAGCTGTGTATATCAACTCCCAGAGATTTTAATGAAATTGGTAGTGGATAAAACAGTATTTTTTTATTTTTTTTTATTTTTTTTTATTTTTTTTTTGTATGTGTGTGAATGTACTGTCTGCATGTAGGTTTGTGCACCCGTGTTGTGCAATGCCGCGGAGGTCAGAAGAGGGTGTCGGATTCCCATGAAACTGGAGTTCTCCTGGAATTGGAGTTACAGACGGTTCTCAGCCGCCATGTGGGTGCTGGGGATTGAACCCGGGTCCTCTGCAAGAGCAGTCGGTGCTCTTGACCGCTAGGCTATCTCTCCAGCCCCAAAACAGTATTTTTTATAGGCCCTCAACTGACTATGTGTACAGCACATTTAGGGAATAGATGACTTGGGGCCACTCTCTCTTCTCAGGAGATGGGAGCCTGATGACCATGTCCTTCTTACCCTGAACATGAATGTGGTCATTCCAATTATGATCTTTTCTGAAAAGACTTGCCAAAGTCTATTTAATTTGGGGTACTTATTCTTGCTTGGTGCTGTTTCCACCAGTGTTCAGAGAACACTTAAACTTCAGGTTTCTCATCTTGTGGCTGCCAATACTCAAATGCTGGTTCATCTCAGTGACTCATCCTGAAACTTTAGACCAGTCTCTTCTCCCAGCCAAGAGAGGAGGCTGGACCATAGTCCATCATGAACAAGGTACATTATAAGCACCTGGAACATCATTTCTTTTTCCTAATTATAGTGTATCTCTCACAATTTAAAAAAAATTGTAAACCTCATTACTTCACACCCTAAAGAACTAGTGCGACAAAACAAATGTATCAGAAATTAGTTCACAGATTCCTGTATAATTAAAACAAGTAAGTGTTTGACCAAGAATCTTAAGCAGTAGCTCATAAGTGATCTCAGTGCTCCCTTCCCGATATTAGTTGTTTTAATTAGACTGGCTATAAATTTTTAATCAAAAAGCATAATAATTTCCCAGGATATATAATTCTATTATGAAAAACTCTAACTTTAGTTGAGAAATCACTGTTGATAAAGATGTTACTATAAATTAGGAATGCAACTTGGAAAACCTAGCTTCATATGATAGTGGAAAATGACAAAAATGAAAGGGAATTTGTCAACCAAAATACATGAGTAGTCAAAATGCTGCTTTTAAGTAAAAACAGTTTGTGCTCTATGCCTGGCATTTTGATTGTTTTATCTGGCAAGCATCCCTCTCCCTCAACGAAAGAGCTTGATTTCACAACAATTCAGTATGTAGTTGCCAAAATACCATCATGCTATACAGTGCTACTAACATTCTTTTAAGAAGCTTTCCAGCTATTAGCTTAATGAAGCACCACAAAAGAACGAGATTTGTAAAGTATGGTGAGTTGCTTACTTGACAAAGAATCTTAACAGCAATGAACATCAGTACCAATAGTAATCAACTCACAGTGTTCTGGGCATCTGAAATTTCATCTTACATGGTTGAGTAGGAACGATATTAAGATTCCTGGGTGTAGTTTAGTAGGCTTGTAGTTGGCTCAGGTTTAGTATTTGGAATCAGCTCCACTGTCACACTGTCATCTATAAAGTAGCTCTGACACACACGGAAACCTCTAATAGCTTCATGGGACTTGAGTACCACAGTTACAATGACACTTTCTGCCCATTACTTTCACTATTCAAGAGGAAATTCCAATAATATTTTCAAAGTGAATTAGAAGGCAATAATTGAAGCAAAAAACCCCAGTTCAGTTGTAGAAGTTGTGTAATTTTATTTCTTAAAATCTTTGAAGTAATAAAATACCAAACCAGATACTTTTTAAGTCACAAGTCAAATTAATACTAAAGGGATTGGAACATAACCTAAAGACGCAAGACAGAAATTCCTCCAGGTCTCAGGTAGCTAACATAACACAGAGAAAATAATAAGGACTTTCCATCTTTCCTCTGTCATCCCCCCTACTTGTTTTTGTGTTACTATTTTTTTTTACAGTCTCCCTAGCCCTAGCCCACCTGGAACTCACTATTGGAACATAGTTGCCACTGCCTCCTGAGATCTGGGATTGAAAGCTTATGCCACCATACCCAGCTGTGTCACATTTTTGCAAACAACTTTGTATTCCATTGTACTCTGTCTTCTGGTGGGGTGTGGTTTCCCCATCTCTCTGTGTTGCCTTCAGCAATCTAGCCATGATCCAGCAAAGGGACTCTGGTGATTTCAGCTTTTGAAGGTATCTGTCACTACTAGTATTAGCCTGATGTCAGTGTCACAGAACACTGGCCTCCAGGAGCTTGGGTATAGGAATAAGGAAAGGGAATAAGTTGGGAAGCCAAGGAATGTCAGGTCTCACAGGAATGTACAAAAGGACCAAAGTTCTATTTATGCGCAAAGCTTAGGAGTAATGTTGCTGCCAATTTTTTTTTCAGCCTAGAGTCCAAGGTTTCATCTTTTACAGTGTCACCTACCACCTCCTTTTTCTGTGTTTGCGTTGTTGACAGTCAGCCTGCTGCTGTGCTTCTTTCTGCTCTTTCCTTCCAGACCCTATCATGTGCCTTCCATAACCTCAGGACAATACTAACATGTGGTCTGCCTTGGCTAAAAAATGTAGCAATGGGAAAAGTAACTAATATGGAAGAGAAGGAAACCTAGACCACTTCTTTTTCTTTGGACAATGATGCTATGGGAGCAAGCCCATGTTGTAACCCTAGTCAATACTTATAACAATAGCTGGTAGCTTTCAGTATTCAGTAGGTGTAGGACTAGGCTAGTCCTTAGACTGTCTCATTTAATACCAATGACAATCTTATTGATAGACACTCATGTCTGTTTCATAGGTTACCAAAGAAATGAACTTTCTAGAAGAAGTTTGGACAGAAAAGTGATGGAGCTGGAATTCAGCTACAGGAACACAGATTCGCTAGTTTCCCAAGTCGTTTTATGCACAAGTGTGGGCAGTAGACACGAGTATATGTCAGCATCTTTTGTATTCATTCCTTCATAATGGCAACTGCAATAGGCCCCATCAGGCGCCTTACCACAGACATTTCTCTCAAGACTCTCTAGGATGGCTCTGTGAGATCACTCAGTTGGTAAAGTGCTGTCATTCAAGCACAAGGATCCAAGTTCTATCCCTAGCACCCAGGCAGAAAACAGGGTACACTGACAGGAGCTTGTTAACCCAGTGCTGGATCCTCAGACAGGTGGATCTCTGGAGCTTGGCGGCCAGCCAACCTAGTCTACTCAACAATCCCCAGATGCCAGTGAGAGCACTTGCCTCAAAACCCAGATGAATGGCTCCTGAAGAATGACTCCTGACCTTGATTGCTGTCTTTCACAGGCATGTGCACATACTTTCAGACAATACACACACAAGCAGACACTACACACACACACACACACACACACACATACACACACACACACACAGGTACATGCACGTCTAGGCCCACATGGGGCTCCTTTAGGGTAACCCATGTACTCAATCCCACATTTTTATTATTGCTGCATGAAACATCAGCTGGCTAGGACCAGTATAAATCAACTCATGTTTGCCTGCTTTGCATTCTCTCCTAGTCATCATTTTAGGAATTTATAAGGGAAGTGGAATGAATGTTCTTGCTATGCATTAGGTATCAGAAAGAGGTAATACGTAAGATTCAGGTGGGATCTGAGCACATCTAGAAAACTAAGTGATCACTAAAAGAACCAGTAAAGTCAAGTGAATTATTGTCGTTCCAGGTCATAGGAACCCCACTGGCAGTTAAAAAAAAAAAGAACATGAAAATGGACTTTCTTTGAAGGCAAATAATGGGAGGAAAGGTAGAATGAAGTGAGTCTGACAGATGCTTGGCATTCACGGAGACTTGTGATCCATGTTAGTGGGTAAATTGCATTATTAAGTGACTAGAATTTGAGGAGCTGAACTTGGGGTAGGGTGACCTACTTTTAATGGGAAAATGAGAATCAAATAGACTAAATTTACAAATGCATTTTTAAAAATTCAACTCACTTAAAATTAGACACTCCCTATTTAACTGTGAATTTTATATAATTGGGTCAGATTTCTGCTGGAAAGTACAAATCTTATTCATTTGTAAAATCATAGGGAAATATAAATACCAAAGTATCCAGGCCCTAATGCAGAGCAACTTATAAGATCTCTCTAAACACAGGAGATAATCTTAAACTAGGCAAGCATAAGGCGAAATTGCACAGTATGCTTTCAACTTTTTTAATTAAAATTTATGGAAATGAGACATAAAAGGGTCATTTATAATTTTTAGTTAACTCAGTGCCAAGAAAAAGTAGAAAGGGGAAGCATATCATTGTGATAAATATATCTGTACCTCATGTAGGGTTACAAAGAAAATTTAAATGTATATTTTCACTAAACTTGCACTAAATTATCTTTTAAATTTTTATTTATTTATTTTCATTTTATGTGTATGAGTGTTTTGCCTGAATGTATACAGTACACACTTGTGTTGTGTAATGCCTCCAGAGGCCAGAAGAGGGCTTTGGATTCCCTGGAACTACAATTACAGGTGGTTAATAGCTCCCATGTGGGTACTGGGAACTGAGCCCCAGTCCTCTACAAGAGCAGTCAGTGCTCTTAAATGCTGAGGAAGCTCTCTAGCCCCCTAACATATTTTTTTAAACAAAGGTGAAATACTTTCATTTGGGCTGAACTAAAGTTGATAAATTTGTTACTGACAAAGCTCATCAGAACACAATCTTTGCCCCATTTGGAGTAAGGTTGAAGATCTGCTGAAAGCACTGTTTTGTTGCGCAGGCCTAGCTAAGGCCGTCCTCAGATGTTTCCCATGAAGCCACTTTTGATTTCAAGCTCTTGGAAGCTGACTCTGCCCAGTTCCTGTTAGTGCTTGAAATATTAAAATTGTAAATCTTGAAAATAATTCCAAAAGCAAGATGCTGACTTTCATTCCTGGCAAAACAGTTTCAGTACAGTGTATTTCAATTTCCTTCCAAGATGAGTAGACTGTTTCTGACAGTAAGGTGCCTGGGTAAGTATTTTTCTGGCATTCATCAATAAGCTCCCAGGCTGATGTTTATACTCTACTACTCTGGCTAGGTGTTAGGTAGGCAGTCGTCATTCAGTCTCCTTCAAGAAATTTCATTCTGTAATACTTATATAAGATCTGATTTCTGCCTGAGGGAGTTATAATAAGTAGAAGACAGCTCAGGAAACTCACAAAGTGAAAAGTTCAAAAGGCCTAGCCTTTTTGGAAAACTGTGATTTTTCTGTATTTTCTTAAGGTGAGTTTATTCTCTTTGATTCAGTGAAAAGAAACTACCTAGTGCCTGTTGCCTGCCTGTCCCAACAATGTTGACCATGGCATGTGTTAAAACCATGGTACTTTGGACCATTTATTTGTTTTGAGGTGCTTGGTCTTCCTAGGCTTATGGTAGAGAACATTCTCATTTTGACTCCCAAAGACAAAGTGAAAAAGCATAAACATACATTGCACTTTTTAAATTATTGATATAGAAGATGAATATATCTTTAGAAGACTTAACATAACTTTGTCACTTTATGCTGCTGTGGGTCAGAAGTACTCTTTGAGGGACCAGAGAGATTGCTCAGTGGTTAGGACCAATTCCTGATCCTCCGGAGAACCCTTTTTGTTCCCATACACATACATATGAATAATAAAGTAATAAGCACATTTTTTAAAGAAAGAATTATTATTTTGGTCTCACTGGTCTCAGATTGGTATGTCAGTAAGACTGGATTCCTCTAAGAGGGTTTCAGAGATAGCTATTGTACTGCTTTCCCAAACAACTCCCAGAGACTGCCTACATTCCATTCCCTGGCTAATGACACCCTTCCTTCACAATTCAAGGCTGCACAGTCCATCTTCTGACCATTCTATTCTTACAATGCTCTGTGTCTATTTTTTAACTTTAAATTTATTTTTATGTGTATGCGTGTTTTGCCTGTGTGTATGCAAGTATACCTGTGAGTACTATGTTCACAGAAGTCAGAAAGGGAAATATGATTGCTTGGAAAATACTGATGCTAGTTAGCCACCATGTGGTGGTGGGAACCGAAGCTGTTTTTTTTTGCAACAGCAGCCAGTGTCCTTCACCACTGAGCCATCTCTCCAGTCCTGCTCTCTGATTATTATTTTTTATTTGAGAATTCATACTAGTGTGGCCAACCTGTATGATCAAGGATAGTCTTCTTATCTCCAGATCCTTAAGCTTAGTTAAACCTGCCAAAGACCTTCTGCTATTTAGTATATTAGGAAATGAACAGCAGGGGCAGGCGGAGAGAGAGAGGCATGGGCATGATTCTGTCTACCACAAAGAGGTAAAGACAGTATCGCCTGACAGCTCAGTGTTTCTTTATGAAACTGTTAATGGCCTTTCCTCCTAAATGAATTTGTCTTCTAAATTAAATGTTAAATACCAAAACCTAATTAACAGTCATTTTTAATTTTTAGCTATAATCATTTGTTTTTATTACAAAATGGTAAAAGTGCAATTCCAGCAGAAACACACACATACACATACACACATATACACACGCAGCATATATATATACATATATATATATCACATAAATGTATTACTTTTGTCTTAAAGCTGAGCTATATATCCAGTAGGCTGTGTTTCCTTTTCTTATGTGAACTTTTGAGGCACAGTGGCAGACGACTTGAGCACCACTCTACAACACTGCATGATTGACTGGCTGAAACGTTATAAAATTTTCAGTACTGGGTGGAATTCTCACTACCCATTAAATAGAAAAAATGGGAAAAGCAAGCCTTCTGCCATACACTTTAGTAGTTTTCTTGATATAAAAATAAAATACCTACTCCATTCTCCTTTGAGCAATATTTTTGAAATATTACTAACCTTCTTGGCAAAGGTTGCTTAATCTGCAAATTTATCAGCTACCAAACCATTATTATTGCTAATAACCCTTATTCACATTACCCAGAGAATTGCCTCTTCTGCCATTCTTCAGCAAATGGAGTACAGCATACTGGAGCCTATTAAGTGTTCACACCTCATTAGTCCCCAACCCCTTTAAAGTTTCAGCTTATATTTTTTTCCTTTATGTCATTTTCTTCACAAAGACATTTTCTTTTTACTAAGGAAAATTTATTGAGTGGTAGCTCACGCAGTTTAGTATAATTCCCTTGTATTATTTTGTTTTAAAAAAATAGACACTGTCTCATGCATAGTGAGTGCTCTGACCTATCCATTTGATAAGCACATGCAAAGCACATGGAATCTTCTTGACTCTGTGTGATTAGTGCCAAATTCATTGCACACCATAAGGGTTAAAACAACAGTAACTGCAAAAACTGGCTTAGTTTGGCTGTCATTATTTACTATGATTCTATCACAATGAAGTTTTGCAGCAGCAGCATTTCCAAGGTTGAGTAATTATGGAACATTTGCTTTTCAGTCTTCTATTTGTGAACTGAAGTCTATTTGTTTAACTTCTGGTATGCTATGGTTTTGTTCTCTTCACTACCAATGTTTCTGGTAACTAAGGTATTTTACTGGCTTTCTTTCCAGTTTCTAAATTTTACTATTTCTTTCATGAATTTCCAGGTAACCTTTCAGTGTATTTTCCCTTTTACAGAAAAAAAAAAAAAAAAAAAAAAAACCCACAGCAACCAGACTTGCTAATCAGATGATAATCTCTCAGCTGTTCCTGACAATCAATGAGTTCCTTTGTTGGGAAATGCCAAGTATGCTTTGTTTTAAGTGACTTAAAATTCAGCACAATTTATTCTAGTAAAGTATAATTAGGGAATCTGATAGCATGCCGAACCAGGAGAGGCTCAGAGCATTCCGGCCACGAATGTCAGCAGGCAGGGCTTTGCACAGAAAATGAAATGATGTGCAGGAGCAGCTTGACTGCTTAGGGCTCAGCATCTGCCTCACTTGGGAAAGCTATGATGAGGGATTTGCCTTAGGAGGCCTGGTTTGATGGATTGGCAGGCTGAGATTGACTGAAGCTGGGTTGCTGTGTTCCACTGAGACTCCCATAAGATTGCAAGATACTTTGCAGTTTGTTTACATTCTAAGTTACAGTTTTGTTGCCATTCACTATGGAGGAATTCAAAGTACAAAGGCAGCTTTAGGCCAAGTTTAATGTAACATCTTGAGCTAAGAATAGAATAGGCCTTTTCAGATGGTGAGTTGGAATAGATATTGTGAAGTTCAACAAAACCAGCTTTCTTAGCAGATTAGTACAATCCCATCCACAAACTTTCAGACTATGTAGGGTTAAGAAGATGGGTGACAGAAAATATTAATTCTAGAATAATTAGCTTTTTAATGATCAAAAACAAATACAGATTTTTATAGGTAAACCAAAATGGGTGATTCCTTCAAGCACCATGTTTAAAATTATATATATAGCTTAGAAGTCTTAAGTCCTATCTCTGCTGCAAAAAGAACCCGGAACAAATTGAAGATCAATATTTCTTTGTAGACTGATGAATTTACAGGGAAAACTGTGGCCCCTTAAACTGGAGATGCAAGTAAAAAGAGAATCTCTCTTGGGTTACTGGGCACAAAAGCCATTTTTGTGGCCTTGCAGGAATGTTTAAACAGTAGCAGACTGATTTTTAGCTATTGATCATAGGCTAGTTTGAGTGAAAAAAAAAACTTGTGGAATCAGACCTAGGACCATTGACACATGAATTTGTGGAATCAGATTTAGGAGGACCCACACTTCTAAAAATCTCCGCAAGTTCTCAGGAAGATAAATTGAGTGAATCCTCTCCATTCTTCCAGGAAAGGAGTAACCATTTTGAAACAAGCACAGAGCACTGGTCTCCTTGGCAGAATACCTATGCTCAAAGGAAATTATTTTACACATAACTATAGGGTGGAATCAAGGCTCAGATTTCATCAAATTCACCCATGTTGTTTTGGGTGACTATATATGATTAACTTGGGAAGCAAACTTAATTTTTATGTTAAGTCATCTTAAAGAGAATGCTACAAGGTGATACTGTACACAGAGAAATTATAGAGAACATTTGTTTGTGCCAATCCCAAAGTTATTGCTCTGCAAATTTTACGTAAAACAAATGTGGACAACAGCGATTTATATCTCCATTTAACTCAGATGCATTACCGTTTTTATCAGAGTCTGTAAACCAATGTTGTTTAATATACACATATTTACTTTTACTAAGTCCTAAAACACCATGTATCCTGTAGACAGTGTCTAGGCAAAACTGGGTACTTGTTGAACTCACGTCAATTAAATATGCATTAATCGAATATACACCCGTGTCCCTCTCCCACCACTCCCCCTTCCCAATTCACCATTTCGGTCCGTTTTCTGATGCAGTCTTTCTGTTGTTGTTTCTTTTACTATGCATCCCTCTCCACGAGAAATATTATATCTGGGTTTTTGTACTAGCATCCACATATGAGGGACACACTCATTTGTCGTTTGTTTTTCTGGACTGTGTTATTCACTTACAACAATGTCTTCTAGCTCCATGCACTTACCTGCAAAGTTCATGATGTTTGTCCCTCTTTACCACTGCACAACTCCATTGTATACATGTACCAAATTTTTCTCTATCCACTTGTCAGTTGAGGGGCATCTTGGGTGTTCCAGCTTTTTGCTATTGTGAACAGAGCTGCAATAAACATAGCTTTGCATGTATTTGCAGTGTTTTGGAGACTCATGGATTAAAAAAAGGGGGGTAACAGATAGACATGAAACCTTTCGTCAAAAACCTTGCAATTCAATCTTAAACCTAACTACGAAAAGATTTGTGGGTTCAACAGGACAAAATGTAACCAACTTAAGGCTGGTGAGAAAGAAAGATACAGCTTTTCATTGAGTAGGATGTACCAGAAAGTGCCAACTGAAAGGTTGACTGTTTGAACAATCGAAGGAAGAAAGCCTCAGATTGCAAACAAACGAACCCCTCTGTGGATCCTACATGTAACAACTATTTATAATGAGTCCTAATGAAACTTATCATCTAGGTGCTGCAAAGGTTTTGATATGAGAGACTTTCTTGCCTCCCCCCCAGAACAAGGAGAAATATGACGATGATGAGTCTTCTCAACTGTAAATTGAGACAACTATATAGAGGTATCTCTTAAAACCGTAAAACTGCCTTCTTTAATTGACTAATGACATGAAGAACTGTGAAAGGATTATTCTGTTCAGAACCAATATAATACTAAAGTCCTTAAATATGCACTTAAGCAAATACACCAATACAGAAGCTCTGACATCAGTAATGGATTATTCTACCAGGGAGATGTTGGCCAGGGGATCAAGGCCCCACAAAAGGTAAAGGCTCCTTGCCTCTAAACTGGAATACCTGCAAGAAGAGAGGCAATAAGGTCCTGCTGCCGAAGACCTGACGTTATCATGGGAAGATGTATTGAGACCACACATGCAAGTGTACTGATGGCCTCTGGAACACCAGAGAGTGTTACCAAAGGCCACTAAACCAATAAAGCCAAATACGGGTCTCCTTGAGTCAAGCAAGACTCACCGTCAGCACCAGCTACACCTCACCTGCCTGAAATACTGTGCAGCAGAGGCAGCCTATGCTCTTCCTTCAAATACATGGCTATTGGCTCTCTCCTTGGGAGGAATAACCCATGGCTGATCCACAAGCTTAATCTCTCTACAGGTTAGTAGAACCCATAAGACCCTGTCATATTTAACAGGGGGGAAAATTGTAATTCATGGATTAACATATCCAAACATGTGTCTATGCTAAAGTAACCTACCATAACTATTAGTGCTGCTTAAATACCTATATATCTAATTGCTTGTTCTTCATTAGTAGGATCGAAAGGTTATTCCTGGACAAACTGTCAGCCCATGAAAGGAAACAGCCAGAATTGACCAGAGTCCAAGTCAACAGCTCCAGAGAGAGTGGACTGTTTTACCTCTCATCCACCTGTGCCCCTTTTCTAAGCCTAGGGAACAACCTGCGGAAGAGGGGGCGTGGTAGAATGTAAGGGCTGCGATTGGGGTGAATGGTGAAACTACAGCAATGTAGTCTGGACACTCATTTGATCAACTTGATTGAACAAACAACCTGTCACCCCCCACTGGATGGTGGGGCTGTAGGTGTTTGGGCACAACAGCCTGCAGATAGGTTTTGCATGAAGGATGCTTGTACTCATGGATTATCACTTATAGCTAAAAATGAAAAAAAAAACTGAGAGAAAGATGCAGGACAGTTATGGCAGAATGCATGATCTGGGATGGGGTAGGGGTGGGGGGCAAGGGAAAGGGAAATATGCCTGAACTGAATTGGAAAATGATGTATGAAATGCACAAAGCATCAATAAAAAAATGTTAAAAAAAATTAGTGTAAAAAAAAAAAAAAAGAAGAAATTATTTTACCAGACTTTAACCAGCTTGTGTTTCACCAAAGCTTGTGTTTCACTCACCTGAAACAAGTGGAAAAGCCAATTCTAGCCATCTTCAGCCTCCTTACCTCACTTAGTACAGTGAGGAGAGGAGAGGAAAGGCTGAAGAAGCACTATTTTTTTTTCGAAGAAGCACTTTTGAAAGCAACAGCCCAGACACTCAGGCTCGAAGATTACTCAGTCCTAACCAGGGAAACCCAGAGAGCTTTCTTGCTAAAGCTACAAGGAATATGTAGCACAGCATCAGGAGCAAATTCCTTTCCCGTGATTCATGCTGGTGTTGAACCTGTATTGGACGAGTGTCTGATGTCTGCAGAACTGTCTTCCATTTACTCCCTTTCCTTCTTTGTGTACTAGGTGCCTCTGCTGGCTTCGCTTAGCTCTGTAGTTTATCAGGTACACAGATTCTCCCACTTTGTAAAGGGTTCTCAATTCATACCCTTTATGTGGGTTCATGGCTGCACTGCAGGGGTTTCCCCTCCACCAATGTGTAAGGTATGGGAAAAGAACTTCAGCCCGGAGGCCTCACAGGGAGATCTTTCTTCTTACTTTCAATACTGGTTTATATTAATCATCCTGCTGGAAGGATGCAGGTGTGTATGTTAAGTAGTTCCTTGGAGGTTCAGAATTTTTGAATTTTGTAACAGTGAATTTTCACATCAGATAGGTAGCTCCAGAGGTCGATCTATTTGCTGATTTAAGGCTCTGGTTTATCAAAGCCCAGAATTATTCTCAATGTATGAGATCTTCTTCCAGACACAAAGGGTGGGGCTAAATTTCCATTTGCACCCCAGTGTCTAACCATCTGCACTTCTCAGCTTGTGAACATCCAGCGCTTAGCCACCCCCCCCCACCCCACCCCCCACCCCCCAGCAGATGTCTTCCAGGACCGCCTCTTAGCCTGGTTCTCTATCTGGCTGAAACCAGGCTCCCTGTTCTATGAGTATCCTTATTCTCAGGTCCGGAAGTATCTTAGTTCTAAATAACAGGTTCTCTCTCTCAGTGTAACATTGATCACAGCTTTTTGAACCCAGAAAACATCTCAACACTACCGACTCATTTATCCAGAGGAGTCATTGTTTCCTTAAGATCGGCAGTTGCATTTGAAGCTTGCTAAGGCTTGTCCTAAACCTTTTGTTTCTTGTCTCTTTTCACTAGAGCCATCGGACTTGCTTTTGGATGAGACTTCGGCTTCCCCTATTAGGTTCCTTGGCACTTTTCTTTTCGGTGTGTCACTTTCCTGTGTCTTCATATTTTTCAGCTGCCCTTTGACTCCTTTTGTGGATTTCCAAAGTCCGTACTTTTCTTCTGTCTTTGGAATAGAACATATTTTAAAATGCAGAACATGTTTTTACTTATCCAGACTCTTTTCTCTCATTAGATCAATGCTTAGAGGTAGCTTTCAGTCCTCCAACTTACCAGGAAGTCCCGAATCTCATCATGTTTCTTAATTAATATATGTTAGTAAAAAAGAAAATAAGATTAAAAGATAAACAAGACGAAGAGATTTGTTTATTTTTCTTTCATGTATTTAAGGCGTTACCCTCTGGAGCAGGAATGTGTCTACACAGGAAAAAAAATTATAGCTGCAGAATGCGAAATACCATTTTACAACTCCCGGGATACTCTGCATTTAGTTTTACTCAAATTTAATTTTGCAACATTTTCTACAATAGATGAAAACAAATAGTTACGAAGTGCAAAAAAAATGCAGGCAAATTATTTCATTAATGATGAGAAAAAAGAATAAGGAATTTTACATGTTGAAAATGGAGGTGGAACACTGGCTTAGTGTAGTGTTACTAAGCCACATTATGATTGTTCCTGAATAAAGAATCTAGCCTCACTCAGGATTAAAGGCCAAGTGTGGACCCAAACTCTGAGGGTTTACTCCTTCTCTCTCACTGAACTGTGCTTTTGAGCTAGGCCTAATCCATACTTTTATTTGAATAGTTTCTTCAGCTTGAATTGAGGAACTACATGCTTGGGTTCCCCCTTACCTTATTAGAAAAGTTTGCACTTTGATCTGTAGGTCTAAAATATCTCATACACACAATGGCAATCATACTTCTCCATTCTTCCTGACTCCAGTGAAGATGTGAATATGAATAGGCTGTTTTCACCACTTCGATGTGCTTATTCAAGCTCAACCACATTGATTCGCTATCTTAGGTAGAGGGCAAAGTGGGGTCCTGAGAGATTATGGTTGGTTGCCAAGTCACAAGAATACATGGCTCAGTGACCTTGTTTGCATTATAAACAGTAGCTTTTTGGTACAAGGTTAAGTAAAATTCATTAGTATAGATTCTGTCCATATTGTAAGTTATTCCTATAGTTCAGTTGCTAAAGTGCTTGGGTTTAATCTCCAGCACCCAATGAAAAAGCATGCTGATGCACCCCTTTAGTATCTCTAGAGCTTCGTGACCAGTAAGTGTGACCAAATCTCCAGGTTCAGTAAGAGAACCAAAATCAAAAAATAATGTTGCTGGAGAGATGGCTCAGCACTAAGAGCACTGGCTGCTCTTGAAGAGGACCCAGGTTCATTTCACAGCACCCACATGATAGCTAATAACCATCCCTAACTCCAGTCCCAGGGGATCCAATGCTCTCTTGTAATCCTTATGGGTATTGCAGCACATGGCTGCACTTATATGTATGCAATACAGTTAAACACATAAAATAAAAATAAGCAAAAATATTTTTAAAAAAGAAGTAATGACAACAAGGAAGATATCTGACATCACCTGTGCCCTCTACACATATAGACACAGGCCTCTACATATATCTGCACACATGTAGGAACACATATTCAGAAAAAGTTTTGAAATATACAGATTATTGAACTGCAAAAACATTTGTAAGAGTTTTTTGTTGAGGTGTCTCATGTACCACCCTGGTTATATTCCTGGGAAATCATGCTTTAATTATTTTGGTAGTGGGAGGCCTATATCAAAACATAAAAATTTTATTAGGTTGTGGGCTGATTGAAGTACATTTTCAATGTATTTTACTGATAAAAAATTCTGTTCAGAAACTAAGCTATACTTCTCTGATATATTATTTAATGTTTAGTTTTTCTGTGATTTTATGTTAAAGTCCAGACTATTTGTTTTAAAAGTATCATTTTTGTCCTGTCCCTTTGATCCATAAAGGACATCTCACTATACAGAGATAATGTTAGCCATCTTCTGACTTTCTTTTATTGCCTGACAATTTGATTAACAAGGCACCTGAAGAGGGACTATGCAGGAATTAGGACAAAGGAGTACAATAAGTGAAGAAAGTAGATAAGAAACAAAATATTAGATAAGGAGTGAAAAAAGTTTGCTCTGTGAGTGTTTAGTAATAAACAATAGGAAAGATAAGAAAGAAAGAGTTCTTTCAAAGAATAAATCCTGGTTTCTAGGCCCCTTTGTCTTTGTCCTAATTATTCAGTACCTGACTTCTATTTTACTAAAATAAGCAAAGTATGGAGAAAACAGGGCAGAACTAAACTATAAGATTTGTCCTCAGACCACTGTCTAATTTATTGGTGTTCTGTTTGTAACCCCTGATTTTCATGAGTGGGAAGGCATGTTAGCACAGCTCAGAAGTTAGTATGTATGGCAGCCAGGAAAAGAACTACTTTTTTCTGAAAGAGCAAAATTTTATTTTATACTGGTGGAATACAGTGCTGAATTGAGCTCGTTGTAACAGTGTCTTGTTTCTTAGGCTAATCTGTAGTTTTTAATGTTCCTGTGAAATTTTCTGTTTATTCTCAAACTGTTTCTATGACAACAGAAAATCTGTAAATAAAATTCAATTTTACATTTTGAAATATTTTATTAAAAGGTTTATACCTTTTAATAAAACCTTGCAAATTACTTCCAGACAGAAGCTTTATTTTCTTTAGATCAAATAACTTATATACAAAGTAACAGCCTTGACTGAACTATCCATTAAGTCTGATTTATTTCCTAGTTTACTTATATGTTCAGAGAAATCTCAACACTGAGTTTTTGCTTAGAATTTTATCTGTGTGATGATATATTAAAATAGCAGTCCAAATTATGTTTGTTTATATCCAAATGCATGTATCCATTCATAACGAATATATGCTATATACTTGATGTACATATTTTGTATTTAATATATTTTATTATGATGTAATAAGGTTTTGTTATAAAAATTCATGTTCTCTGATATGCACTTACATTTTTGCTGATCAGAATGAATATTTTAATTAGTTCTCACCTTTGTGAATTTGTGAGTTCTTTGTCTCTTTCATGTCTTTTCTATTTCATACTCTTTCTCTGGTCATTATTTTTATTATTATTATTATTATTATTATTATTATTATTATTATTTGTATGTTAAAAAGTCTGTACACATGTAAAATATGACACCAAGGCCTTTTGCTTAGAAAAACTGCCCCTGGGCAGAATCTCTCATAGAATATTAATAACACATGCAAATATACAAATGATACAAACCATGGTTTAAATCTAACATGCCTTACTAAGAACCTGGAAATATTAGTCAAGTTTCCCTTTCTTTTCCTGTTTCTCTGTAGGTATTCATATTTCTTTTTTATTAAATTTCTTCAGATTTCTTTTTTTTTAATTTATTATATTTTAAGGGATTCACAATATAAGAGCACAGTTGTTTTCAGATCTCATTGATGTTGCTCAGTTTGCCATACAATTAGGTAATTGGTGCTAGCATCAACAGATGAGGGATACCATTCGTCTTTTGTTTTTCTGGACTGTGTTACTTCACTCAGCATGATGTCTTCTAGCTCCAGCCATTTACCTGCAAAGTTCATGATGTCATCTTTCCTTACTGCTGCATAGAACTCCATTGTGTAGATGTACCACATTTTCTCTATCCACTCATTAGTTGAGGGGCACTTGGGTTGGTTCCACCTCCTTGCTATTGTGAAGAGAGCTGCAATAAACATGGCTGTGCATGTATCTCTGCGGTAAGATGAGTCTTGTGGGTACATGCCCAGGAATGGTATGGCTGGGTGAATTTATTCATGTTTCATACAACATTTCTTAATAAAATTTATATCCATTCCCCCTTCCATGCCCCCCACCCCTCCAGAGCTCATGCATTCTGCCATACACGTCTTGCATCTTTTTCTCAGTCTTTTTAAAAAAATCTTTTGATGCAGAAGTTTACTATTTAGGGCAGAAGTTTACTGTTTCAGTCAGCTCTTTGAACAAGTCTTTGTTGTTGTTCCCTTTAATTTTATATTGTTCCAAAGTGTGCATGTATATACTCCATATGTATATATACCCAAATTGTGACATCTGAAAATAAACTATATGTTAAGTCCAAAACATGCTTAGGGATTCACTTTTTGACCATAGAGTTAATGCAAGTAAAAGGAAATACTACTTTACATTCCTAAATTACATAGCAAGTTAATATATGTTTTAATGTACTCTTTTTTTGTAGTAGCATCAGATATTTTTGCTAAAAAAAAATACTCAGTTCTCAGTTTGCCTTACAAATAAGGATTTGGTGCTAGGATCCAAAAGTGAGAGACACCATACATCCTTTGTTTTTCTGGGACTTTGTTACTTCACTTAGCATAATGGCTTCAAGTTCCATCCATTTACCTGAAAATTTCATGATGTCATCTTTCTTACTGCTGCATAGAATTCCTTTGTGTAGATGCACTGCATTTCCTTTATCCACTCATCAGTAGAGGGACACTTGAGTTGCTTCCAGCTCTTCACTATTGTGAAGAGAGCTGCAATAAACATGGCTGTTCACGTACTCTGCAATATGAAGAAACTTGTGGGTATATATCCAGGAGTGGTATGAGTAGGTCAGTTGGTAGGTTCATTTTGAGACTTTTAAGGGTTCTCCACACTTCTTTCCATAGGGGTTGTACATTTGCCTTCCCACCAGCAGTGAATGAGTGTTCCCCTTTCCCCACAACCTCTCCAGCATTTGGTATCATTTGTTTTCATGATCTTAGCTAGTCTTACTTGGGTAAGATGAAATCTTAAGGTGGTTTTAATTTGAATTTCCTTAATTATTAGTGACACTGAACATGTTTTAAGATGTTTCTCAGCCATCTTTACTTCTTCATTTGTGAAGTCTCTGTTCAGCTCTTTACTGCATCTTTTGATTGGGTCATTTGTTTTCTTGGTCTTTTTTTGAGTAATTTATATATTCTGGATGTTAATCTCTATCAGATGTACCACTGGGTTGTTCCCACTCTATGGGTTTTCTCTTCACTTCTTTGATTGTTTATTTCACTATACAGAAAAACAGAAGCTTTTGAATTTAATGAGATCCCACTTGTCAATTGTTGACCTTATTTCCTGCACAACTACTCTCTAATTTAAAAAGTCTTTTCCTATGTCTATGTCTTGTAGGTTATTGCCAACATTTTCTTCTATCATTTTCAGAGTTTCGGGTTTCACATTGAGGCCTTTGATCCATTTGGAGTTGATTTTTGTGCAGGGTGAAAGGTAGGGATTTAGTTTTTTCTACAAGTGGTAATTCAATTTTGCTAGTGCCATTTGCTGAGGATGCTGGATTTCCTCCACTGAGTCTGCTTGGCCCCTTTGTCAAACATGAGGTGGCCAAATCTGTTCTGGACCTCTGGAGAAGTTCCAGACTAGAAAAGTGAGAACTAGCTGTTCCCTCCAGTACAAAATCCAAAGTGAAAACCTGAATCCTAGACCAGCCAAGAAAGAAACACTTCAGTTTCCTAACAGAATACAAACAACAAAACAAAAACTACATGCAAAAGCACAAGGAAAAAAACAATAATGTGGGAAAACCAAATAATATATCTCCACTAAATTCTACCAGTCCTATAGAAGACTCATACAATGAGAACACCCTGGATATAACCCAGGACACAGATCTTAAAAGAACTATCATATTTCTTGTTTCTAAACTTGAAAAAGCTTTCCTGCTTGAGATTTTGTCATGCTGTTGTCATTTATCTGATTTAGGCTATCATTCTGCTGGCAAACCAGTCATTGTGATGCTCTAAGTGAAGGAGTAGCTAGGAAAGGAAGCCTTGTGGCATTATACATTTTAGGAACGTAATATTGGTGACAGAGGTATTTCAAAAGAAATACTCATGTGTAATTTTTCCAATACTCTGCCACCCCCACCCTAAATCCTCTATTGCCTCCAGACATGTGTTAGTAAATTAGCAAGAATGAGAAGATCTGAACCTCATGTGTGGGTGGATTTTACTCTCACCAGTTTACCACATCAAGGAAGTTACCAAAGTCTGCTTATGGCTATGGTATACTTAGTCATCTCTACCCTAGATTCTGCTACAAGCTCCTCTTCCCATGATAAGTAGAAGGGATATTAAATATAAGAAATTTCCTTGCCAGGAGTGGTGGCACATGCCTTTAATCCCAGTACTCAGGAGGCAGAGGCAGGTAGATCTCTGTGAATTCAAGGCCAGTCTGGTCTACCTAGTGAGCTCCAGGCCAGCTAGGACTAAAAGGAAACCCTGTTTTAAACAAAAAAGTAGAAAGAAAGAAAGAAAGAAAGAAAGAAAGAAAGAAAGAAAGAAAGAAAGAAAGAAAGAAAGAAAGAAAGAAAGAAATTTTCTCTCTGTTTCAGGTAGTTGACCCAAAGTTATCTAGCTGTTCAAAGTTGCATAGATAGAAGTTGAGGTTTCTATCAGGATCTGTGACTTGAAGCAGGGCTCAGACATACAATGGAAAGCTGTCTACATGAACATCTCATGCCTCAAATTCTCAACCCTCAGCCCCTTTTCCTCAGGCCCTTCTTTAACTTCTTTTTTCTTTTACTGGAACCCTTGCCATCCATATGTATGTTCAAGAGTTCCAAACCCATTTGTTTCTAATCTGGTCTTTGTTTTCAATCTGGTCTTTCCAGTTTTGCACTTGAAAGCATCTTCTGAAAGCTTTTAGCTTTTTCTTTTTCTCCCATTCTGCATAGTAAAGAAAGGATGTGTTAGGACTTCTGTATGTTCTGGCTCTCTTAAAGAGTATAATGACCTTCCCATTTAGTGAGAGGAAGTAGGTGAGGTGGGGCAAAATGCTTCTCTTCAAACTGATAGTATCAGAAAACAGCAGCCCCCCACACATGCTGATGATTCACATATTTCCAAGGTCCCCATCTGGTTTCTTGGAGAAACTCATATTGTTTCTATTAACATAACTTTGACCTTATTTATAGGAAACAAATAACTAATAACTTTACCCTTATTATAACATGAGAGCATCTGCCTTTTCTTGCCGTGGGCTATGTTTTAAAATTGTCTTATATTAACAGGCAATGAAGGATGCTATGCCTATTTGCTTCTGTCCAATTCCTACAGATGGGAATGAAATTCAATTCACCAAACATTCTTACAAAATAATTTTTCCAGTAGTGTCCTGAAATTAGTAATTTAGTATACATATAGCCTGTTAGAATCTAGCTTTCTTCATTTCCACTCTAATTGGTGTGGGGTTTATATAGTATGTTGAATAGAACTGTTTTATGAAACATTCATTTATTTCTGTTTAAAAAAAATCCAAGGTAAAACACCTAGTGTCGTTTCCATATGAAATATGCAGTATTGGTACTACACAACTTTAGAATTCACACAGAAGCAGAGAACCTATTTCCCTCTGCCTCAGATAGGCTATTTTCTTTTTTTAAATATTTATTTATTTATTTTAATTTTATTTTGTATGTGTATGAATGTACTGTCTGCATGCAGGTTTGTGCACCCATGTCGTGCAATGCCGTGGAGGTCAGAAGAGGGTGTCAGACTCCCCTGGAACTGGAGTTCTCCTGGAACTGGAGTTTCAGACGGTTCTCGGCCACCATGTGGGCGCTGGGGATCGAACCCGGGTCGTCTGCAAGAGTGGTCGGCGCTCTTAACCGCTAGGCCATCCCTCCAGCCCCCAGATAGGCTATTTTCTCTGACTCCTGCCCCTCTGCCTGTGCTCAGAGGCATCTCAAAAGTCTGTGTTCTCTCTGCTTTTTGATAGCCTGCTGGATTGAGGGTTTTTAAAATAAAGTTTAAATCTAAAATAAAGTTTAGTGCCAATTACCCAGTTGTAAGTATTTCTTGTGTAGGGCCCCCTGAGCTTTTGTACAAAGCAGTTGGGCGTAATGCATTTTGGAAACAACAACAACAACAACAGAAAAGACTGCATCAAATAACTGACTGAAACAGTGAACTTCTGCTCAAAACAGTCAACTTCCCCATGGAAAATATTGAGAAAGACTAAGAGATGAAAAGCATGTTT
This sequence comes from Rhizomys pruinosus, assembly GCA_009823505.1. Lineage (NCBI taxonomy): Eukaryota > Metazoa > Chordata > Mammalia > Rodentia > Spalacidae > Rhizomys > Rhizomys pruinosus. The sequence continues at coordinate 395,452 of VZQC01004828.1, forward strand.
GGCAGAATGCATGAGCTCTGGCGGGGTGGGGGAATGGGCGGGAACACGGGTCTAGATTTGTTAAAAATAAATAAATAAATAAATAAATGTATGTGAAAAAAATAAAATAAAATAAAGTTTAAGTATGCTTATGCAAATTTTCGTTATAGTCCTCTGTAGATATGAAGGTGAATTCCTGTAGATGCAGATGAGGTAAAAAGTGATTTCAGTGACTTATCTGCCTGTGGTAATGAAACCAGACAAGATCTACATTTGGAGGAAAGATTGGCGTGGGAAGGGAGACTCTGCAATATGTATACATGTGTGTGTTTCTGTGTGTGTGTGTGTGTGTGTGTCTGTGTCTGTGTGTCTGTGTTTTCTCATGTTTGTCATTGTATGATTTACAATGGACCAGTAAATCTTTGGTTTAAAAAAGAAAAAAAAGGACAATTCCCAGGCTACAGAAAAATTGTCTAATTCCTATGACATCCAGAAGAGGGGGATAAGGAGCCAAGAAACTAAGAGTAGTCCTATGCATCTTACTTTTTAAAATTGTGATTCTTGAATTAGAGACGACTCAGTGATAATTGAATATCGTGATGCTGTTGCAGAGGATGGGAGTTCCAGGAACCCACATCTGGCAACCCAGAGATGCCTGTAACTCCAAAGGCATCCAATGCCTCTGTGGACACCAGGCATGCAAATGGTACATATACATAAATGCAGGGAAAAAAACACTCATACAAATAAAATACAATAAATAAATGTCTTAAAAATCTGTGGTTCCCCCAAGCTCTTGAACATGCATTCCTTCCACTCTGCTCTAGCTCTCTCTCTTTTGTGCTCCTGTGCTGGATCCCTGGTTCTTGCACTTTGGAACTACACATAAATTAGATATGGCTCTCTTTTCAGATGCTTATCCAGTTCTACTTTAAGAGAATATCAAAAGGCACTTGGCTTTGTCATAGTGTTTCAGAGTCATTTTCCCATGTTCCGTCCAAGCCCATTTCCCAATATGTAATATTGCATTTACCATTAGGAAATCATTATTTCTTTTTTAAAAATTATTTATTTATTTATTCTTTATGTGTATGAATGTACTGTCTGCATGCAGGTTTGTGCACCCGTGTCGTGCAATGCCGCGGAGGTCAGAAGAGGGTGTCGGACTCCCCTGGAACTGGAGTTCTCCTGGAATTGGAGTTTCAGACGGTTCTCAGCCGCCATGTGGGTGCTGGGGATCAAACCCGGGTCCTCTGCAAGAGCGGTCGGCGCTCTTAACCACTAGGCCATCTCTCCAACCCCAGGAAATTATTATTTCTTAAAGGCAGTGAGGGGATGGATAGAAGGATAAGCAGTTAGGAGGAAATATTATCGCACTTACAGAGGATCTGAGCTTGTTTCCAGTACTCTGGGCTGGAGTCTCACCACCTTCTGTAATGAACTACAGCTTCAGGGGATCCTACATCCTCCTCTGCCCTCTGTGGTACTACACTCATGTGTACAACCACCACCCCCCAAATACACATAATTAAAAATAAAAGTAAAACATTTTAAAAGGCTTTAGATAGTTAATATTGTCAGAAAATTTCTACAGAGAACTAACATTGAATCAGATTTACTGTTCACTCAGCGAGCCAGCCGGCTTAGATGTTTCACTGCAGGTCACTGCTTCCTGGTTTTTATCTTTGTAGGCAGGTCTCCAAATCACATGTATCAGAATTCTCTTTTTACTCTTGATAATGTACATTTAACCAATGAGAGACACTCGGTGTTTATTAACTATTAGAGAAAACTAAAATCAAAACTTAATATTGAGTGAATTTGGATTGGCTTATTGAACTGAAATTAATGTGTGACACGGATCAATTTTGATGACCCAAAGGACTAATGCAATCTAGGTTGGTGGACTACCTCTCCATATTTATTACAGTTCTGCTGATTTCAATCTGTATGGTGGTTTTACAAATCATAATTTTTGAGTATGTGCCATAAAGTCCACAAGATGAAACATTTACATTTCTCTTATTTCTGTCCCTTTCAAAGACACATACAAGTTTCCACATTTCTTTTATGCTTTTTCTTTCTGCTGTTTGCATTGTGCAAGAGGTAAATTCTCAGGTGGTGTTAGTGACTGAGCATGGAGCCGATTGCATTTTAATATTGACCTCATCTGTTGAAGTGCAATAAACCCAGCCACTCTAAAATCCAATCACCAAAGGCCAGGAAGATAAGCATGGAATCCAGGTTACATGGCAATATTGGCAATGAGGATAAAAGCCTTTTATGAGAGATGGCAACTATTTGAATCGACTGAGACCATTGTAGAAATATGAACTCTTGATATATGTTGGATTAAATGTAACTACTCTGTAGTATCTTAAGCATATTAAAGTATTCTTCAGCTACTTTTTTATCTATTCATATATATATATATATATATATATATATATATATTTATATTATGCCTGTATTGCCAGGACAGGTCATATGATAGAGGTGCTTACATGTACATGTACAAAAGAAAGTTCCTACTTGGATATATCATCACCTTTAATAATGGTAACCAGAAATTTTTGATGGGCTTCAGGACACATTACCCCCTTGGCATAATGGATATTTTAAGCTGAAAAGGGGGCAGAAGAAGGAAGATCTCTCTAAATTTTCTCCTGTTCTTCTCCACTGAAGCAAGCCACAAACCATAGGAAGGATTTTTCTGATTATCCCCTGAACTGGGTCATAAGATCCTCAAATAAGAGGTGTTTCTTTATCCCTGAGGAAAAGGAGTGTCTTCTCTCTGACTAATAGCAGGCGGCCAAAAAAAAGACCTTACATTTTTCTTCTGATAAACCATCATGCCAATTACAATGTGCATGAAATTAATTGGTCTAGTTTTCTTTTGCTCCTCTGTTTTTGTTGTTGTTGTTGTAACTATCTCAGTCAAAAATTATTTGAATACACAATGAAAAGCACAATATGTGTGCATTTTTAATGTCAATTTACATAATTTTTAGGATGCAATATATGTTACATAACTAGAAACCTTTACCAAGTTCTGTCAATATGTACTGTAAGGTTTTTGGAAGTCTTGAGTAATATGTTTCTTTGGCTGTATTTTTTTGCAATAATGGATACATTATATCTGAGATTCCGTGTGATTTATTGTGATCTTCTTGACCTGCATAAATCGCGTATCTATACTAAGTCAAAATTGTTCTTGGGAATTTCAAACATTTTTATCTCTGAAATCAGGAAACCTAGAGGAAGCAAAGCATCAGGAGCTTTATAGAGATCACAAAGGATTGCAAGACGGTTTAGAGAATCAGAATCAAAGAAATGGTTAGTCATTCTCTAATCTTAGATTTAGTTTTCTTTTTTTCTTTTTCTCTTTTTTTAAATTAGTTTTTATTGATGCTTTGTGCATTTCATACATTTTTTCCAATTCAGTTCAGGCTTATTTCCCTCCCCCCCCCATCCCAGATCATGCATTCTGCCATAACTAGATTTAGTTTTCTTGCTGTTTCCTATATAGATTTAGTCTCCTTTTTTTTTTTTTTTTTTTTTTTTTTTTTTGGTCTTTTCAAGACAGGGTCTCCCTGTAGCCCCAGCTGTCCTGGACCTCACTCTGTAGACCAGGCTGGCCTTGAACTCACAAAGATCCACCTGCCTCTGCCTCCCAAGAGCTAGGATTAAAGGCGTGCGCCACCAAGCCTGGCGCTAGATTTAGTCTTCTTAACTCTGTATGTTTAGAGGTGCATGAGTAGGTAGTTAACTGTTTTACAGAAGAAATGCAGTAACAAGTTATTTTATATGAATGAAGCATTGCTTCTAACCACAGGCATATCTTTATTGTGTAAGCTCATCTTTCTTCACAATGGAGACAAAAGTGAACACTTATTTTAATGGTAGGTAATCAAAAGTTACATGGAAATTTAGAAGGATCACTTTTTGAGAATTGGTATTTAAGTGTGTTTTTGGTTTTTCTAAGGTATTGGGATTTTTTATCTTTTATTTATATTCTTCATTATATATTTGTTATAGGGTAAAGGGATAAATTTATCTCTCCCATTAATTCTGCACACATGATCTATTACAATAAATTATCTTTATATTTTCTTGTGGCATTTCTTGTATTATTTGGGTAAATATAAAATATTCTTTCTTCATGTATAATATATACATAGTCTAAATACAATCTGCAGTGTTTTGTTTACTTGCTTCTTAAATAAAAATAAAGAACAGATAAGGATCATGTAGTTCTAACTTATACAACAGCTAGGCATGAATAATCTTACCCAAAGATGTCAGGTCAGTTTTGAAGTTTGTGTGTGTGTGTGTGTGTGTGTGTGTGTGTGTGTGTGTCCTAAATGCCTCATGTATCTGGAATGGAGTTTCTTTTCTTAACTCTGGAAAAATTTCTATAATGACTCTTTTTTTAAATTGATTTTTTGTGAAATTCATACAATACATTTTGATAATATTTGAATATTCTCCCTTAATTGCATGTCTCTATAGACCTCCTCACATAGAGCAGACTTCATTTATTGTTATATGGAGCCATGTTTGTGTACTCAAAGGTCCCTGGATATGAGTCCAGCCACTAGACCCTGGGCAACATAGCTAATAGCTCTCTCTTAAAGAAAACCCACTCTCATCCACCTGTGCCCCTTTTCTAAGCCCAGGGAATAATCTGCGGAAGAGGGGGCATGGTAGAATGTAAGGGCTGCGATTGGGGTGAATGGTGAAACTACAGCAATGTAGTCTGGACCCTCATTTGATTAACCTGATTGAACATACAACCCCTCACTCCCCGCTGGAAGGTGGGGCTGTGGGGGTTTAGGCACAACAGCCTGCAAATTGGTTTTACATGAAGGATGCTTGTACTCATGGATTACCACTTATAGCTAAAAAATGGGGAAAAAAAAACTGAGAGAAATATGCAGGACAGTCATGGCAGAATGCATGATCTCGGTTGGGGTGGGGGTGGGGGGGAAAGGGAAAGGGAAATATACCTGAACTGAATTGGAAAATGATGTGTGAAATGCACAAAGCATCAATAAAAAAAAAAAAATGTTAAAAAAAAAAAAAAAGAAAACCCGCTCTCTTTCTCCCTGTAGTCCTCAGTTGCCAATAGTAGTTTCTCAGCTAAGGTTGGGCTTCTTACCTATTTCTACACTTGTATGCTGGATTTTTGTCCAGTTTGAACTTGCATGGGTCTTGTGCCTGTTGTCACCATTGCTATAAACTCATGAGTAGCTTCTCAGGTGTCTTGAAAACTCTGCTTCCATGTGGTCTTTCACCACCCTTGGCTCTTACAGCCTTTCTTCCTACTTCCTTCCTACTCCCTCCCTCCCTCGGGAGCAGAGGGACACATACTCTACAGTCTCTTATTTTCTGCACTGGCCAGTTGTACTTTTCTGGGTTAATCACCATATATTACATGAAGAAGCTTTGCTAGTAAGAGTTGAAAGAAGCATTAATATTATTTCTGGCTCCTGTTCTGCCATGGTATCTGAGCCTTAGGTGTAGAAGTTCCATTGCAGGTATGCCAGTTAGGCCTGGTCACCTTACAGACACTTTTTCTCCACGTATTGTACAACTCTGTAATAGTGTACATCTATTGTGAAAATAACTTTTTTGATGAATGATAAAAGGTACATTTGTCTGTAAATATAAGGCTACACAGTTAGAATCCAATAAGAAATTATGTTGGCCTAGGGATGAGACAAAGTAGGTTTTTCTCTAGAATCTATGATTGGTCCAACAATGTATATTTGGCTATTTTAACAGTGCCACATCTAAGTTTTCTCCCATCAAGTGGGCTCTAATTCCAATTAGACAACTGTGGATTACCATCACCAAATAAAAGTATCACTACTGCATTATTGCTGGGCCAGTACTTGTGTTTATTTGGCTTTACATCTGTGTAGGACCATTGATTGGTTTTCTCTCTTATTAGTTTGCATGGTATTATCTGATACTATGTGAGTTAGTATTCTGGGAGGAGGCTTCCAGTTCAGTTCTTGGCCAATTGCATGCTCCAAGTCCTGTGTTGAAAATACATCCTGTTTTTAGGAATAGGACCGTACCTTCAAATTTTGGTAGGCAATCAGGAGCTCTGGCAATAACCTGCCTTATTTTGGGAGTCACTTTGACTCCTGTGACCAACAAATCAAAGGTTTCTCCTGCTTGAAACTGTGCTTTTTGTAATATAGTTGAAGGCTATATTACATATGTTCAGCTATATTACATATGTGCTCCTATATATTTTGTGTGTGCATTTTAGCGGGCTGTTGAACTAATGTAATTACCTCTGTTTTTTACCATCCCCTAAGCATTAAGTGTCTCTTCTAGCTCTCTCCCTTGTATAACCCTCCTGAGTTAAAGTATCTACCCATTTCCCCCATTTTCCCATTGAGAACACCTGTCTTCTACTATTCTCCTCCTTTAAGCTCCTCTTCCCCTTTACCCCTCTGCTATGTAGCTTTAGTTGTCAACTTGACACACTTGGAGGAGGGAACCTCTCTTGAACAATTCCTCCAATACGTGACCTGTGGCCACACCTATAGGTCATTTTTTTTATTGTTGAGTGATGTGGGTGAGCCCAGACCTCTGGATAGGTGGTCCTGGATTGTATAAGAAAGGAGGCTGAACCCAGACCAGAGAAGCAAGCCAGTAAGCAGCACACCTGCATGGTCAAGCTTCAGGTTCCTACCTTGGTTCCCCTTGATGATGGACTATGAGCTATAAGCCAAATAAACCTTTTCCTCCCCAAGCTGATTTTGGTCAGTGCCTTTATCACAGCAATAGAAAGTAACTAGACAATACCCATCGTTCCTTTCCATTTTCCTGGCCCCTGCAATTACATCAGGATATATACTCACATCTAAAATTTGGAGCTAAGATCCACAAATGATAGACAACACATTTCTGAATCTGTGTTACTTCACTTAGTATGACAGCTTCTGCTTCCATCTGTTTACCTGCAAATTTCATGATTTTGTTTTTACCACTGAACAGAACTCCACTGTGTAAATGTACCACATTTTCCTTATCCATTTTTCAGTTGAAAGACATTTAGCTTGTTTCCATTTCTTACCTATTGTGAAAAGAGCAGCAACAAGCATGGGTACACAAATATCCCTGCAGTAAGATGAACTCTTTGGGTATAAGCCAATGAATGGCATACCAGATGATATGGTAGATTTATGTTTAGTTTCTTAGAGTTCTCCACATTGATTTCCAGAATGGTTGTAACAGTCTGCAATCCCACCAGCAGTGAATGACAGTTTCATTTTCCTTATATCCTCATCAGCATTTGGTGTCACTTTCACATGCTTAATCCCATGGATCTCTCATCTTTTCCTAGGTATTATTTTCCCTCTTCATTTTCTCTTCTCCCCTTTTTTTGGCATCTTTCTTTCCATATTCACTATTTTTCCTGTTGTCTACCAATCTTTAGACTTGTTGATGTACCTGGAATGTCTTGTTCAGCCCCTTGGGGCTGATGAGAAAAAGTAGAGCCCAAGACTGGTAAATACTGGGTTGGAACTATTGCATGATATTGTATATGCATAATTACACATATGAATTCTTCTTCCTTATGGTGTTTCCAATGAATGGTTCATAGTGTGCTAACATGATTGGTTCTTTATTTAAACACATATCTATAATCACATAAATCAGAAATCAAAATGCCATTCATCTGCCTGGGTCTGTCAGATCTTAACATTTGAAGTCTTTTCTTCACAAAGCTTATTTTCATATTGGTCTCTGTGTAGAAATAGCTGAAAACCGTGTGGAATAGAAATCAGAAAAAGAAGCAATCCGTGGCCTTTGTTCTTTCCAACTGCAGTGCTTCTGTACTGGAGAATAAAATTCTATGTGTCAGCCTTTATTTGAGTGTTTGTATCTACTCAAAGGATAACATCCAATTGTACTGACACTTTTAAAAAGTAAGATAAATTATTTGTTTATAATAAGTAATTCCTAAGTGTAATAATTTGTTAAGTAAATTAACTATGAAATATATTTTAAAACAAATTGTATCCTTTGTTTTATGCTGCATGAGCCTTAGATATAGAGGTTGCATTGTAGATGTGCCACTTAGGCTTGGCAGTTCATAGACTGTCAGTGTTTGACCAGTTGTACTACTCTGCAATAGTCTCCATCTGGTACAGAAGAAACTTCTTTGATGGGTGCTGACTGGGATATTGACTGTAAATATAAGGATGCATGTTTTGCACTTAGTAAGAAGTTATGGGCTGGGAGATGCCTCAGCGGTTAAGAGCATTGACTGCTCTTTCAGAGGACCCGGGTTTAATTGCCAGCACCCACATGGCGGCTAAGACCTATCTCTAGTGCCGGACATGCTGGTGTACGCCTTTAATCCCAACACTCAGGAGGCAGGGGCAGGCAGATCTCTGTGAGTTCCAGGCCAGCTGGGAATAAATGGAGACTCTGTCTCAAAAATATCAAAAGAAAAAAAAAAAAAGAAGTTACATTAGTCTATGGATGTGACAGCTTTGGGAAACCTCTAAGGTCTATGACCTCTCCATTCATGTGTATTTGGCTGTGTTTAAAGTGCCACCATGAGTTTCCTCCCATTGAGTTGGTTTTAAGTCCAATTAGGTAGCTATTGATTGGCCCCGACATATAGGTACCACTACTGCAACAATGTCATATGCTGTTCCAGTCATTGTTGTGGTTATTTGACCTTGAAGCTGGTGTTGGAGCATCAATTGATGTTCTCCCTTAACAGCTTTCATATTGCTCTCCAAAGCTATGAGAGGTAGCCTTCAGGGAAAGGGGCTCATATGACAACAATGGTTGTCATCATGGACAAGACCTTTGCAAACACATGCAGACAAAAACCCAGCATGGAAGTGGAGAAATGAGGAGCAGGCCCCAATATCACCTGAATAAATACTGGCAGCTGATTACTCTTGGGTGAGGAAGAGTTGTTCTTACAGCAAGAGACTCTGGATAGGCTGATTAGATCTCAGTGATGAACTTGCACTGAGGAATGTTGATGGACACTAACTTGACATATTAGGCTTAACATAAATGACAAAGCATGTGAATCCCCAGGGGGCAAGGATTATTGGAGAGTGCCAAGGGGGAGGAGGTATAAAGGTGATTAACTTTGGTTGAGGTGTTCTGTATGAAATACACAAAAATTCAGCAAAAAAATGCAAAAAATGATATTAAATCTTACTTTTAGTGATCCGCATTTTTTTTTTATCTTTTTTGAGACAGGGTCTCCCTGTAGCCCCAGCTGTCTTGGAACTCACTCTGTACACCAGGCTGGCCTTGAACTCACAAAGATTCACCTGCTTCTGCCTCCCGAGTGCTAGGATTAAAGGCGTGTGCCGCCACACCCGGCCCAGTGATCTGCATTTAATAGAACACACAGACACACAGACAGACACATACAAAGAGAGAGAGAGAGAGAGAGAGAGAGAGAGAGAGAGAGAGAGAGAGAGAATATTTTGTGATGGTAAGAACTCCTTAACTTTCATTCCAATATGACAATAATGTTATAGATGACCTTATGGTCTTAAGAATAAATAAAAAATGAAGCTAATATATGAATGTCAGTGTTGTACCTTAATGTGTACTTTAACATTTCTAAATAATCAGCAATGTTATTTCAAGGTAACTGTGATGGTTAATCCTGGGTGTCAACTTGACTGGACTAAGGAACAAATAAGAGAAAAAGGATCTTCGAATTGGACTACCTCAACCCAGATGGCCCACCCCAAATGTGGGCATTACCTTCTGCTGGCAGGCAGTATAAAAGGCCATGGCAGAGGGAGCTGGTCCCTTTTTTCCTGCAGCTTGCCTCTCTCTCACTGGTGAGTTTGTCTTGCTGCTGTGATCCCAGCATGTACTGAGACCAGCAGATCTCCTGGAATCCATCAGGCCTTCAGCACCAGATTGTACTGAGACATCCAGCCTTGCGGACTGAGCAATTCCCCAGATTCTCAGCCTCTCCAGTGCAGCATGGCTACTGTTGGACTACTTGAGCTCTGTCACATGAGCAAATCAATAAATTTGTATATAGCTATATATTCGTCCGGTTGCTTCTGTTTCTTTAGAGATCCCTAACTAATACAGTAACTTTACTGAAACCAAATCTTCCTGCTTAATGAAAAGTCAAAATGATACCTTATTTAAATGGCATTGTCATAGAGAACTCCTCTGAGGAAGAAGCCTTTAGACACAGACCTGAATAACAAGGTCATCAATCAATAAAAGTGAAGTATCTGAACTTATTAGTTTCTGGGGCTGCTGTAACAAATACAAGTTGATAGCTTAAAACAAATGTGTTTGTGCATGATTCCTGAGCCTTGAGAGGCAGAAGCTTGATAAAGCTGTCCTACTCAGGGATAAATACTCTACATCCTCTTGTACTCTTCACATCAGCCAGTTATGGGTTTCTGTTTTAACCACTATCTAACATATAAGGAAGCTTCTCTGGTAAAAGTTGAGAGATGTTTTAGTCTAAGAAACTATGGGTTCCATCCATTTACCTGCAAATCTCATGATGTCATCTTTCTTTACTGCTGCATAGAACTCTATTGTGTAGATGTACCACATTTTTGTTATCCAGTCATCAGTTGAGGGGCATTTGGGTTGGTTCCAAATCTTTGCTATTGTGAAAAGAGCTGCAATAAACATAGATGTGCATGTATCTTTGTGATAGAATGCATCTTGTGGGTATATACCCAGGAGTGGTATGGCTGGGTCAGGTGGTAGGCCCATTTTGAATCTTTTAGGGGTTCTCCACACTGCTTTCCACAGTGGTTGTACCAGTTTACATTCCCACCAGCAGTGTTCCCCTTTCCCCACAACCTCCCCAGGATTTGGTGCCTTTTGTTTTCTTGATCTTAGCCACTCTTATTGGAGTGAGATGATATCTTAGAGTGGTTTTAATTTGCATTTCCTTAATTATTAATGACGTTGAACAATTTTTAAGGTGTTTCTCATCCATCTTTACTTCCTCATTGGTGAAGTCTCTGTTCAGCTCTTTACTCCATCTTTTGAGTGAGTCATTTGTTTTCATACTTCTTTGTTTTTGAACATTTAAAAAAAAGTGACTTCTGGATGTTGAACCTTTATCAGATGGGTCACTGGTGAAGAGTTCCACTCTAAACTTGTTTTGGAATTAACCTAGAGTTTATTTTCAGAGTTTGTAATTTTGGTATATGTATGGAATACACACACACACACACACACACACATATATATATATATATATATATATATATGCATACTTTGGAGTAATAAAGGCAACAACAATGGCAAAAACACTTGATCAAATAACTGAGCAAAACTGTAAACTTCTGTATCAAAAAAGTTAAAAAAGATTGAGAAAAAGATGCAAGATGGGACTTAACATGTATGGGAGAATGCATGAACCCTGGTGAGGGGGTTAGGGGAACAGGTCTAAATTTCATTAACAAATGTATGAAATGTAAAAAAGCTCAATAAAAAATTAAGGAGAAAAAAGGGAAAAATAGAAGCTATGGGTATAAGAAAAAGTCATTAGGACTCAGTTTAATACTATAACTATTAGTAGAAAACTAGTATTAGACACTTCCCTATGCCCTGTGACCATTCTAGCCCCAGTTTCCTATGCTGATTATCAATGCAAGGTATGGTCTCTATCCTATGAAACAGACCTTAAATCCAAATAGAAAGTGGTTGGTTACTTCCATAATATCCTTGCCACTGGGAAGGAGAGAGACAGTCGCTTTCAAAGATGTGACTTTTGGTAGATTAACATAAATGGATCCACACTGAAGGACATTTGTGTACACTAATTGGGCTCTATAGGCTGTATGATATATAATAAAGTACAGTAAATTGGGCAGGAGGCAGTATGAAGAGGTGTGGATAGGGGTTGGAACCAAACTATTATCACATTACATTGGCGAAAAATTGGAAGAATTAAAAAAAAACAAAGGACTTCATTCTTTCCATTCTAGAGGCCAAGATAATAAAGTCCAGAAGTCAGCAGTGTAGTTCTTTCATGAGTCTGTAGAGTAGAATGTGTCCCATGCCTTTCTCTTGGCTATTGCTGGCATCCAGCCATTTTGACTTTCCTTGGATGGTAGCTGCATCAGTCCCATCTCCCCATGGTCATCCTGTCTTCTCTGAGTATCCCTCTGATTTCTCATTATGAACTGTTTTATTAGATTTGGAGCCCACTTGAACACAGGATGAAATTACATGAGGTCCTTAAACATTCTAGCAAGCCCCCTTTTCTAAACTACAAGGCAAATTTTCAGGTAATAGGATTGTTAAAGGAGTAAAAGAAAGTGTTATTCAATGCAGTCAATGATATAGAAGATACATGTAAAGAGAAGAATGTGGAGATAGGCTCAACATGTGGAAAGGGTTGTAAAAAGAACATTTAAATGATGCAGTGAGCCAAAATATAGTTGACCTGGGAGGTGTAATGCTGTCAGGTTGTCACCTACATTAATAAATAGAACAATCAGATTAAGACTCATATAAAATTTTGAAACCTTATGCCTGGAATGAAGGTTGAGGTTGTATGTTGAATCCATCTGATAGGTGAGTGATCGATTACAGTATTGTAAACACTTTGAAACTTAATGAGTTCTAAGTGGATGTGCTCCAAACTTACATGTGAGCTGTCTCCTACTGTCCATGTTTACTCTTCATATTCTTGATCCATTTAACAAAGATCATTTTTCAATGTCATTAATTCCCATGCAGTATAATTATATCTTAAAGCCAAGGCCAAGGCCTAATATACTGTTTTCCACATCATACCTTTGAGAACCAGACATCCTATGTCACAATAGTCACTAGGTTCTATTGGTAGGCAAATTTCAGTAGGAAATTTCTGTAATTATACATATCACCATCTTGAAAAGCCTATTTAAATTCCTTCTCTAACACATGTCAGTAGAATTCAGCTTAATATAAGATACAAATTCCATTTTGTAATCCATTACTGAAACTCTAAATAACTTTGTCCAAGTTAGCTGATATTATTAGTTCAGTTTTGTTTTGTACTGAGGAATTCATCTTAAAACCCTTGTTTGATGAGCCTCACTTTATATGGTGGAAGCACCTCATAAAGAGACAAGTGTATAACACCAGGATATAGATGACGGGTTCATTAAGCACAAAAAATAAAGAAGTTTCTTTTAGCCTCCTTTTTAAAAACTTATTATTTTTTATATTCGTGAATATGTTGCCTGCATATGTGTTAGTTCACTTGTGTCATGCAAAACCTGGAATACTTGTGGAATCAAAAGAGAGCATCGGATTCCCCAGGAACTGCAGTTATGGATAGTCGTTAGCCACCATGTAAGTGCTGGGAATCAAACCTAGGTCCTCTGTAAGAACACTTTGTGCATTTAACAGGTAAGACATCTCTTCAGACCCTCTTTTAGCCTTTTAAATGTGAATTTCCATCCTTTTGCCTAATCATATGGTGCTGAGCTCAGGAGTGTTCCAGTAACAACTTGTAGGTAGGGTCATAAGCATTCTTAAGCATCTTACAGCACATGTGTTGAGTGCTTTTAGCCACTGATATCAATGGTGAAATGGCGATAACATTAATAAAACCATTTTAGAAATGTATCTGATCTGATGGTAGCTTGGGAACTTCTGAATAGTCTCTGTTATTAGTTTTACTGCATCTAATTTCTTCTGAAAATTATTTATTTAGTGTGGGTTTTCCCAGTTATTCCCTGGTGAGCTATGAAGAAAACACGCACAGGAAAGCACAGCACAAGGATGCATAGTAAGGTATCCAAATACAAAGAGAGCTTTATTCAAAAATGGCAGAGTTTTATAAGCAGCGTGATTTCATTTCCCAGGCCCAAATCCCAGACGTTGCTGTCACCACATCCCACCCGATGGGTGTGGTCTGGGAGGTCCCATGACTCCCACTTACGCACTAGAGGGCATTGGTTGGAATGCCAACCCATTCATACCTCACTTAACTGAATTTTCCCACACTTTAGTGGTAGTTTTCTTTTTTTTTTTTATTTTTTTTTTATTTTTGTATGTGTATGAATGTACTGTCTGCATGCAGGTTTGTGCACCCGTGTCGTGCAATGCCGCAGAGGTCAGAAGAGGGTCTCGGATTCCCCTGGAACTGGAGTTCTCTTGGAATTGGAGTTACAGACGGTTCTTAGCTGCCATGTGGGTGCTGGGGATCAAACCCGAGTCCTCTGCAAGAGCAGTCAATGCTCTTAACCTATAGGCTATCTCTCCAGCCCAGTGGTAGCATTCTTGTAAAGAAAACCAATCAATTACTTAAGTGTTGAAGATTTAAAGCTAAAAATTTTTGAAGAATCAGCTAGAACAGAATTAATTCACTTTAACATACATTGAATAGCTTTTTCCTGTAAAGCAAAATGGAAATAGCTATTTAAAATATTAAAATTGGTCCTTTGATAAATAAGACTTAATTTCTACAAACCTGAGAGGAAACAGAAGTCTGAATTTACATAAGAACAATTATCAAATGCTGATTAACAACAGGCTATGGATACACATTGAAGGATTTTATGGAGCATGTAATAATTATTAATAATTTAATTAGGAAACTACGTCAAATGACAACTTAAAAATTAGAAGCAAGGGCTGGGCGTGGTGGCGCATGCCTTTAATCCTAGCACTTGGGAGGCAGAGGCAGGTGGATCTATGTGAGTTAAGGCCAGCATGGTCTACAGAGTGAGTTCCAGGACAGCTTGGAACTACAGGGAGACCCTGTCTCGAAAAAAAAAAAAAAAAAAAAAAAAAAAAAAATTAGAAGCAGATCCTACAAATCAATTCTGTTTTTTTTCATCTAGAACTGTTTATGTAATATAACTTTATAAAAGTTTTAAAAGTTTTCCTTAAGGGAGCAAATAGGATGTATCTGAATGCTGAAATGAGATCTGACCAAACAACAGTTTAGAAAATAAGACTCTCTTTTGAAGTAGCATTTAAATATGCTTAAGCAAACAGCAATGCCTTATGATGAATGTGAAGTTGGACTGAATGATCTACTGAACACTGTACTGTGGAAAGATTTTGTAAATCATGCTCTAGTTAGATTTATTTTTCCCATTAATATATAAGAAGCTACACAGCAATTTCTATTCCTTAAGAGAATTGTCAGTTATTGGTTTGTTACAATTTTTATATTTAACTTGAAGCTTGGTCACCTGTTGGATGTGACCTTGAAATATGAGAAAATAAACTTAAAGTAAAAAAAATATTGCTTTAATCTTATCTGTTTTATTACTTTTATTTTCCCCCTTTTAGATTAATAAATGTTTTTTATTTTTTGCTGTAGGGATAAAATTTAGAGAATTGGAAGAAACAAGAAACAAAGGGAGGCTCTTACACTTTTGCTCAACAGAGTCATTTTAAAACAGATCGTTCGGCCGTGGTGGCACATGCCTTTAATCCCAGCACAGCACTCAGGATGCAGAGGCAGGCAGGTCTCTGTGAGTTCAAGGTCAACCTGGTCTACAGAGTGAGTTCCAGGCCAGCTGGGACTAAAGGGAGACTCTTTCTCAAAAAGACCAAAAAACAAACAAACAAACAAACAAACAAACAAACAAAAAAAAACCCCAGATCTGATAGAAATGTGAAGGCTTTGGTAGAAGAAAGTAAAAGATAGATTGTCATCAGTTGTGGTATTAGACACAGAAATCCCTGCAGTCAGGAGGGTGAGGCAGGCTGATTGTGATTCTGAGGTTAGTTTGGGTGACATAGCAAGAAACTATCTTAATAAAATATCACAACACACACACACACACACACACACACACACCAAGAATATGCACTCTCCTTTTTAGTTAATAGCCTTCAGAGAACAGAAAACAATCCAAAAGATTTCCTTTCATGTAGAATTTCACTAAAAATTTATTCCATTAGTTGTGTGATCATTGTTTAATTATAGACCATCTAGTGCAAAGGGGAAGCTGTTCTGATGATTCTAACAGGGGAAGAGTGTGCCTAATCTCTCTTCCTGGTATGATTGGTGATAGTTCACCCTGCTCGTGACAGTTAACTGTGTGTTTTCTTTCACTTGTCCCATTCTTATGCTTCTGCCTTAAGCTTTTGAATAACTGGCAGCTAAAAATTCTTACTCAATAAGACAAATTAGAGCTAGTTATCTAACATCTTCAGGTCTGTGCTAGCTAGTTGCTTTGTTTTGTTTTGTTTTGTTTTGTTTTGTTTCACCAACTTTTCAGAACCCTAACCATAACCAACTTGGGGAGGAAGGGATTTATTTGGCTTCCACATCTAAATCACAGTCATCTGTTGAGGAAGCTGAGGCAGGAACCTGAACAGGCTAGGAACATGAAGGCAGAGGGTGTAGCAGAGACCATCTAGGAAAGCTGCTTACTGGATTCCTCCCAAGGCCTGTGCTCAGTCTACTTTCTTATATAACAAGCTACCGATTTTCCAGAGGTGGCATCATACACTGTTGGCGGGGTTCTCCAACAGCACTCAAAAATCAAGAAAATGCCTCACAGATTGTTCCTACGGGCCAGCTAGATAGAGAAAATTCTCCAGTTTAGGTTTCCTCTTCCCAGGTGTGTCAAGTTGACAACTGAAACTGTGAAGCAAAACTGACCCCTTGTCAACTTGACACACCAACACATCACTGTTAAAAAAAAAGAACATTTCGGGGCCAGAGAGATGGCCTAGCGGTTAAGAACGCGGACCGCTCTTACAGAGGACCCGGGTTCGATCCCAAGTACCCACATGGCAGCCGAGAACCGTCTGAAACTCCAATTCCAGGAGAACTCCAGTTCCAGGGGAATCCGACACCCTCTTCTGACCTCCGTGGCATTGCACGACACGGGTGCACAAACCTACATGCAGACAGTACATTCATACACAGACAGAAATAAATTTAAAAAAATAATTTAAAAAAAGAACCTTTCAATTTCTTGTTCCCAAGATCTCATGTTAATATTAACATCACAATATAAAAACAGTGCAATATTAAAAGTCCCACAGCTCTTAAGAAAAGCTCCAATATTTTAAAAGCCTAATCTTTAAAAAAAAAAAAATCCAGTCTCTTAACTGTGGGATCCTGTAAAATAAGAAAATATGTAAATCCTTCTTACTCTAGGGAGCAATCAAATCCAAGCAAAACTAAAATCAGTGCAAAGAGCTCAACATCCAACGTCTGGGATTCATTCACAGTCTTCAGGGATCCAACAGATTTGGGCAGCCCCACTTCTCTGTTTCTGCACACACAGCACACATAGCACACATAGCTTATCTTCTAGGGTTAGACTAACTAGTCTCATCGACACCTGCTGCTGTTCTTGGTGGACATCCCATGGTCCTCCCAAGGCCTGAAATCTTAACTGAAACAGGTTTCATCTTCACCAATGGCCTCCTGGTCTCACATGGTACCAAGCCTCAGATTCTCTCCATGCCCCCTTCAATCCTGCAACTTCTGTGTCATTACAATCCACACTACATATTAGACTCTTACACCTTACCAAGGCCAGGTTGCAGGTGGAGATGCAGCCTTGGTCCCCTTTGTACCACAGTTACTGTGTGGTGACCCCGAGGAACTACTTCCCACAAGATTTCATCTCAATGATGCTGGTTTTTATTAATAATAGCAATTTTCAGCTCCAGATAACCGTCATCGATATAATCCCAATAATTCACAAAGATTCCAGGCCCACCAATCCTTAACTCAAATATATCATATAAACAACTCAATGGAGTCTCTCTAAACACTCCAAGCAGAAAATGACTTTTGCATCCCAAAGCTCCAGAATATTTCCAAAATCCTCCAAAAAACATGGTCAGGTCGGTCACAGCAATAACTCAGGATCCTGGTACTGATTTTTATATTATTTTGTTTCCTATTTACATAATAAAACTCTGTCTAAAACCACTTGGAGAGGAAAGGGTCTGTTTCATCTTACACTTCCAGTGATAGTCCACCTTTGAGGGAAGAAAGGCAGGAACTCAGGAACCTGGAGACAGAAATCCAAGCTTGAACCAAGGAGGAATGGTGCTTACTGGCTTGTTCCTCCAGCCTGTGCTCAGCCTGCTTTCTTATACAATCCAGAACCACCTGCTCTGGGGTGGAACCATCAATAGGGGCCTGGTCCTCCCACATCACTAAGCAATGAAGAAAAGGTCTCAAAGACATTCCCAAAGGCTAATCCAGTAGAAGAAATTTCCCCAATTGAGGTTCCCTCTTCCAAGGTGTGTCAAGTTGACAACTGAAGCTACACTTGGAAACCTCAGTTGGAACTTCAGTTAAAGAATTAAAACCAACTCGTTGTTATTTAGCCATGTCTGTGATGCATTTTCTTAATTGCTGATTGATGGAAATGGCCCAGCCCATTGTGGGAGGTGCCATCCTTGGGTAGGTGGATTTGGGTTGTATAAAAAAAAATAGTTGAGCAAGCACAGGGTGAAGAAGCCAGTAAGCAGCATTCCTCTCTTGTCTGTGGTTTAGTTCCTGCCCTCACTTCCCTCAGTGGGTTGGGACCTGGGATTTGTAAACTTAAGTAAACATTTTCTGCTCCAAATTACCTTTGTCTTCAGTGGTATTTTGTTTAGTTTTGCTGTATTTGTGTATGGGGGGGGTGGGGATGGGGGTGGTGTGGTGTGGTGTGTGTGTTTTATCACAGCAATAGCAATAGAAGTTTATCTATTTACAGGGTCCAATATGATTTTTCTTTATACCAGATTGAGGAGGATTTCCATTAAATTAGGATTACAATCTGATAAGTGTCAAGAGTTCTCTATTTTAGTAGATAGTACATATTTTCATACCACTTCATACAAAAAAGAATGCACATAGAATGAAGATAAAGGCAGCTAAGCATTAGCTTTCAATTCAGAATGCATAAGAAGCATTATAGAAATCCAGTATGCTTTCTCAAGTTCTTTTCTAGCCAAATGTCTTGAATATGTCATACCTGGTCCTGATGGTTATTTTTTATGATACCTTCACCTTCCTCCTCTCCTCTCCTCCCCTCCCCTCTCTTCTCCTCTCCTTTTCTCTCCTCTCATATCATCATCCTCTGTTTATTACATTATTAATATCATTTGAGCTGCAGGCAATAAAACAAGACAAGAATATCTCAACTTTTTTCAGTAGCTATGAATGAGTGCCCGAGGAGGGGATGAGAAGTACCATCTGCACAGATGTAGATTTTCTTGTCAGATAATGTTCCATTAGGTTGTAATCTTCATTAGTAAAGGTTCTTGCTTCTCTTATTTACATAAATACACAAAGTATAAAATACCCTGGGAAATGATACACCATCAGAAATTTCAGGCAGTACCTAAAATATGAAGAATGAGTACATGAAGTTTAAATACAAGTGAAGGTCATTTTGTATACATGTATTTTAGAAATGACAATAAAATCAACTTTTCCTCATACTAGTGAAGTTCAGAGTTTCCCAGCTGAGACATGATATGGATTTTGTCAAGACAGTTTCATTTTTTAGGTACTTCCTTTTTCAGTGGCTATATTTTTTTCAAATGAATTTTGCATCTGTTTTAGATGTTAAAAAAAATCAACTGAGCAGGCCTGGGAAGAAGCTCAGCAGTTTTTCTTGAAAAAGGAGAAAAAATAAATGTTTTTTGGCTAATTCTGTATTTGAGTATCTTTGTTAATATTTTCATTGTTCCTGACAGAAGTCCTCATGTTTATACCCCTGTAGATACTTTTCACTATTTATAATGACTGTAGATACATTAATGTTCTTCCTAATTTTGAACTTGAGTTTATTTCATTAATACACAGTATTTTCTAGTTTGTTTATTTCCATATTATGATAATATGTAATTTTCTTTTCTAATATGGGTAAAATTAGACATAAAATTAGCAAGTATTGTTCTTGTAATAAAATAATTGCTTTTAGTATTGGCTTTTCATGTTAAGGCAATACAAATTTCAAAGAAAAGTGTTAATCCCCCCCCCAAATTAACTGATAAAAGTGATTATTTTAGAACACTGTGAATCTGAAAATAAAATACTATTTTAATGTTTGATTTATTAGCAAACATATTGACTACCCATATAGAATGTTCAATAAATTGTAAAATATTTTGAGTAATAATACAAAACAAACGTCTATATTTTCTGTTGGCAAACATCACCAATATATTTTTGTTTTGAACCAAACAAGCACGTTATAGGCAATTTTATATTTAAAAACATTGTACACAGATCCTTTCTCTGTAGGCCTGGATGTAGGCCTGGCTGTTCTGGAGCTCACTAAATAAATGATTGTGGCTTCAAACACTTGGCTCTTCTCCTGCCTTAGCCTGAGGCATGTGCTACCAGGCTCCATCAGTTTTTAGAATGAGGTATAGTATATAAATAAATGATAGATACATGATAGATATATTGATAAGAAGCACCCAGTTCAATGAAACTTAATTAAATGAAGATTCTCACTTAAGCATAAGTGTCATAACACCCAAGAAGATCCTATCATGAAAGGTTAACATCCTCCAACTTTTAATGTCAGTGTTGTCTGCTTTCCTATTTTAGGCAATGGACTTACAAAACATGCATTTTGACATTCAGGTTCTTCTGCTCTGTATGATGAGTGAGAACGGGTTGGATTGTTTTTTTTTTTTTTTATTACATGGATGTAGGATTCCATGGTATGAACATGTCCCAGCACATGTTATATAGTATTCCGTTCATGTGTTTGTGAACAGATGTATGCATTTGTAAAGAGAACATACTTAGCAGGATTGCAACATCATAGAGTATACATAAGCTAAGCTTATAAGCTACTGCTAAGATTTTATAATACATTTGTACTAAGTTATATTCTCAATAGAAATTTTGGAACTTTTTTCTTCTTCCACAGTTTTTTACAATACTTGGATTTTTACCATTGTTATATAAAGTTATACATTTTACTTTCTATTAAAGCATATTTTATTAAATTTTTGTGCGTTTCATATAAAACAACTTAATTATATTTAGACCTCCCCCACCCACACTCCCATTTTCCCCACTCCACTGGATTTCATGCATTCTATCACACATGTTAAGGCCTATTGAGTGAAACTTTTATACCCAGGTGTCCCTCGGTGGAATTTCATCTACCGGAGTCTAGTAAGCCTATATTGAGTCATTCTCTTAAAGATCAGCTTTTCCTCACCAAGCAGTAATCAGTTGTCAACAGCTCTCAGCTAATGTTTGGGCCTGCTGCCCATTTCCCCAGTTCTACACTGGGATTTTGTCTAAGGTTTCTGCATGGGTTTTATGCATGCTGACAACATTGCAGGAAGTTCATGTAAGTCAGTTCCCAGAGGCCTGGGAGGCTGTTTCCTTATGTTCATTCACCAACCCTGGCTCTTATAATCTTTCTCTCCTCTTCTGCAATGGCTCCTTAGCTGTGAGTGGATGGGCTTTAACATGGGGTCCGATCTAGGAGCACACACTCTCCAGTCTTATTCTCTATTCCTTGGTCAGTTGTGACCTTCTATTGCATGAGGAAGTTTGATGGCGAGAGTTGAGGGATGTATTAGCATTCTGCACATGCTGTTCTATGTTTCATGAGCCTTAGGTATAGAGGTTCCACTGTGGATCTAATTGGATGATTGGATCATTTGAAGCTGGAAGACCTACTCTAAAATATGAGCGTTACTTTCTGATGTCAGCCCATAAAAAAGGCCATGGCAGAAGGGAACTCTTGCTTCTTTTTATGCCACATGCCTTCTCTCTTACTGGTAAGTTTGTCTTGCTTCTGTGACTTGGAGTAAAACGTAGACTGAAGACTAGCAGATCTCCCAAATCCATCAGACTTTCAGCCCCAGGTTGGAACAATTGAGACATCCAGCCTCATGGACTGAGCAACTACTGGATTCTCAGCCTCTCCAGTCTGATGCAGCCATTGTTTCAGTACTCAGATTCTATCTTGTGAGCTAACTTAATAAATCTGTCTGCTATCTATCTATCTATCTATCTATTTATCTATCTATCTATCTATCTATCTATCATCTATCATCTATCTATCATCTATCTAGCTAGCTATCTGGCTGGCCAGCAATCTAGCAATCTAGCTGACTAGCTATTCTACTGATTTTGTTTCTTTAGATAACCCTGACTAATATAGTATACTTGTCTGTAAATATAAGGATCGAAATTTAGCATATGGTAAGAAATTACATTAAAATTATTTTAGTCCTTTTAACAGAGGAACAGTGTCAAATGAATTGTGGTTTTAATTTTCATTGCTTTTGAAAATATAGGTCAAAATAACTTTTTGTATGTTTATATTGGGCGTTTAGATAATGGTATTTATCAACTGTTAAGCATTGCTAAGTTTTGCCATGAATCTTTAACTGGGTTGGTGTAGAAGAGTTTTCTATGTGATGATTCTGAATCATTTGATGTGTATATATAATGCAATATCAAACTTCACATTCCTAATTTTGCTTTGTATAGTCTTTTGATGAACATTTAGTTATTTTCATGTGATTCAGTGAATATCTCTTCTTTATGAATTTTGTCTCTTATTGAAGATATCTAGTCCAACGTTAAAATAATGTTACATATTTTGTTCTAAAGTATAAATTATTAGGGAGGGGAATAAAATTAGAAAACTAAAAAAGAAGAAAAAATGAAATCTTAAGAATTCAAGGTACAGAAAAGGAAATGCTTTTGTATGTGTTTTCATTTTGTTTTTGTTTTTTATTTCCCTTCTGAAACCTTGATCCTTCACCCCATCAGTCCTTGGATTTTTCAAAGGCCATCATGACATGTGGACTTGGCAACCATACAAATAAACTAAGGCTAGTTTAACCTTACTACATTTTTTAATTCGATCCAAGAAAATGTTCCTGACAGGATTTAGTGAGGAGAGAACAAATTCCTAATTATGGATGAATTAGGCATAGTACCTGACAAAGAAAGACTTCAACAGATGGAATTTGCCTTCCTTGAGTAAATATTCATGGGCAGCCTCACTACTGATCTTTTCTCCATTAATTTTTGAACTCCATATTTATTTCTTCAAATGTTTTTGTCATATAAATATAGTTTTCTCTTAAGTTGTTCTGAAGAATGCTTTAATATCTTCTTTTCTTTTCTTTTTTTTTTCCCCCGAGGGAGTGCACTGTTCCTGGAGGTACTGCAATACCAGGTCAATGTGTGGAGTGGACGGAGCAAGCTCCTATTCCAACTCCTACTTCCAAAAGTCCATTTAATATATTGTCCTCGGATAGAGGACTTATCAGATATTAAACTGATAAGAACAGATACTACACTTGATCTTAGCCAAAAGGCCGAGAAGCAATGATATCTTATTTTCACAGCAAATGAAGATTTAAAAAGCCAGAAATGCACATTACTTCATTTAATTTTCTGCTATCATTTCAAGTTCATTAAATTTGAATGCATTTTAATTAGAGTATTATGTTTACTACATTGTTTTTCATAAGCCTGACTCTTTATGCCCTCGAGGATGCTCCTCACTAATTAAATATGTTTGCTATAGTCATGTATTCTTGCCTGAACACTGTAAGACAACATCTTCTATGCTGTTATTGTTATTTAGTATAATCTTACTTCCTCTGAGGGGAAAAAATTCACCATCAAATATAATGTTCTCCACATGGGAGTGGAATGTAGGGATCATAATAGAATCTTCACCATTCCTAAACCATGAGGTAAGGGATAGTTTTAGTAAATGGGATATGGTGATTCTACTAATTAATTATTTTCATCTAAAAAGGATAAAAATGGCTTTAAAATTAATAGCTAAAAATTAATAGCTAATGTGGGAATGAAACTTTGTGTGTGGTTTGAAGTGAAAACTTGTAAGATCTGTCCCGGAAGATCTCCAGTTATCTGATATCTCTGTGGACATTCAGAGTTATCTGTAGCAGGAAGATTCAGGATATTACAATGATTCTTGCTTCGCCCTATCTCTGCAAAGTTCCAGGCCCCTTCCCTTGAGGCATTGAGCAAAATGTCACACCTCTAGTTACCTGTTGCACAAACCAGAGCTCTGCAGCCCCTTGATTAGAACCAAGGTGGCTCACCCCTCCCTCCCACCTGCATTCCACTTCCTTGCCCAGAGCAAAGTAGCCTTCAATATATAGACCTCACTGACAGAAAATAAAGGGAGTTCCTATCCACCCTGGCTCTGTGTGTGAATCCGTTCATTTCCACAGGTGATCTCCTGTGGTTTTCCCTCCCCCCTTCTTGTGGGAGCTAAGCCTAGAGACTGTCGGCCTGAAGGCAGGAGACAAGTCCTGGAGCTGAGCCAAGAAGGGAAGGACAACGTGTGGAATTTGGTCACGTGTGACTCAGATATTGAACAATGACAAGCTAATCTACCATAAACCATCTAAAGCATAACAACAAATTATAGTTGGTTAGCACTTATCTCTACATTTTGATAAAATTGTGTATTACTACATTTTTCAAATTTTATCAAAATTGTGTATATAAATTTATAATTGGTTAAAATTTGTTTACATATTTTAATTATATAATCAAATATATATCCAAGCAATTCAAAGAAGAATCTTCTTGAAAGAATAAATTTGCCTACATCATACACAGAGCACATGAGCATCCTTTATTAGTATGTAAATAAGCACAATCATTTCTATAGAACTATATGTGTGCTGAATTTGTGGACAAGAATTAAGGAGACAAAATGAATTGCCTCTCATTTTTATAAATAAGAGGCAATTCACTTTCTCCAGTCATCTATCATTAATTCTTGAGAGACCTAGAGTTGTTAAAAGTAAGGCACACTTCTTGGACCCTTTGTCAAATATGAGGTGGCTAAAATTGGAAGTGCTCAGGTTTTGTTCCATTGATCTATGGGTCTGTTTTTATGCCAATACCAAGCTGATTTTATGACTATAGCTCTGTAATATAGGTTGAAGTCTGGTATGGCAATTCCCCCCTGTATTGCTCTTTTTGCTCAGGGTTACTTTGGGTATCTGGGGTCTTTTGTTTCTCCATATGAACTATGGGATGCTTTTTTTCTAGATCTGTGAAGAAGCTCATGGGGATGCTAATTGGTATTGCATTAAATCTGTATATTAATTTGGGCAGGTGGTCATTTTTACTATATTGATTCTCCCAATCCATGAGCATGGGAGGAAAGACAGCATCTTCAGCAAATGGTGTTGGCATAACTGGGTCACCACTTGTAGAAGAATAAAACTAAACCCTTACCTCTCACCATGTCCAAAAATCAACTCCAAATGGATCAAAGACCTCAATGTGAATCCCTAAACTCTGAAAATGATAGAAGAAAACGTTGGTAGTAACCTACAAGACAGGCGTAGGAAAATACTTTGTAAATCAGACAGCATCTGAGCAAAAAATAAAGTAAAAAATTGACAAATGGGACCTTATTAAACTCAAGAGCTTTGTACGGTGAAAGAAAATATCCTTGAAGTGAAGAGAAAACCCACAGAGTGGGAGGAAACCTTCACCAGTGATACGATACATTTGAAAGAGCATTAACATCCAGAGTGTATAAACTCAAAAAACAAAGGAGGAAGAAAACAAATGACTCACTCAAAAGATGGAGTAAAGAGCTGAACAGAGACTTGACAAATGAAGAAGTAAAGATGGTTGAGAAACATCTTAAAAGGTGTTCAACATTGATAATAATTAAAAAAATGCAAATTAAAACCACCTTAAGATTTCATCTCACTCCAGTAAGACTGGCTATGATTAAGAAAACAAAGGATACCAAATGCTGGAGAGGTTGTGGGGAAAGGGGAACACTCATTCACTGCTGGTGGGATTGCAACTCATGCAACCCCTATGGAAAACAGTGTGGAGAAGTGTTAAGAAACTGAAAATGAGCCTACCACCTGACCAACTCATACCACTCCTGGGTATGTACTCACAAGACTCATCCTAATGCAAAGATACATGCACATCTATGTTTATTGCATCCCTCTTCACAATAGCGAAGAGCTGAAACCAATAGAAATTTCCCTCAACTGAGGAGTGGATAACAAAAATGTGGTACATCTACACAATGGAATCCTATGCAGTGGTAAAGAAAGACAACATCATGAACTTTGCAGGTAAATGGATGGAACTCGAAGCCATTATGCTAAGTGAAGTAACAGTCCCAGAAAAACAAAAGGGGAATGGTTTCCCTCATTTGTGGATGCTAGCACCAAATCAATAGTTGAAAGGCAAGCTGAGTAATGTTAATGCTATATTTCTTTTTATCTGAAAGCAACTGTGTTGTTATAATGTGAATCCCTTAAAAGGCTCTAGAATTAACTTACCACTTATTTTCAGATTTTGTAATTGTGGTATATGGGTGGAGGGTATGTATTCATACTTTTTTATTTTTTTTAATTTTAATTTTTATTTATTTCTGTATGTGTATGAATGTACTGTCTGCATGTAAGTTTGTGCACCTGTGTCGTGCAGTGCCGCGGAGGTCAGAAGAGGGTGTCGGATTCCCCTGGAACTGGAGTTCTTCTGGAATTGGAGTTTCAGATGGTTCTCAGCCGCCATGTGGGTGCTGGGGATCGAACCCAGGTCCTCTGTAAGAGCAGTCGGTGCTCTTAACCACTAGGCCACATCTTCAGCCCTGTATTCATATTTTAGAGCAATATAAAATTAACGGGAAAAATGTGAACTCCTAAACATATTTCAGAATTAACATACAGTTTATTTTCAGAGGTCATAATTTTGGCATCTATGATGTATATATAGGCATATTTTGGAGCAATACAAATGGGAGTGAACAACAATGATAAAAGGACTACGTCAAAGAACTGAATGAAACAGTTAACTTCTGCCCAAACAATAAACTTCTGCATAGAAAAATTTTAAAAAGAGTGAGAAAAAGATGCAAAACATGTATGGAAGAATACATGAACTGGGGTGGGGGACATGGAAAAGGGAATGTGTCTTAACTGGACTGAGAAATGATGTATGAAATACACAAAACATCAATAAAAACATTTTATTAGTCTGAAGCTTTTCTTCCTTTTAATGTTTAGCTGGGCCAACTTTTCTGCTGGTATTTCTTAGTACATCCTGCACAATGCAAAGCTGTATCTTTTCTTTCTCAGTTTTGACCTGTGGGAACATGCAAATCTTTTCCCATAGTTAGTTTTAAGATTTAAATTGAGGGGCTGGAGAGATAGCCTCGTGGTTAAGAGCACCGACTGCTCTTGCAGAGGACCCGGGTTCAATCCCCAGCACCCACATGGTGGCTGAGACCCATCTGTTAACTCCAATTCCAGGAGAACTCCAGTTCCAGGGCAATCCGAGACCCTCTTCTGACCTCCACGGCATTGCACGACAAGGGTGCACAAACCTACATGCAGACAGTACATTCATACACATACAAAAATAAATAAAAAAATTTAAAAAAGATTTAAATTGAAAAATTTGACAAAAGGTTTAATGTATAACTCTAATCCCCTTTTTTAATTTTAGGTTTTTATTTTTTGACCCATGAATCTCAAAAAGGCAGTTGTATTACACATACCTATAGGCAGGAGTCCAGGTGTAAATTTTCATTAAATTTACCCAAGCTGTTTATCATTCACTGTATGTTGTTAATTTGGGAAGTAAACTTAATTCCTTTAGTTAAATTATCCTACAGGTAAAAGAAAATGTCCCAAGATGATACTGTACAACACAAAAATTATAGAGAACATTTGTATACATTAACCCCAAAGTTGTTGTTATACAAATTATAAATAAAACAAATGTGTACAACAATTTATATTTCCATTTAGCTTAAATGTATTACCATTTTAATTAAAACCTTTTTTATTTTTTTTAATTTTTATTTATTTATTATGTGTATGAATGTACTGTCTGCATGTAGGTCTGTGCTCCCTTGTCGTGCAATGCCACGGAGGTCAGAAGAGGGCACCAGAGTCCCCTGGAACTGGAGTTAAAGATGGCTCTCAGCCACCATGTGGGTGCTGGGGTTCGAACCCGGGTCCTCTGCAAGAGCAGTCGGCTCTCTTAACTGCTAGGCCACCTCTCCAGCCCCTTTAATTAAAACCTTTTGACCAATGTTGTTTAATATAGACATTTTTACTTTTATTAGGTCCTAAAATACCATATAATATGTAGACAAAGTTTGGGCAAATTTGGATACCTGTTAAACTCACATCAATTAACTATACATTAATCTAATGTAGACCCTTGTCCCCCTCCCAAACCTCCCACCCCACCAGATTCACTGCTTCAGTCAGTTCTTTGATGCAGTCTTTTCTGTTGTTGGTGTTGGTGTTGTTCTTTCCAATATGCATCACTCCCCACAAGAAATATTTACAACTGGGTTATTGGCACTAGCACTCACAGATGAGGGATACCATTCTTCGTTTGTTTTTCTGAGACTGTGTTATTTCACTTAACATAATATCTTCTAGTTCCATCCATTTACCTGTAAATTTCATGATGTCATCTTTATTATTTATTTATTTATTTATTTATTTATTTATTTATTTATTTATTTTTGGTCTTTTTGAGACAGGGTCTCCCTGTAGCCCCAGCTGTCCTGGAACTCACTCTGTAGACCAGGCTGGCCTTGAACTCACAAAGATCCACTTGCCTCTGCCTCCCAAGTGCTAGAATTAAAGGCGTGGGACACCACGCCCGGCTTTTTTCTTTCTTTCTTTCTTTCTTTCTTTCTTTCTTTCTTTCTTTCTTTCTTTCTTTCTTTCTTTCTTTCTTTCTTTTTTAATTTATTTTATTTTATTTATTTTGTAGGTGTATGAATGCACTGTACTGTCTGCATGTAGGTTTGTGCACCTGTGTTGTGCAATGCCGAGGAGGTCAGAAGAGGACATTGGATTCCTCTAGAACTGGAGTTAAAGATGGTTCTCAGCCGCCATGTGGGTGCTGGGGATCGAACCTGGGTCCTCTGCAAGAGCAGTCGGCACTCTTAACTGCTAGGTCATCTCTCCAGCCCCGATGTCATCTTTCTTTACCACTGCATAGAACTCAATTGTATAGATGTACCACATTTTCTCTATCCACTCGTCTGCTGAGGGGCATTTGCTTTGGTTCCATCTCTTTGCTATTGTGAAGAGAGCTGCAATAAACATGGCTGTACGTGTATCTCTGTGGTAGGAAGAGTCTGATGGATATATTCCCAGAAGTGGTATGGCTGGGTCAGGTGGTGGGCTCATTTTGAGTCTTTTAAGGGTTCTCCATACTGCTTTCCTTAATGGTTGTACAAGTTTGCATTCCCACCAGCAGTGGATGAGTGTTCCATTTCCCCCACACCTTCTCCAGCATTTAGTATCATTTGTTTTCTTGATCCTTGACAGCCTTATCGGGGTGAGATGGTATCTTAACGTGGTTTTAATTTGCATTTCCTTAATTATTATCAATGTTGAACACTTTTTAAGATGTTTCTCAGCCATCTCTATTTCCTCACTTGTAAAGTCTCTTCTCAGCTCTTTATTCCATCTTTTGAGTGAGTCATTGTTTTCTTACTTCTTTGTTTTTTGAATAGTTTATATATTCTGGAAGTTAATGCTCTGTCAGATGTATCAGCAGTGAAGGTTTCCTCCCACTCTATTAAAAAAAGTAAAGCAAACTGATGATCAAATCTTATCACTTAATTATCTAAGACAAATGAAGTGACTTGTCCAAGGGCCACAGTTAATGATGAAGCTGGAAGTCTTGGCCTCTTACTCTAATAAATAATAGTGTTTGTGGTGGGTTGAAAGAGAATGTCACCCTAGGCTTTAAGTATTCAGACATTTTGTCCCCAGTTGCTGGAGCTGTTTTGGGAGATCTTAGAAGGTGTGGCCATGCGGGAGGAAGTACATCACTGTGGGCAGGCTTAGTTCAACAAGCCTTGCAGTCTTCAGTGTCCCTCTCTAGGCTTCCTGTGCTCATTGGATGATGTGTACCTCGACTTTCTGCTCCAGCTCTGGCCATCATGCCTCCCGGCCACAATGGACTCTTAATTCCCTGGAAACATCCATCATAAACTCTTCCTTTTATAAGATCCCTTGGTCATGGTGGTTTTATCACAGCAACAGGAAAGTGATAATACAGTGTTCTATGTAATGTTGCTTCTTATAAATTACTATAAAGGGACTAATTTATTCTGCTTAAGTTTAAATCCTTTTAAACAGATCTCAATCACTAAGCTTATATCTTGAGACAAAATAAATGACAGAACAACTAATAGGAGGAAAATTAATTTTGGCCCATGGTATCAGAGGATTTGATAATATCATAGTGGAGCAGACAGGGCACAGCAGATCCATGAGAGGTTGGGGATGAGCAGAGATGGTGATTTCTTCACTCTTGGTGAACAGAAAACAAAAGAATGGAATGTGATGAGTAGCTGGGATATGACATTCAGAGACCTATTTCTCATGATCTCTTCCAGCTGCTTCTACCTCCACATTTCCTCAATCTCCCAAACAGTGCCACTAACTGGGGACCAGGTGCTCATATTCGGACATAAGCCTGAAGGAGGCATTTCAGACTCAAAGATAATCCCAAGCCATCTATTACATTTACATTGACAAATAAGCTAGAATTACTTACTGCTATGTGTTTTAAAACACTTTAGACAGATGGAAGTGACTCATAGTCTAAAAGATTCAAAGCATAAATTTGGAAATCTCAGTGTGTTAATTCATATCTGAAGTCTTTAACATAACCTTAAGAAATAGAGTTACATTTGCATACATTTTCCTTAAAAATTATTGTCTAAGTAGAGCTTCAAATACTTTGGAAAAAGACTTTTTCTTTATAAATGTCTCCAACCATTCCAAAATCTTTTTTAGTTGTGAATAGTTACTAAATGACTAAATTCAGAATTCTGTTCATTCATATTCTTCTACCGAGGAAAATTATTTTCTGGACAATAATTTCTGTCAGAAATCTGTGCATACTTAAATTTTAAGCAAAATTAAACTAAAAATGGATTAATCTTTTTCTTTTAAAATACCAACTTTATTCTATAAAAATAGAGCATGAGATTTACATAATGTCACAAATTGTTTTATATACATATATATCAGAATGATTGCTGATTTGACCTCAGTATCTTAAATTGTAGCTAGATGAAATAAATATAAGATATAATCAAATTTGAAATTTAACCTTAATTTATTTGTTCATTATCAGTGTATGCAGTCCAAATTCTTTTTAAATAAGCGATGTGTTGTCATTTTCAATTATCAGCAACCTCAGATACTCCTAATCAACAATATGCTAATTCAAGGGGAATATGCCCAAACTGAATTGAAAAATGTTGTATGAAATACACAAAACATCAATAAAAAATAAAATAATCATTCATGTTATTCTAGCCCAAGTTAACCTTCTGTTTTTTTTTTTTTTTCCTTAATTGCCTTACAAAGGAGCTTAATTTGATAGGTAAATAGTGTAATTACATTTTTGGCAACTTCTGCATTCAAATATTTCTAAGATTCTGATTACCAGTAAAATTAAATAAATGTCCACATGCATATCTTAATTTTTCTCACATAGTTCCTGGCATTAATACTATCTTGGCTTTATAACAGTTAGATATAAATATTTACTAAGTACTGGAAGAGGGGTATAGTCCTGGAGACTTATTTTCCTCCTTCATTACTGTCTGGTAGGAGGAGGTGCCTACTAGAGAGGCCCTGACCTCTGCCAGCCCCAGCCCTCCCTCTGCTGTGCCCTGCCATACTCTGCTGCTCTCCCACACAGCAGGCTTCCTCCAAATTAAACTGTTCATCAACACTGTTACAACCTTTTGGATCTTTTGTTTTTTTCTTACGACATAGATAATGTGAATTCCCCTTCTGTCAGCATGTTTTTAGGATAGCTACAAGACAGATATTTGGAGAGCTACTTCAGTGTTCTTGTAAAACAAAGACTGACTTCAGTGTAGTATGCACAGTCATAATGAAGGTATTCGTCAGAAGCAACATTTGAACAATGCATCTCTCAGTTCCTGGTGTCCAGCTCTGGGTTTTCTGAAAGGAGATAATTTCTAACATCCAGAATATGGTGAATATGATTATGGATAGAATATATGGTTGAGGCTATTTTTTAAAAATTTGTCAATATTTTCTCATTTCAGTCTGTGACCCTTGGAAAATTAGTAAATTGAGTAATTGCAGAGCCTGAGGCATTCTTCTCCAACAAACATTGAAGAAAATAAATGAAAGCATGCTGACATAAACTAAGAGAGGAAATGAATGTTTTATGAATGTAAATGTATGATTGTAATAGTCTTGTATATAATGAAACTTAACAGATGTGTTAAAACAGTTTTATTGCTGATGTTCCTGTTATTTTTAAAGAAGCCTGGGGGATAGGAAACTAATTCCCATATTGTGTCCAAAAGAAGACCCTTTTTTGGTTCTGTCTCTCACCAACATTAGGAAGACAAAGTAGGCTATGTCTTCCTAAAAAGAATAAATTATTAATATATACGGCTTTCAGAGTTGCTGAGACATCATTTAATAATGAATCTTACTTTCCTTTTATCCAAAACGTTAACAGCTCTGCCAATTTCTTGTGACGTATGTGTTTTTAACACAGAATGAAGAGGAACAAATTCTGCTTCTTTATATAACTTAGACTTCTGTCCAGCATAAGTTTTATAAAAATGAAATGAGATGTTAAGGTAGGAAGGTTGCAGGTATCTTTTTAACATTATTGACAGAAAGTCTGAGTCAAATTAAAAGCAAAATTGTTCTACAAGATACAGTATTAAAATATGATTTATTTAAATAATTTCATTTTGTTATAATAATCAAAAATATTATATGTTCATGTTAGTGCAAAAGCTGAGAAAGAGCCATAAAGGAAAAATAAAAAGCAATCAAAATGTAGAATAATAACCAATGGAAGAATTGCATTCTGAATTCAGTTTTTAAAGTTTTATTCTATTGTTAGTCTGTATCTAATATCTAAAAACCTTATGTGGACTTTGTTAGGTTGTAAAAAAATCATGAAACCAATAAAAAGCACATGAGGCGTAGGTCACTCCAGGAACATGCTTTACTTCCATGTGGGACTGCCAGCATGAGCCGCCTGTAGACATGTGGTGGGACCGGACAGCATGGCAGGGGGCAGGACAGAGAGAGGGGGGCAGAGAGGCAGAGAGAGGCAGACAGAGACAAGAGAGGGACAAAGCGAGAGGGGGGACAGAGAGACAGAGACAGAGAGGGACAGAGAGAGGGAGGACACAGTGAGTTATGGCGGCTGGGGTCCACCTGTGTGCCCCTTGGTATTTTGGGAAGCCTGGACCTAACAGACTTGACTGTTCACATTTTACCACAGACTATTTTATGCCAAATTAAAGTGAAGTGGGAGTGAGGCAAAAATAAAAAGATGGAAATTTAAAGGAATATGAGGAGGGAAGGGAGCCCTTTTACCCCAGAGTCTGGTTGAAGCTTCTTGCCAGTAAAACATCAATAACTCTAAATGAAGAATTCTAGCACAATTAGCATTTGCTGTAAAGGTTATTACATAGGTACAATATTCATTTCATATAGAGATGTGTGAATATGCCTTTACTCCAAGCAATCTGCAGGCAAAGGCCAGCTGATCTCTGTAAATAGAAGCCAGAGAGTTCCAGTCTGCCTGTGTCTACAGGGAGCCCTTTTTTGAAAAGGACAAAAACACTGAAACTTTCTTTAAAGTTTTTAATTATTTAGGAATTTTATATGAGTACTGTATATCATTTCCCCCACCCTCTCTCCCCTCCAAATCTTGCCATGGGCCTCCCCACTCTTTTCTAGATTTATTGTCTTCTTTGATTATTATTTTACACATACACACACACACACACACACATATAGTGATTATTGATTGATTGATTGATTGATTGCCTGTAGCTCTTCATCTAGAGGTGTGACCCTGTGACATTTTCTCTGTCCACATTGGCATGTCAGCTGCTGTTATCATTATGCAGGTCTTGTGTGGACAGCCATATTGTTGATATTTCATGGGCACACTATGTAACAATAGACATTCTAGTCCTCTGGCTTACAGTCTTTCTGTCCAATTCTTCCAGATGTTCCTTGAAACCTTAGATGTAGTGTTTGCATTGTAAATGCATCAATTGTGCCTAGGCATCACATATTCTCTTATTCTCTCCATTTTGATTAGTTTTACAACTTTGTAATTTTCCCTATCTGTTGCCAAAAAGAAGCTTCCTTGATGAGCACGCTCATCTTTATCTCATAGTGGTCCCCTGGGACTGCCTCTCAAATGTTGGGATTAAAGAATAAGTATTTAGAATATAGTAAGAGGGCTGGAGAGATGGCCTAGTGGTTAAGAGCGCCGACCGCTCTTACAGAGGACCCGGGTTCGATCCCCAGCACCCACATGGTGGCCGAGAGCCGTCTGAAACTCCAGTTCCAGGAGAACTCCAGCTCCAGGGGAATCCGAGACCCTTTTCTGAGCTCCGCGGCATTGCACGACACGGGTACACAGACCTGCATGCAGACAGTACATTCATACACATACAGAAATAAATAAAAATTAAAAAAAAAGAATATAGTAAGAAATTACATTGATTTATGAAAATGGAAGTAGTAGTCTCCTTTGGGGTCTGTCACTGCTCTAGCCATGCATACTTGGCTGCGTTTACTTTCCCAGGAATGAATTCCCTCCTAGTGAATGAGTCTTAAATCCAATTAGACAGCAGTTGATTATCCAAGATGAAATTGCAACTTTTGCACCAAAAGAGATATTTTGCTGGGCTTGTCATTGTTATGGTTCATAGGTTTTACAGTTAGGCAGGACTATTGATTACTTTTCTCCCTAGCCAGCTTGCATAGGAACTTTTGATACTATGAGAGCCAGTATTTTAAGAATTTGAATGGTTTGTGGGCCCTACAGAATGGTGCAAACTCATCTTCATGTTAGAATTTCCTTTACTGGGCATTTTAGTTCCTTTTCTTGTAGCTATGACCAACCACATGACAAGAAGCAACTTAAGCAATTTAAGGGGGAAAGAGTTTGTTTTGGCGTATAGTTTGAGGGGATACAGTCCATTATGGTATAGTTGGCATGGTAGCAGGAGAGGGAGACAGGTGTCTACTTTGTATCCACAGTCAGGAAGCAGAGAGTAATGGTGTGGCTGCTCAACTCACTTTTTTCATTAAAGGCTGTCCACATGTAGGGTGGGTCCTCCTGTACAATTAATATAGCCAGACATACTCAGAGGCTTGTATCCTAGACGATTCTTAATCTTATCAAGTTGAAAGTCAGTGTGAACCATCACACCAGGCCTGGGGATGTGGATCAGGGATGAAGCATTTGTGAATCCTGAGATTGAATCTCTTAACACTTCTAAAAGGAATGCTTTACTCATGCTATGAGCTATATTAGTACTCTGACATATAAAATTGTCTTCAATCATTTAAAAAAATGGAGAGAATGTAATAATCTCCTCTGTTTCATTTGTGTAGTCATATTTATTTTAAACAAAACCTAAATCATTATATTTTTCCATTCATAATTAATGCCTGGAATTAAGTCTCTTCTTATTTTGCTGAGAACTAAAATTCCCATTATCATTTTAGTTTATGCCATGTTAGTGACTATAAAATACAAAGTAATTCCTGAAGTTAGGGTCCCTTGTTATGATAGGTTTTATTTTATGTTCATGCTTAAAATCCTGGGTTTATTTATTTTATTTATTTAGCATTTATCTACTGATTCTCTGATAATATACTCAGAGTGTGGTAGACACTTGAGACAGAGATCTTTGACCAGATAGTTTCTTTACCCAAAGTAATAAACAGTGAAATACTACACTAACAGAAAATTGAGAACAATTAGAGCTATCCATCCCTTATTTCCTGGCAAAGGACAAGCTCTAGGAACCATAAAACAATCATAAAGGACAGCAACAAGAAAATTGTTCTCTTGAATAAAGAGCCGTATTGTTCACACTTCGATTTCAGAAACTGAAGTACCACACAGTGGCCAAGAATTTAGTCTACTCAAACACCCAGTTAACGGAACAAGTTTTGTTATTGTTTTTGCTTTTTTTAAGTAAAGTTAGAATTCTAAAAGGTCATTTGTTTGTGGACAAAGGCTTTAGAATCACATCCTCTAAACATGTTCAAAGGACATTCCTTCTAGGTGGCAGTTTGGAGGACTTTCCTCTTTCTCATAGAGAGTAGCTGTGTATTTCCTTAGGGGGATACAACAACTAACGCTGATGTACTGGCCGGTGTTCCTGGATCTGAATTGAGGACTAGTAGCAATTGTCAAGTGTCTCCAGAACTTCAGTAATTGGCTAGTAAAATGAGGCTGTGTGGAGCATCTTGATAGTTCTTTCCTGAAATCCATATCTTCTGCTGTATGTTACTTCAATTAGGTTATATTTCTCAGGTTATCTCTTATTATGAGTTTGTTTCAAAATGAATGTGCTATAGCTGACCAGAGCAAATATGCTAAAGCTAGAAGGTATAGTATTAAAAAATTGACTCCTGAGGCTGGAGAGATTGCTCAGTAGATAAGAGCACATACTGCTCTTACAGAGGACATGAATTCAGTTCCCAGAACCCATGTTGGGTAGGTGATAGTTAAAGGCTTCAGGGGAATCTGACACCTCAGGCTTCCAAGGACACCTGAACTCACATGCACATACCCACTTTCAGACAAACACACCATTAAAAATAAGGATATAATAATAAATCTTGGGCTGGAGAGATGGCCTAGGGGTTGGGAGCGCCGACTGCTCTTGCAGAGGACCCGGGTTCGATCCCCAGCACCCACATGGCGGCTGAGAACTGTCTGTAACTCCAATTCCAGGAGAACTCTAGTTCCAGGGGAATCCGGCGCCCTCTTCTGACCTCCGCGGCTTTTCGAGACACGGGTGCACAGACCTACATGCGGTCAGTACATTCATACACATAAACAAATAAATAAAATATTAAAAATAAATAAATAAATCTTAAAAAATTAAAACTGACTGCTAAATCTATATATTTGGTTTTATGCATTTTGTGATTATAAAAGAAAAACATGTATATTATTGAAATGTGCTAAGAAATATGCAGGCAAAGTTAATTTGAATTCTAATATTAAAGATAGTCATTGGAAATGTGTTACAAATTATAAAATATTTCAAATTCAGTCCAATGCATGTACTCACCTACAAATATATTTTATATATAAATATAAATACACTGTATAAAAGTGAGACTTCATGCAGGCATTGTGGCACATAGCTTTTTTTAAATTTTTTTAATTTTATTTACTTTTTTATGTGTATGAATGTACTATCTGCATGCTGTTTGTGCACCCATGTCGTGCAACATAGCTTTAATTCTAACACTCAGGAGGCAGAGTCAGGTGGATCTCTGTGAGTTTAAGGCCAGCCCGATGGAACTTAGCAAGTTCCAGGCCAGCTGGGGTACAGGGAGACCCTGTCTCAAAAGAGACCAAGAAAAATAATTTGGACTTGTAGCACTATAGAGAGGGCTCAGCAGTTAAGAGCACTTGATGTTCTTGCAGAAGACCCAAATCTGCTTCACATTCCCACTTCTGGAATTTCAAGGCTGCCTGTAACTCCAGCTGCAGGGATCCAATGCCCTCTTCTGGCCTCCGTTGACATCACCATGCAAGCACATATACATACGTTCACATATACATAGACATAAATAAAAATTAAACATATTAATTCTTTAAAGAAAAGTAAGATTTGCCAGGGAATTAGTATAGCACCCCCCCCAACTCTCTGCTTTTCTGTGACCATTAGCAATATTGAGGCCTCCAAGCCCAGCATTTCTGACCTACTGTATTCTTTTTGCTGCATCTTATGCTACTGTATTTTATTATTATATTATATGCCTCTTCCCTAACATCTGTAAATTTTTAATCATTTAAAATAAATGAAGAAAATGTAGTGTTATCTTCTAGCACACTTGGATATGCATTTATATTTTAAATCAAACTTAAATCACGATGTTCTTGTGCCCATAGATAGTAATACATTAGCTTATACCATTAGTAAACAAAGTCTTTTTAAATATAAATTCATTCTATAACCATCATTGATAATAATGAAAATAGTAATAATAATGTAAATAATAATTTCATAATATTTAAATTTCTGCTTTTTCCCAATCAAACATGGAATAAATATCTCTTTTGGGTCTACAGAGATGGCCAAGCAGTTACAGCAATTGCTGCTCTTGCAGAGGGCCCAGGTGCTGTGCCTAGCACCTACATGGCACTCAAAACCATCCATAACTCCAGTTCCAGGGAATCCAATGTTCTCTTCTACTCTCTCTGGAAACTGCATGCACATGGTGCACTTACATAAATGCAAACAAAATACAAATAAATAAATAAATGAATATCCATTATAGCTGTTTTATTCCAGTCAGGATCCAACAAAGGTCCAAGTCCTTCATTAGCCCCACCATCAGTCATTTGTTGAATTATAGGCCATGTATTCTATAAGGTGTGTATCAATTTATTTTTTTCTTTTAATTTTATTTATTTTTGTATGTGTATGAATGTACTGTCTGCATGTAGGTTTGTGCACCCTTGTCGTGCAGTGCCGCAGAGGTCAGAAGAGGGTGTCGGATTCCCCTGGAACTGGAGTTCTCCTGGAATTGGAGTTACAGACGGTTCTCAGCCGCCATGTGGGTGCTGGGGATCGAACCCGGGTCCTCTGCAAGAGCAGTCGGTGCTCTTAACCACTAGGCTATCTCTCCAGCCCTGGTGTCTATCAATTTAGTCTGTAATGTGGTATTTAGCATAAGTTCTTATGCACCCTTCCTATATTATTTACTCATTAATTGTGCATTGTATCTTAAGGCATCATTGATCTTAATGCTTTTGAACTGTATCAAGTGTTAATAACACTTGGAAAGTCTACTTTTCGCAGCATGAAGATTTATGAACATTTCCTGTTTTAACTCCCTATCTTTCTCTTGTTTTGCTCAAAATTCAATCTAATGGCTTTCTTTACCAATAGTTGAATGGATTCATTTTATCCACATTTACTAGTGAAAATTCTAATTCTTTCATACCTGTGGTCATTTGAGTACTGTGTAAATAGCTCAGGGCATCATTTAAATTTATCGATGTGCCAAATATCATGAATTTCTTGACAGTATACTTTTCTAAGCACTATTCATTGTAGGGAATCTTCCATTTGAGGCAAATCAGAAGAGCTGGTCACATAGAAACTCAATCTCTGGTTATTGTTGCTATTTGTTTTACTTTATATTCAATATAATGTGGAGTGGGATGAAAAGGACACTAGACTTAGGAGACCTGTGTTGACTATGAACTTTGAATCACAGTGTTTCTCATCCATCATTTCGAACTCATACTATTGTTCTACAGCATTATTGGAAGCAGTAGAATAAAATACCATCTAGGCATAAGAATTACTCTGGCAATATTAAGGATTATTATTCCCCAAGCTTGTTTCTTCTCTCATTCTATACCTCAAGCAGCTGGTTCTCCTTTAATGTTTGATAGTACTCTAAGTATTTAAAATTCAGTTTGAACTCGACCCACCTGAAAGCATGACCTTTAAAAATCTTCATTTATTTGTGGTATTAAAATCTGTGTAATGCAAAATATAATTATTTGAAATATTTCTGAATCATATGTAACAAAATTAGGTGGAACATTGATTCATCTGTTTTCCTGGACTTTAAGCTCCATCTAATTAGAAATATTTATTTTTTACTCCCACTACATACATTCCTGTAATTCTACATCAATACTCCCTTACTCCCAGCCATGGAGAATATTAAAAACAGCAACAAATACAGTTAAGGATGTGTTATCAACCTGCAGATATTTTAATGGAATGGCAATTAGAGTCACTGGATGTAATTAAGTATGACAGCCATAGGAACCTTATGGAACTCTAAAATTAAAAGATCATTCTAGCAATTGTCCCACCACAGAAGTGGAATCAAAACTTTAAACAGAAGCTGAGTGAGCAACTATCAGATTTTGCACAGAAATTTATATATTTCTAGTTGTTAATGTCCTTTTGACTTCAAGATTCTGCATTAAGAATGATAATAATGATAATAATAATGATGAATATGACTATAATCTTCTAATTCCTCTTAAGAAAACTTGGATGTCTTCACAGAAGAAACCCAGCTCTGCTTTAAACGCATCTCCCACAGCACTAGTCTTGAGAAACCAGGGTAACAGCTTGGACCTGAGTTTTTCCAGGATACAACCCAGCACACAGGAAATATGACTGTTCAAGTAAGCAGGGGCCATTTCTCTATCTGTTTTATCATAAAACGGCTTCACTCAGATCTTTTTCACATAACATCTAATTACCAAAGCAAATCCATAACTGTTTCCCTCTGGACTTTCCCTGTGGTAATCAAATGATTCATTTGTTCTTTAGTTCTAATTTTCTAAGTTTATTTTCTCTATTATTTCTACCATGCTTTATTTATTTAATTTTCATGAGATAAACTTCTTATTGAGCAACATATCACTTCTCTTTCCATACCAGAATAGATGCATCTAACAAGAAACTGTGTAGACTTCAAGCACACAGAAGATCCGGCCAGCAGGGATGACCTTAGATAGTTTTCTTAACATTTGTAAAGTGACTTGCCATTATTATTGTTATCCCAAGATGAGAATAAAGTTTACCACACAGAAATACTATTTTTCAAAAGTACAGTAAAATCACTAATGTCTGCTTGGCAGATGGTAAGCTTGTCCTAGTGTTAATTTCCTTTTTTCACCCCTATCCTGCCTCAGATTTGTCATACCCACAGAATTATTTTCATTAGAATTGACCAAGTTGTGTATGCAATTTCATTTTCTTTTTAGAAGTGAGCCTACTGGAAAATTCAGTAGTGTTCTTTGTTATATGTAACATTTACACCTCTATGCTCCCTTAAGCATATGTTGTATCAAAAGTAAAGGAAAACATATTGTTGGTCTTTGTATGAAACATAAACCTGGCTGGGATCACAGAGAGCAGGTCGAACCTCGCACCTTGACAACCATTGAGATATTACTGCCTTTCAGTGTCTCTAAGTTAATGTTTTTTGATTCAATAAAGAAAAATGCAAGGCTTCATTATTCTCCTTTTGTTCTTTGCTTTGGTCTTCCTTTTCTTGCACCTATTTCTTTTTTGTTGTTGTTGTTGAATTCCCTTAATTTTATTGTCATATAATAATAGTGTGTATTAATGGGGATATAGAGTAATAATTAAACAAATATGCACAGCATGCATTAATCAAATAAAGGAAATTAACATTTCCCATTCTTTATCAATCTCTTTTGTGCGAAGTCTCTAGATCTTCATGCTACACATTATAGGTTATTGTTTCCTACAGCCACCCCACAGTGCAGTGGAATACCACGATGTATTTGATTTCACATTCTTATACCATTTTTGTATCTTCTGTGCAGGTGCATAATGTTGGTAATCTCTATTTCCCTCCATTGTTTTTCTTGAATCTATTATTATTATTATTATTATTATTATTATTATTATTATTATTTGTTCTTAAGTTTTATTGCTTTTTTGTATGTGTTATATATTTCTTAATTCAAATTTGACCCCTTCCCTTATCCAGGCTCCCTATCCCCCACCACAAGAACTCATGCATTCTGCCATATGTGTTAAGTCTTGTCTTACATCTTTTCTTCAGTCTTTTTTATGTATTTATTTTTTTATTTAACATTTTTTATTGATGCTTTGTGCATTTCATACATCATTTTCCAATTCAGTTCAGGCATATTTCCCTTTCCCTTCCCCCCACCACCACCCCAACCAAGATCATGCATTCTGCCATAACTGTCCTGCATATTTCTTGCACCTATTTCTCGTGGTGTGACAATTTAAGGAGAAATGGGTGCAAAGAGTTTTCACACAAGTTTGAGCTGTGACCAGGTAATCTGTGCTCTCCTAGTGTTTCCTAGCAACAAATATATCTGGTAGACATTTCAAGCGACCCCAAGGGTATGAAGTCATACTTTATTCTAGCTTTAAGAACTCTTAAGGAAATAAAATGTTCTGAGACCACAGCATGGGAGTCTTAGAGTTGCTATATTAGCACAGACACTTTTCCTCTTCATCTAGAAGCTGTCATCATCCATCAATGTTTATTTGGCAGGTTGTACATTTTCTAGTAGAGCAAAGTTAATTTAACTTCATCATCACAGACTACCATTCATTTAGACCCCAAACTGCTCATGAGGTTTTATATAAATATTTGATTAAAATAATAGCTTACTGGCTCTCAAGAGAAGAAGTATAAAAGTTAGAATCCCATTTATAATCCACAATGACTCCATCTAATAAAACAGCCATATCAATAAGAATCTGACAAGTTAAAAGCAAGCTCAGTTACTTTAAGTTTGAGTTCTTTTGATTTCTGTAATTTCTCTTAAATTTTAGATATATGATTTTGTGCATAAAACTCATTTGTGAATGCCTATAATATAAATAACACTATACTGATTGGTTTAGAGAAAAATTATTTCATACATTGTAATCTAAATAATTTTCAGTCTTCTTATAGAAGAATAAATATAGCATAAAATGTTTGATACTGAAATTAAAATGAATCTAAAACTAGCAGTCATTTCTTTTATTAATAGTAAAATATTTTTATTGGGAACAAGCAGTCATTTCTTAACCTTTTCCACCATCTCATTAAAAGACAAAGCAGAGGGGCTGG
Organism: Rhizomys pruinosus; assembly: GCA_009823505.1. Lineage (NCBI taxonomy): Eukaryota > Metazoa > Chordata > Mammalia > Rodentia > Spalacidae > Rhizomys > Rhizomys pruinosus. The sequence goes on from VZQC01004828.1 coordinate 438,100, forward strand.
AGAGATAGCCTAGCGATTAGGAGCGCCGACCGCTCTTACAGAGGACGCCGGTTCGATCCCCAGCACCCACATGGCGGCTAAGAACCGTCTGAAACTCCAATTCCAGGAGAACTCCAGTTCCAGGGGAATCCGATACCCTCTTCTGACCTCCGCGGCGTTGCACGACACGGGTGCACAAAC